>JAVLUX010000006.1:8797500-9397500 GCA_032164185.1 Moxostoma hubbsi | reverse complement strand
AATAAAAAAGCAAGCCATCAGTTGGCTTAATCTGACTGTATATTACAGGAACTTGGAAAACAGAAACATTATGAGTATATTAAGTTAATCTGCCTGTACTTGTACTGTGCTATTCTGTAATAAAATTGTGCTGATTGATATATTTCCCCATTTGTCGGCCAGCAGACTCGGTGACCATTAATTTAATTTAAGTGGCTGACCCACTTACTTCTGTTTTATGTATTTCACTTTCCTTTCAGTCCAGATTAGTTGCTTATAATGAGGTATGAAAAATGGTTTTCCACTATATTTCCGTAAATTCCGTTACATATGTAGGCGTGTACATTGTTCTAGATCTTTGTGAGAACTTTGTGCTCTTGTAAACAATTTTGTTCTCATAGTAATTTAATCAAACACATTGGCTGATTGGTCGATATTGATATGAATGGTGATGACATGCCAAAAAATTAAAACGCACAAAGCATAGTAAACTAGACTGCGTTTAACACAGTTCAAAAACTGAACTCAAACTACTCTGACCTACTGCCCCTTTCTGACTGACTGTGAGTGAGAGATGCTTTGTCGAAGCAATGGTGCAAAAAAACACTGTAAAAAAATAAATAAAAAGTTGAGTAAACTTAAAGGCAACCAGCTGCAAAGCATTTTTGAGTTCAATCAACTTCAGGCAAATTAGTTTTACCAACTTGACAATTCCAGTTGGATCTCAAGTTCCGTGAAACAAAGAAAATTAACAATTGACATAAACAAGAATTTAAGTACAGCTGTCCATTATTTTCAATATTTTTGAAAACAATGTAATAAAAAAAAATATATATATATATATATATATATATATATATATATATATATATATATATATATATATATATATATATATATTTATTTATTTATTTTAAGTAGATCTAAATTTCAACATAAGATCATGCGTCAAGTCAAGTGGTTTTTGTGTATCAGCCCTACCAAGAGACCAAATAATTGGTCTAACTTAAATGGTGGTGTAGGTTACAAGTACTTCAAACTTTTAGAAGTTGAATCAACTTTATAAATAAAGATACTTCATCAAGCAAACACAATTTACCCTGATGGTGACACTCAAAACACAAATTTTCACAGCAAAACAATTTAAAACACATAAAGAGCAAAAACATCTATTAATTCTCTCCAATGTTTGCTGATACCTCAAAGTCTGTCACAATGCGTATTAGATTCAGGGGACTGCGATCGATATTATGATATATTGTGCCAATTTTACACAATTACATTTATTATCTTACAAATGCAACCAAAATATAATTAGAATATTTTATTGAGCTCTATGAATAGTGCAAATCCAATACCCACATTGGGACATCCACAACAAAAGGAACTTCAGTTAAAAATAATACAGAAAAATAAAATATGTAGTCATATACAGGTGATCATCAGTTCATTGCCTTGTGGAATGAGGTAAACTACAGTGGCAATTTGTTATCTTTACAACTGTCAAGCATGTCTTTCAATCCAAAATACTTACAACAGGAGAGGATGCGCCATCTCTAGTTTTTTTTTCTTGGCTACAATCTCCACAATTTGAAAATTGTCATACAGTGTAATAATAATAATAATAATAATTCCTTACATTTATATAGCACTTTTCTAGGCACTCGGAGCACTTTACATAGAATAGGGAGAATCTCCTCTACCCCCCACCAGTGTGTAGCATCCACCTGGATGATGTGACAGCAGCCATTGTGCGCTAGAACGCCCACCACAAACTAGCTATTGGTGGAGATGAGAGTAGAGCCTGCCAATTCAGGGATAGATAAAGGCCAATGGGGGTAATTTGGCCAGGACACTGGGGTTATACCCCTACTTTTTATGAGAAGTGCCCTGGGATTTTTTTTTAATGACCACAGAGAGTCAGGACTTCAGTTTAACATCTCATCCGAAAGGCAGGGTTTTTTTGCAGTATAGTGTCCCCGTCAATATACTGGGGCATTAGGAACCACACAGACCGCAGAGTGAGCACCTCCTGCTGGCCACCCTAATACAACTTCAAGCAGCAAACATATTTTTCCCCAGGAGGTCTCCCATCCAGGTACTGGCCAGGCTCAATCCTGCTTAGCTTTATTGGGCAACAAGGCAAAAGCTGCAGAGTGATATGGCTGCTTCCTGCTGTGGTGTACAGTAATAAATGTTAGGGCAGCGCGGGGCAGGTGGTTTCTCTTTCCCTCATCAGCATTTTCAGAATATCAGGACTGTCTAGACATGTGACATGATTGAATTGTTCCATAGTGCTTTAAAATAGAAAATTCATGTGTGGATCACATGACCAGCCAAATACTATTTGCTTAATCTCAATAACTGCAATTTTATTGGGCAATTTCATTCATGAATTAAATTAGGGTTGACATTTTATAATGCAAACTTGAAAAGAAGATGACTGTATAGAGACAGTCTTTTCTATATCTGCTAACATAATTACTAAATGCATTTGTGCTAAAATTTATTTATTGAAGATCAATAAGCTTAATCGATCAAATGATTAACAAAACAAAAAGAAAATCTTATTTTAACTAACATCCCTAGATTTAAAAAATCATGCCTGACAGTGAATACTATTGAAAACTATTTTGCTATTTGAATGATGCATCCACGCCTCTTAAGTGTCCGTGTAAGTCCAAGACGACCCAACAAAAAAATATGCAGTGCACCTTTAATGGTTAATGACCATTGAGGCCAAACTATGAGAAGACCAACATTTATGCACCAACCAACCATGTCAATTCAAGACATGCCACTGACAAGTGCACAACGATTCGATACTAAGCTAACCAATCTCAGCGCTGTCTGATCATAGATCAGATTCACACCCACACATTCTTTTATTGTATTTTCAGAGAATACTTTGACAACCCATCCAGACAGGGCCTCAAACCTTTTGAACATTTCTCAAGTGCGTTCACTTCACTTTGTACAAGAGAACTCTCATTAGCTCTTAAGTTTCAGGTCATGTGTGTATCTTTGAAATACTAAAGTAGAATGAAGTTCATGTCCTGAGGCTCTAGCTAAGGCAACTTTATCCTCCCTTTCCAGTGTTTTTTTTTTTATCTCGCTAACTTGTACTTCTGACACAAGTTCATCTGGAGTTTAGGCTGTTGAGTGGAGAGATATGAAAAGCATGCTTAATTCAATACCAAATGTCTTTGCATCTGTAGACATTTTTGTTTGTTGAGCTGCCATCAGGACACCAAAGGCCTGTACACTAGCAGTCAAAAATGTTTTGTAATTTTACAAAAATAACGCGTTAAAAAAACATTAACGCATATAATCACACTTCCCCCAGACCATAATAAGGAAGATTCCTGAGAAATGCAAGCTTGTAATACCACCTGTTTACTCCAGAGGACAGTAAGTGAAATTTCAGCTGTATGAGCAACACACAGTTTATACAATGAAGAAAACACTTCAGTAGGCAGAACAACACATACATGCGTTACGTTCTTGCGTTCAAAACACTCGGAGCGCAAATCTGAACTAAGGGATTTCAAGATGCGTTTAAAGATTGAGTATTAAACTATATTTAACTTGACACAGTGACCTAAACATTTTATGTTTATGATGCAATGCACCTGAGACGCGACACAAGCATGTCTGACGCAGGGTGTGGTTGGATTGAGATGGTGCAAAATTCGGAAATTACCCCATAAATATCTAATCACAAATAAAATCAAATAAATTTCCTTCAAACTTATTTATAAGTACTACCCCACTAATTATTTTCTTGTAGAGAGATTTAATTGTGATGTCGATATATTCTGTACATTTGTGGTCTGCAGGCGGAAACATTTTTTAATTTATTTTGGAGTCGTCTGATTTCTGCAAGATTGTTAGAGATCATATTATTCCCAGCTTTCAACTTTGTTTTGAAAATTTTTTATTTGTTTGTTTTTTTTTTAGCTATGACATGTCTCTTCATACGGAATATTATTTGATTAATTTTCTGCTTTTGTTGGCAAAGTTTAGTATTCATAAATGTAAGTATGGTGGTTCTAAAACATTAATTTAAATTTTTAATTCAGAGGTTCAGCAATACCTAAGAACAATTTCCAATTTGAGTAACAAGAAAGCTGTAAAGTGTATTGAAATATGTAAACAATTTGATATTTTTATTTAAACTGTTTATTTATTTTCCTTTTTGTTGTTGTTTGTTTTAATATACCTCTTGGCTCTAGATGTAAAAGTTTTGATAGCATTAATTTTTAAAAAAATGTCTGACGCAGGTGTACATTGACGGGTCCTTAAACAAGCCCTCATAATAAATCTCAAACTGATTGACAAATTCACTTGTGAAATTGATTGCTGTGAACTGTATGCCAATGAATGACATGATCAATAATATGGTAGTAAACAATACATTGTATTCTAAAGCCGCTTTTTGTAATGTCTTATCAATGATTAACTCTTCTGCTACAAGAATGTAATGCATTTTAATTATATATATATATATATATATATATATATATTAGTTATCTTTAACTATTTAAAGATAACTATGTATAATTATATATTGATAGAAATATGCATAATCATTATATATTGAATTATTGTTTTATGAGGGGCTTTCTCAGCAAATATTTGTATGTGTGATTAATTCGAAAAAAAATTATCGATTGACATCCCTAATTATTACATATTAAAAATGGACTGATTCACATGGCAGAGAATACCTGTATAGGTCAGAAGGAGCTACCAGAGAGATTGAGATGAGAGATCTAACAGGTGTTTAAACGTTTCTCTTCATCCTGCAGCAGGTTGCATTACACAAAGCATTTTTGCTACTTCTGCAGTTCTTGTCAAAGGTGTTGCATTATGAATTATGACGGAGCAGCACTATGTGAAAGGCTGCAAACCTGGATCATTCCTGGATCATGCGCTTGCAGCGTTGACAGTTTTTGTTTATAAATAGGTGCGATTAGTTTTATCGCATCACTCTCTGAACATGCGTGCAGCACAATGACAATCACAAATAACATTAACCTTCCCAATCATAGATAAATGTAATGAAGCCCACCTGCCCACATCGCTCAAACCTTTTTTATTAAATGGTCAAAATTGACTAACTAAATCACACAAATTAAAATGCCCTTTTTGGGCCACTGGAAGATCCCCGGCTGAAAAGCCATTATGGGGCATTATGCTCTCAGAGCCAAAGCTTTGGATTTAGACCAATTGATGTATCCTGAGAACTTAGAAAAGGAATTAATGATTCTGTGGAGGCAAGGCATAGATCTAGTAGGTTCGGAGTCGAATAATAAAATATCATCTGTTTAAAGCAAATGTTTATGTGCCACACCTCCCACCACCACCCCTTGAAAATCATCCTCCTTTCTTATGGCGGCTGTTAATGGTTCCAGGGCAAGACAGAACAATAATGGGGAAAGAGGGCAACCCTGCTGGGTGCCCCTATCCAAAGTAAAATTATCAGAATTTAATCCATTTGTTTGTACTGCTGCTAACGGGTGTCTATAAAGTAACTTGATCCATCCAATAAAAGTATTCCCGAACCCGTATATTTCCAAAATCATAAAAAGATAATCCCTTTCTATCATATCAAACACCTTTTCGGCATCAAGTGAGATGGCATCGACTGGGGTCTGATAATTGTTCTAAGCAATCAGTGCTATTTAGTAGTTCTATTTATAGAGTTCTATATATTTACAACCACTAAATGGCCTTTTAAGGTCAGTTCACTCTGCTCCAACAAACACCAACAAACTTGTGTTTTGCTTGTTGTGATCGCCTTTTAAGGGGATCGCCTTTGTCGCCTGACAATGAAGAGGTTGCGGATGAAGCGCAATTTAATATGCAAAGATACTGTATATGCTTGATTGATTAAATATGTTTAGCATGTGTTTAATTAATGTGAAATAATGCTATAACTTAGGGATGCACCAAAATGAAATTCTTTGGCCGATACCGATTTTAACAAAAAACCTGTTGGCTGAACCCAATGCCGATACAGGTATTTCGAAATTACCTTATTTTGTCATCAGATCACTGTTTTGCTTAGGAATTATGTTTTAAAAATGTACGACTTTTTTTTCTTGCAATAAATAATTTCCATTGAACGTGGTTTGGATCTGTTGAACACACGACAGGCCAAAATTTTAAAGGGAGCCACAATGCTGGATTTGGTATGGGATGAATTATGTCAGAGTTAATTGGAAAAGCAAACCAGACTAGTCAAACATTCCAAGAACTGACAAACCACAACTGAACATGTCAATCAGTGGAAACAGACGTCAACTAATGGTAACAAACGCCAACAGGGTGAACACACTGATCTGACAAAACCCAACAACTGTTGGAATGTTGGTGTTTGTTGGCATCTGTTGGTGTTTTTTGGGGTAGTGTGATCTGGACCAAGTCAATGACCTGTTGCAAATAATCCCAAACTCTGTCCAGGTAATCTAAACATGGACTTCATCTGATGCAACAATTTAAATCAAATTAACAAGTGGTGTTTTAATGGAGTGTAAGTACCACTGAAGAAAAGCTGTCTGCGTGAATGTAATTGAAAGTCTGGTATCAGTGGCTGCTTATCAGGTTTTCCTACAAATCCAATTTACATTGTAAGGCATTGGTACTATCTTTACCTCTCTATTTTCCTTTCAGAAGAGGATAGACTACTGTTTCCAGTGACTCAATATGGTTCGAATGACTGCAAGGATGAATGTAGCAACCCCAGATCAACCCCGTTAACAGACGGCTGGATAAGTGCTGAACAGGAAGAAGAAGCATTGCGCAGGAAGTTAAAATATTTCTTTATGAGCCCCTGTGAAAAGTACCAGGCCAAAGGAAGAAAACCTTTTAAACTGGTTCTGCAAATACTGAAGATTTTTCTAGTAACTGTACAGGTATTTGTGCAGATTTTTCTGGAATCTTTTTTGGTTTGTCATTGCACTGTTGTGTTGATTAGAGATTTTTGTTGTGAACCCACAGCTCGCAAGCCTTTTGCAAAATTGCTCTTTAGCAGCTATGATATGTCCACCACTCTGAATGAAGAGCAAGTAGTCAGAATTTACCTTCAGTCTCACACTCTTGTGTTACACAGTTTTAGCTAGTTTTAGGGGCCAAAGTACACTTGATCTCACACTATGTCTTATGTTCTCTCTCGCTTCCCTTGTCTCTAGCTGGTGCTTTTTGGTTTAAGCAATGAGATGGTGGTGACGTTTAAGGAGGAGAACACAGCCTCGTTTAAACACCTCTTCCTCAAAGACTATGATGATTCAGGTGACGTGCTTGCGGTTTACAGGCAGAGTGATGTTTATGATCATATATTCTACACAGTAGAACAGGTAATGTCTAATTTTGAGAAAAACATACACTCAATGTCCTGAGGTAGTGTCGTTTACTGAAATGAACCCATCCCTTGAATATGTCCATTTTGTACAAATAAATACAGGTTTCCCACCATACTGCTGGTATTAAACTCTATTATGCAGTGCAGTATTTTACCATTAAACTTTTTTATTTTCTCTATAAATCATATAATTCTTTTGTAATTTCTAACTAAGGCTAAATTTACTTTAAAGGATATATTTGGACAGTGCCTCATAACAGAAGTCTTGGTTGTGTTTGTCTTCCAGTCTAGTATATTTAATTGCTTTGCTTGTTTTGTTGTTAAACTGTGTATTTTTGCTAAGAAATGATTGCCGTGGAGCTTTTTTTGTACTCATCTGGCATTAATATTATCTTCATCCCTTCCGTGTTCCTTTTCCACATATCTTTCAGTATCTGGTTTTGCCGGAAACGACAGTGGGCCGCTATGCGTATGTTTACGGTGTCGGTGTGAATGGGAGCGCGCTCTCTCTGTGTCAACAGTATTATAAAAAGGGCCGGATTGACCCAGCTAACGACACCTTCATCGTTGACCCACATGTGGTCACAGGTGACTCTCTTTCTGCCTTTCTTTCCTCCCAGTTTGCCCCTGTTTCTAGTTCAACACATTTTTTAACCACAAATGATTATTCAGAGAAACAAGAGAAAAGTTGGAAACATTGTGTGCACAGCATCAAGGAAAGGATTTGAGGAAATTTGTTTACTAACACTTTAACACAAAATTACCTTATAAGACATAATTTTTTTTATCTCACATCCTCTTTTGCACCTCGTTTTTCCTTCTGTTTTTTTGTGTTTCAGTTCCCCGTCACTGATTGAACCACAGGAATCACTTTCTTTTGAAATCCTAAAAAAGAAATCTGTTTACCTAACTTGTCTCCTTATAACCACTACAACACAGCTGGTGGGAGGCTTGCAGTTGAGTCTTTCTCATGGAAGACTAATAAATTTCTCTATTTTTTGTAGACTGTATTGGTGTGAACCCTTTGTCCAGTCCCACAGCAGGTCTGGGTGGTGATTACAGGAATTTCACCCTCAAGTTTCACAAGTAAGTTCAACAGGACTTTTATTGTGTAACATCTATTGCTGTTTCTTGTATTTCAATAATAATTTAATCTTATATTAACACATTCTCCCTCAGGCTCATTAATGTCACCATACAGTTTCAACTGAAGGCCATAAATCTTCAGACCATCATACACAATGAAATTCCAGACTGTTACACTTTCTTCATCAGGGTGAGTTGGCATGTAGAATGCCATTTTTGCTCAGAAAAATGCATAAAACCCTCAAAATCTAGACTGAACAATTAACAGAAATTTGATATGGAAAAGAATCAGTTTACGTGTGCCATGGAAGGACGATATATAATCTTGAATATACACTGCCTGGCCAAAATAAAAGTTGCCGTTTGGATTTAAATAATGGCTATGATCTGGGGTTGCCAGATGAGTACCTTAATGTACTGAATGTCCAGGTTATCCCATCAATGGATTTTTTTCTTCCCTGACGGCACGAGCAATGCCAAGATTCATCTGGCTCAAATTGTGAAAGAGTGGTTCAGAGAACATGATGAATCATTTTCACACATGAATTGGCCACCACAGAGTCCTGACCTTAAACTTTATTGAAGTCTTTGGGATGTGCTGGAGTAGACTTTACGGAGTGGTTCGAATAAATACCGTCAATACTGCCCTTAGATTTGATTGTGGCGCACATTCGTCTTAGCATTGTTTCGATAACCTTATGCAACGTCACAGCATTTATTTCTGTCTAGAATTGCATTAATTTTTGGCATAGATATTGTATTGATGATGGGAGAGTCTTCTTTTTTATGGCCAGGCACTGTAGAAACATCTGTTTTATAAAATGTATGTTAATATATTGGAAAATTGTGTGTGTGTGTATAACAGATGCTTTTATATACAAGATATACAGTACATAAATTCATACATAGATATAATGTAATTAATAATGTAATTATGAATAGAATTGTATATAAAAAAATGTAATTAAATATAAGATATTCTATATATAATTAATTAAATGCAGTATAACTACTGTAAATATAAGGTTACTGTTGTAGGTAGTTAGTTTTAATAGGTTGGTGCATCAAATAATTATAGTATACATGCATGCATGCATGCATGTATGTATGCCATTTTTCCTATTTTGTGCTCAGATTTTGCTGGATAACAAAGCCCACAGTGGTAAAGTTAAGATCAGTCTGGATAATCAGGCCTCCATAAAGGAATGTACAGACCCAAGTGTGTCTGGACAAGGTAAGGCTCTACTTTTTAAATTCCTTTTTTTTTTTTTTTTTCAGATCAGTGCCAAGTGAAAAAAGAATACACAAAGATATTTATCTTGCAAAATGTTCTATAGTTCTCAAAAGAGGTCCTAGCTAGGAGTTTTTGCTTTAAATCGGCCTCAGAGATTGGTAAACAGGGAACCGCTATTTGTCAGGGAAGACAAACAATGATATACTTAAGAAATATCACACGAGCAAGAGTGTGATATGGCCCTACATTAGCACTGCTGTGATTCGGCCGCTGGCCGAGTGCCTTAGGTAATCACAGCAGTGCTGACGTAGGGCCATATAGCATGATTGCGAGTGTGATATTGCTTTGGGTATTTCTCCCTATTTCGCATTAGCCGGTGCGCAAGAGTCGAACACTATAGAAACCACAATGTCTTCCACCATTTAAACGGCACCTGTTGTGTCATTAATCAGTCTATTGTGTCTCTCAGCTGTGATGAGCTGTAATGCTGAAGTTGTACATTTAAAGCTGTTTCATAACTTTAGCAGTAGTAATACAAGCGATTACAAAAAATAGCTCTTTGTGAACACTAGCTGATGCGGATTCACTTCGTCACCTAATTGGCTCATATTACACACAAAATGATCTTTTGCCACCACCTACAAACAGAAGATCTTAACACAAATGCACTGCTCTTACACTTCAGTTTAAAACGGTAAGAACACAAGCGGAGTGATACACACACAGCGAAGCGTCAGAGTGCTGATGGTGTGAGACCATCAGTGCTCATGGAACGTCTCTCGTACAATCAGATTCGAGGACTGGAATATATAATTTGATGGATGGATAGATTGATGGATTTTCTTTTTCGGTTGATGCAATGAAACAAGCTTGCATCCCATCTACAGCATCAAAATACAGAGTAGCCTAGCGATGGCCGTGAATGCCCCCATTTTTGCAGTGAGTGTGCATCAACAGGAAAAAACACACTATGAATTGTACAATGTGCGGTCTGGAGAGGGCATGTATAGTTTGATAGATGATTCTGCTGACGAATGACAGATATTCCCAATTTTTCAGCACTACACAATTTCATTTTGCCTGTGCACAGGGAGCGCAGAGTTGTTAACTTTTATCTCCGGTGTAATTGAGTTGTTTTGGTTGTGGGAGAGGTACAAAGTATAAAATAATGAAAACACCATTGCGATTCAGGCGATACCTTTTTTTTTAAAGTTCAATTTCAACATTATAATATTATTAAAATACATTGACTCAATTATGATTTCAGTTATAATAGGTTATTTCAGATACCTTTTTAAACGGTCAATGTCATAATAATATTAGTGCTGTCAGTCAATTCAAATTTTTAAATGCTATTAATCACATACGTTTTTGTAGTTAATCACAGATTTTGAAAGTGCTAAAATTTGGCACTATATATTACTCTTTTCCTGTCAAAATGCATTTATTTTCACCTTAACAATATGTAACAATATAATGCTTATTTAACATTTTCAAAACAAAGCCTTCCACAGTACAAAGATAGAATTGCACTAAAATAGCACCAATTTCAGTAACATTAAACATTTCCTAAAGTCTAAGCGGGAGTTTGAATAATTGAGATCTAGTCTCCACATAGGTTGCACTTTCATTGCAGTGTGCATTAAATCTCTTAAACTCTCCTCCACAGTATTAATCTGCTGGTAGACTGTGGTTATCCACTTTTTGTTACAGCAATCGTGAAGCTGCATTCATTATTTGCACCAGGGCAGCAACTCCAGTGGTGCTTTGAAATCCATATGAAGAGCCCTTGTAAACAAAAACCTTTTTCTTGCATTTTGGTGAGATTTAAGATTTGCCGTTCTTCTTCTGGTAATTAAAATACACCTTACAAAGGCAGAAAAATACTTGATTTCTATCTGGGTTTGTTTTGTATATCAAGTTGCGTTAGGAGCTCCTTAATTTTATCAAAGAAACGCTGTGTGCGTGCGTGTGCGTGCGTGCGTGTGCGCGCGCGCGTGCGTGTGTGCGTGCGTGCGTGCGCGCGTGCGCAGCGAGTATTTACTGAGATAACAACCTCCGTGGATCTATCATAGGACAGAGCATAATGGTCAATTAGCGTGTTTGTCTATGGGACCGCCGTGTTGTGCTATTTCATGTTAGGCTTGTAGACTCTGCTTGGTAGAAGTGCTCTGGTGTGTGTTGAGTAGTGCGTGTCCGTGTAAGGACTCGGGCGGACATATTACAAAGGTACCGCCCTTCAAACCAGTGTTTATGCTGTATTAACAGTAAATGTGTTAATCGCGATTAAGAAAAATTAACACGTTAAACTTTTTTTTTTTTTATAAAACGCATGCGTTAACACGTTAATTTTGACAACTCTAATTCTAATACATTGTTTTTGAATGTGGATTAACTTCATTAGCCATGCTTTTGTATCTTTTGTGAGTCACTCTTAAGAATTTAGAAGTCCTCATTCTAAGCTGTCGTGGGGTTAGGAGCTACTTTAAGTGTTAAAATGCTTCAGAAATTACTCTTACTCCAAAAATTAGGAGTGACACTCCATTTAATGTTTAAGAGTTGCTCCTAAATTTCTGCTTTAGGACCTGCTTTTAACATTATGATTTTTTGTGAATACGTGCCCATGTTTACTATATTGTTTACATAGTGGAAATTCACTATATTTCTTGTACTCTTTTGTTATATACTCACTGTCCGTCAACCTGTATCTCACTCTCCAGCTGATAGCTATGTTCGTGTGTGGTTTGATGGGGTGGTTGCAGTTGTGTGTGCTCTTTCTCTGGTCCTCTGTGGTCGCTCTATCATCAGAGGCATTATCCTTCAAAATGTAAGATATCAAATAAATTCACATTAACATGCAAACTTATTTATTTTAACACAAGAACAATGGCTCTCAATGTCTTGGATTCTATCTTTCTCTTTCTTTTCAGGAGTTTTTGAAATTCTTTAAGAGCTCTCTGAAACGTGCTGTCTGTTGGGGAGACAGAATGGAGTTTATTAACGGATGGTATATTCTGCTCATCATTAGTGATGTGCTCACTATCACGGGCTCCATCATCAAGATCGGCATTGAGCAGAAGGTCAGTCAAGCGTATGACATCATCTGCTTTTAAGCTGAAATCCCTTCAACTTTATGTAATTGGAGGGGACCAAACAATCGTGTCCTGATATTTCATGAATCTGTTTCAACCCTCAGATACTCTCATCCTACGATGAATGCGGGATCCTCTTGGGCACATCGACGTTATTGGTTTGGGTTGGAGTTATTCGCTACCTCACCTTCTTTCAGAAATACAATGTGAGATCAATCAATCAGGTTTATTTCTATAGCACATTTAAAACAACACATTTTGACCAAAGTGCTTTACACAAGAGAAAACAATAACAAGACTAACTGTGGTTACACACTAGGCACACTTATAGGCAAGGGAGAAAAAATGTGTCTTTAAATTATGTTTAAAAATATCAGTTGTGGCACAAAATCTAATATGAAGAGGCAAACTATTCCAAAGACAAGTTGCCCCAACAGAGAAGGCACAGTCCCCTTTAGATTTTGGATGGGACTTGGGGATCACAGTGAAACACACCAATGTACACGCAAACACACTGACAATGTTTACATTAAATTGTTGCAGTCAAACAATTACATTCTTGAAATGCTGCAGACATTTCTAGATTTTGTACTTTGGTTGAAAATAGGCTTAAAATGTTTCAAATTCCTGCCAAGCTAGAGTCATTCTGCATATTTGCAGAAGTGACAAATCCTAAAACAGATGAAATATAATGCAATTTTATAACTATAGTTCGAAGAAGAGTATTCTTGCTAAATAATAGCCTGCTCTGAATGTGGTCCTATTCTTCTATTTTAATGGGATATTTCACCCAAAAATGAAAATTCTCCTATAATTTACTCCCCCTCATGCCATCCCTGATGTGCATGACTTCCTTTCATCTACTGAACACAAACAAAGACCTTTATAGGAATATATCAGCTCTGTTGGTCCATACAATGCAGGTGAATAGTGGCCAGAATTGTGAAGATCCAAAAAGCACATAAAGGCAGCATAAAAGTAATCCATAAAACTCTAGTGATTAAATCCATGTCTTCATGAAACATGGATTTAAACACTGGAGTCATATGGATTACTTTTAGGCTGCCTTTATGTGCTTTTTTTTTTTAGACCTTCAATGGTTCTGGTCACCGTTCATTTGAATTGAATATACCTACAGAGCTGAGATTTTCTTCTAAAAATCTTAATTTATGTTCAGCAGAAGAAAGTAAGTCATACACATCTGGAATGGCATGAGGGGGAATAAATTAATCCGAATCAGAATGAGCTTTATTGCCAAGTAAGCTTGCACACAAGGAACTTGTCATGGTGACAGAAGATTCCAGTGCAAGAGAATGCAATGTGTATATACATACATAAAACATATACATTTAAACATTATATACAGTTTACATACAGTTAGGTTGAAGACTTAAAACTAATTTTTAACCACTCCACAGATTTCATATTAGCAAATTATAGTTTTGGCAAGTTGTTTAGGACATCTACTATATACATGACAAGTAATTTTTCCAACTTTTCACTTTTAATTGACTATCACAATTCCAGTTGGTCAGAAATGTACATACACTAAGTTAACTGTGCCTTTGTGCAGCTTGGAAAATTCCAGAAAATAATGTCAAGCCTTTAGGCAATTAGCTTCTGATAGGAGATGTACTGAATTAGAAGTGTACCTGTGGATGTATTTTAAGGCCTACCTTCAAACTCAATGCCTCTTTGCTTGACATAGAAAAAGCTAAAGAAATCAGCCAAGACCTTATAAAAAAAATTTGTGGACCTCCACAAGTCTGGTTCCTCTTTGGAAGCAATTTCCAAATGCCTGAAGGTACAGCATTCATCTGTACAAACAATAGTATGCAAGTATAAACACCATGGGACCACGCAGCCATCATACCGCTCAGGAAGGAGATGCATTCTGTCTCCTAGAGATGAATGTAGTTTGGGCAACAGTTCGAAGAGGAAATGTGCTGGGTGAATGGGGTCAAGAGTGATTATACCAGTCCTTTTCATCACTCTGAAATGATGAGAGAATTTTCATTTTTGTGTGAACTATTCCTTTAAAGATCAAAGTTTATTTTTGTTGCTGCATTATTCAGTTTATCACTGAACATTACCTAAAATGTGAGCTCATCTCTCAAGGATGTCACAGCAACATGCGTTAAAACTTGTTTAAAAACTAGCAAGATGTTATTTTGTAAGTTGGGGTATTTGATTTTTTATATGGTGTTTTCCTTCCTCAGATTCTCATTGTCACATTAAGAGTTGCATTCCCCAATGTGATCCGCTTTTGTTGCTGTGTAGCGGTGATCTACTTCGGCTATTGCTTCTGTGGGTGGATTGTGCTGGGACCCTATCATGTTAAGGTACACAGATCAAGCCTGATTGGTGGAGAGTGTGATTGACAGAAACTGGGTAGCTCAGCTAATATTGACGCTGACTTCCACCCCTGGAGTCGCGATTTCAAATCCAGGGTGTGCTGAGTGACTCCAGCCAGGTCTCCTGAGCAACCAAATTGGCCCGGTTGCTATTGAGGGTAGAGTCACATGTGGTAACCTCCTTGTGCTCGCTATAATGTGGTTCTCGATCTCGGTGGGGCGTGTGGTGAGTTGTGTGTGGATGCTGCGGTAATGCGCTCAACAAGCTAGGTGATAAAATGCGCATATTAAGGGTTTGAAACACGGAGGCAACTGAGATTCATCTTTCGCAACCCGGATTGAGTTGGGTCACTACGCTACTACGAGGACTTGTAGCACATTGGGAATTGGGCATACCAAATTGGGGAGAAAATGGGAGAAAAAAATTGTCCATTCAATTGTCAACCTAATATTGTAATAGTGCTTTTATACAGAATCTTACAGTACAATCCAAAAATAGTTATTTTTGTCAAACAAAGTGCTGCACAACAGAGCATCACTGATGTGAGATGTTGCTTAAATATATATAAAAAAATGTAGTAGTAGTAGCAGTAGCAGTGATAGTATTACAGTGAACATTACACAAGTATATACAGTAGTGATATATTTATACTTTTTTCCATTTAAAAAGAGCTTTTATTTTGGGGTGAAGCCCTATCCGTTTTTGTGTTTTTGACTGTAGCTTCTCATCTTGAGGAAAAGCAGGTCACTATGCCACCCAATGTGATTTAATATACCGCAAAAAAATATGAATTAACTAGATAAATATGTAGTCTGCATGTGTTGTGTACTACAGGGTGAATTAGCCATCTGCTATAACAGAACGCACAATGCTCATGATGGTGTTTTAGAGCTCCTTGGTACAAGCAGTCGGCTTCACATTTAAATGCAAACATTCTTAAAAAAAAGATCTATTCACTTTGAAGCTCACAGCACATGCAAACTATATCTCATTAGATCGCAGCCATTGCGGTTTAATTATCACACTAGGACATAACGTGATTTTAATTTGTGCAGAGAATATTTACGCATGTTATTCGTATGTCAAATGGTATGTTTTTTTTTGTATTGGTGCATTTGTTCGTGCACTTGTCAAAAGTACATGAGCATAGTATCGGACCCGTATCTGATATCAGTATTGGTATTGGCACATCCATAATTTTTAGACACTGTAAAACATACATGTCTTCTCTATCTAGAGTTGTTTATAGGGTGTTCTGTGTTTTTGTTCCTTCAGTTCCGCTCTCTGTCGCTGGTGTCTGAGTGTCTGTTCTCTCTGATCAACGGAGATGACATGTTTGTGACCTTCAGTGGCATGCAAGAAAGCAGTTTACTCGTTTGGGTCTTCAGTCAGGTGAGTTTAACACACGCCAATACACACAGGTACGTACATTCAGTATTATACTAAAGACACTTTGTTCTTTTGCAGGTTTACTTGTACACGTTCATCTCTCTGTTTATTTACATGGTGCTCTCGCTCTTTATCGCGCTCATCACCGGAGCTTATGAGACCATCAAGGTAAGAGAACTGGGGTTGTGGCAGGTGTAAAGATAGAAATGAAAAACATGTTTTTGTGAACTAGCGATTAAGTAATTTAAATCTTCTTTATCTATTTTTATTAGGATTGTTAGTTGTTTTTGTTTTCTAGTTAACTTTTGATTCAAGGTGAAGGCTAATGGTTATATATTACAGTAATTCAACAGAAATTGTTATTTGTAAAAAGAGAAAAACAAGTATGCATTGAAGAAAATTGAAAAATTACATATCAGAAATTACGTTTTTTTTTTTTTTATCTGACAAAATACAACCGGGAGTATTTACCAATAAATCAAACAGATCTGAATTTTTATATATGTAAAACTGGGAGAAATGTTGAATGGGGATGTTTGTATCATGTTATTCTTTCATTTCCTTTCAGCATCAAATTCAGGAACCCATCCATATTACTGACCTGCATGCATTCATCGCCGAGTGCACGGACACGGCTTGCTCTGGAAAGTTCCGTGGAATTGAAACCTCCCCGTGCTCTATCTTCTGCTGTTGTGAAAGGTCTGTCACCTTGGAAACAAAGTAAATGCCTTATACTATCAGATCTAAAGGACCCTTTTCACAATTCTGGGTTTTGGAACACGGAAGTAAACGATTGCAGGGTAAACTTTGATAGCCGTGAATCGGATACAATAGAAAATATTATTTTTACTCCAACTTCGAAAGAAAAACCACCCCTGTTACGTTTCCACAAATTTCCAATTGAGAAAAATAGAGAGTGGTGGATTATGAAATTCAGAAGAGAGATGTGAAATTTGCAGTCACTCTCTCAGCAGCTGAATTAAAAACTCGTTTTTTAAAACTAATTCAAGAGTAATATAGCATAATGTATAATGTAACATTTATAATGTATAATATTCAAATTATTTAGTGTAAATTTATTTTAAGTTTGCTTGATTCATGCTGCTAAATAAGGTGGAAACATGTCATCACAGTCTGTGAAAAGGGTCCATAATAGTTTTGTTGAAACGAAAGGTGGAAAAATGATTGAAAAGTATTTAAAGTTGTTGATTTATAAGTAAAGAAGTTAGTGGTTTGAAAGTGTAGGGAGGCCAACTCATTTGAAGTGCATCATGGGAGTGGGTGGTCACTGCAGAGCTTGTTTGGCATACTTCGTTGGCTGCAATTTTTGGTGGATCGTTTCTCTTCAGGATCATGGGTAGTGTAGTTCTTCAGAAATTCCGGAATTAAACATGATTTTTTTAATATACAAATTTTAATAACAAAAAATGATGGCTTCAACAGAGTTGGTATGTCTTTTGAAATCATTTTTTTTTATTGATTCATATGTACATGACAAAGAAAAAACAAACACATGGAATTAACATTTTACATTCGAACCCCACAAATACAATCCCACCCTGACCCCAACGAACACCCCTGTGGTCCCACATAGCACACACACACACAAAAAAAAAATTATATATATATATACACATACACACACACACAGTGAGGAAAATAAGTATTTGAACACCCTGCTATTTTGCAAGTTCTCCCACTTGGAAATCATGGAGGGGTCTGAAATTGTCATCGTAGGTGCATGTCCACTGTGAGAGACATAATCTAAAAAACAAAAAATCCAGAAATCACAATATATGATTTTTTAACTATTTATTTGTATGATACAGCTGCAAATAAGTATTTGAACACCTGTCTATCAGCTAGAATTCTGACCCTCAAAGACCTGTTAGTCTGCCTTTAAAATGTCCACCTCCACTCCATTTATTATCCTAAATTAGATGCACCTGTTTGAGGTCGTTAGCTGCATAAAGACACCTGTCCACCCCATACAATCAGTAAGAATCCAACTACTAACATGGCCAAGACCAAAGAGCTGTCCAAAGACACTAGAGACAAAATTGTACACCTCCACAAGGCTGGAAAGGGCTACGGGGAAATTGCCAAGCAGCTTGGTGAAAAAAGGTCCACTGTTGGAGCAATCATTAGAAAATGGAAGAAGCTAAACATGACTGTCAATCTCCCTCGGACTGGGGCTCCATGCAAGATCTCACCTCGTGGGGTCTCAATGATCACAAGAAAGGTGAGAAATCAGCCCAGAACTACACGGGAGGAGCTGGTCAATGACCTGAAAAGAGCTGGGACCACCGTTTCCAAGGTTACTGTTGGTAATACACTAAGACGTCATGGTTTGGAATCATGCATGGCACGGAAGGTTCCCCTGCTTAAACCAGCACATGTCAAGGCCCGTCTTAAGTTTGCCAATGACCATTTGGATGATCCAGAGGAGTCATGGGAGAAAGTCATGTGGTCAGATGAGACCAAAATATAACTTTTTGGTCATAATTCCACTAACCGTGTTTGGAGGAAGAAGAATGATGAGTACCATCCCAAGAACACCATCCCTACTGTGAAGCATGGGGGTGGTAGCATCATGCTTTGGGGGTGTTTTTCTGCACATGGGACAGGGCGACTGCACTGTATTAAGGAGAGGATGACCGGGGCCATGTATTGCGAGATTTTGGGGAACAACCTCCTTCCCTCAGTTAGAGCATTGAAGATGGGTCGAGGCTGGGTCTTCCAACATGACAACGACCCGAAGCACACAGCCAGGATAACCAAGGAGTGGCTCTGTAAGAAGCATATCAAGGTTCTGGCGTGGCCTAGCCAGTCTCCAGACCTAAACCCAATAGAGAATCTTTGGAGGGAGCTCAAACTCCGTGTTTCTCAGCGACAGCCCAGAAACCTGACTGATCTAGAGAAGATCTGTGTGGAGGAGTGGGCCAAAATCCCTCCTGCAGTGTGTGCAAACCTGGTGAAAAACTACAGGAAACGTTTGACCTCTGTAATTGCAAACAAAGGCTACTGTACCAAATATTAACATTGATTTTCTCAGGTGTTCAAATACTTATTTGCAGCTGTATCATACAAATAAATAGTTCAAAAAAAAAATCATACATTGTGATTTCTGGATTTTTTTTTAGATTATGTCTCTTACAGTGGACATGCACCTACGATGACAATTTCAGACCCCTCCATGATTTCTAAGTGGGAGAACTTGCAAAATAGCAGGGTGTTCAAATACTTATTTTCCTCACTGTGTGTATGTGTGTGTATATATATATATCTCACACACACACACACCCACCCACCACCAACAACAACAGAGGTTGTGGACTCGAGTTACATGACTCAAATCATAAATTTATTAACGTCTTGCTTGACTAAATGAAGAAAATTCAAAGAATTGACTTTGACTTGAGAACCAGCAACTCTAGCCTTGACGTGACTCGACAATGACTTGAATGTTTTTTTATTATTTTAAATATCTTATAAACCATAATGAAATGTGTTTAAAAAAAAAATAGTGCAACATCATTTAATTAATATGCAAAAATGTAAGCCCGACAGCACCACTGATCTGCATCTGTGCAGTTAACGCTGTGCTCACAACTTGCCAAAATGACATGATTGTCGAGTTCCCAAAATAATCTCCTTTTGGATATAAAGATTTTGAATTGGACCATGTAAATAAAAAAAGATTTCCAGATGCACAATATGCAATGCAAAAATATCCGAAACAACCTCGAATTTCATCAGACATTTCAAAAACCACAAGTAAAGTAAATCATTTCGTTATCATTTCATTATCCAGAAAGATTAATATGTAAATTTACTGTTTAAATGTTTGGGGGTTGTCAGTGAATTAAATTTCACAATTAATCTCATGTTTTGTAGCGCGACAAGTTTGAAATTACCAGACATTGCCTCTAAATGTGTGTGTGTGCCTTTTCTAAATCTTCTCAACAGTCAACAATATACCATAACCATTTGTTGGCAATATAAAAACATAACAGGCAGATTTGCAGTCACAACACTTTATTTAAAACGTGACAAGTAATATAAAATATACAGAATGACACGTGACAAAATCCAAGTGCTCTCATAGTGATTATGACTTCTGAAGACTTTAACTAAAGCCTTTAAATGCAATACCTTTATGACTATTTTCAGGTAATTAGGTATCTAGAAGTATTCACAGTATTTAAGTGCCCACACCACATTCCCATATTAGTATGACAATCAAAACCTGTACATTCTCCAGAACCAAACGAACAGAAAAAAGAAAAACGTGTGCATTAACCCCATTTAGTTCAAAGTATCGAATCTCACCTGATTATAACATGAAAATAATTTTTAAAAAGTGCACAGAGATCGTCGCTCACATGTCGTCACGTGACCACCCGGTAGTTATGTCTTTTAAAGACTTATAAGTTTATCATTAAAAATCAATTCCCATATGAAAACATTTTATGTAATTTTTACTTCCGGAATCAGACTGCTGCGCTATATTGGCACAAACCAAATTTTAGAAATGAAGAATGGTTTCCAAACATGTTTTCCCAGACTGGTAGTGAAATTACGTGCCTTATTACACATTTGCCTGTAGTTTCTCCGTGAAATGTCCAGCCGGAGCACCAAAAGCGAATGAAATGGTATAGAAATTAGACAAGGTTTTTAAAGGGTCACAGCACCCCCATTTTAGCATAGTCGAGCTCTCGCCACATTTTTAAATTATGCACTAGTCACTCAGCTTTATTTTAATAATGCAGTTAACAGCATCAACGATTCTAACAATTGCTTGAAACAGAATCACAAATAAATTATACTCTAAGCTCACAATACATTACTCACACTGGTAATTTTATATCTGTAATTTAATACGCAAATAAATGCCAAGCCATGTACTCTGTATTGAAAATATGTAAATGTTTGTACACATTAATAACTTTTGAGACTTATTCCAAGATGATGATTTACAAATTAAGTGCTTAGATCGGTTAACACTCTTACATTAGGGATGAAATCCCACGTACGTCACAACCTGTGGCGTTGACTCGATGTTCATTTCAAACTTGGAAGACGAAAATGACCAGAAAAATCCCTAAATTAACCCGTTTCCTCTTGAAATTAAAAAATAACGAATCCTGACATTCTCTGCCCTTGCGTGCAAGACGTGTACCTGTAAACATCTCAAAAAATGTGTTGTTGTGTTTCATGACCCTTTAAGGTGAATATTAGATGGGGGTTTTAATGAGTAAAACGTACCTTCCCAACCTAAAACTTTAACCTAAACCTAACCAAAAGTGTTTTAAAAGCAAATGAGAGGTAGACACAAAACAGGTATCCTTAACCAATGACTAAACCTAACTGAAAGATTCCAAAAATAAAATGAGAAAGGAAGACACATTTTCTGAAAGCATCCACATTATTTCTTGACACTTTCATCTCACGTGTCCATTTGTGTGCTCCGCTGGTCTCGAGCCGTGGTCTTCCGAGTCCAAAGTCCAACACTCTATCAGTTGAGCTATTGTGCTAGATAATAATGTTAGATTAGTTGTGTAAATGTTGGTGAGTCTTTAATATAAGAATTAAAATGTATAATTTTTTTTAAATGATGCTTTAGAGTAAGTGTTTTGATATCATAACATAGAAGTGTGTGAGCAATAGAGCGAAAAAATAAGCGTTTATAAAATCATCAGTCATTGTAGTCGTGACTTGTGTGAAAGTGAATAAACCGCACAGTTGTTGTAGCACCTCTAGTGTTAATTTCACCAGGAAACTGCAGCAAATGTAGAATTCGGCATGAAACAATAGTTATAGTAATGCTAATTCTGAGACTAAATTTGGGATTTCCACACAAAAGTACCATCACCACTCAAGTATGTCTACTCGAGCCACACTCAAACAAACAGAGTACCATTGTGTTAATACTCTTTAAAACTGACCTCATGAACCAAGTGGCTTACTTATAGTTATTTCTATACATTACACTGGGATATGAGAAAATATTTTAACAAAAAGATTGTTTTACATACTTCACCTTTAAATGTATCTGAAGGCTATCTTGTAATCTGTTTGTCTAACCCTGCAGAACAACAACATATGAGGACATCCTCCTAATCAACTAGTGAAGTCATGAGGCTTGAAGCCTGACAACACCTTCCTCTGCTGGTCACATTGCAGTACTGCAACAGGTCTGAAGTCAATGGTAAAACGAGGAAAGCTCCAGACAGAGGACCCAAGAAGTCGCAGCCACTTAACTTTGGGCCTTAAGCGGAGGAGCACGTATAAGATTTTAGTTAAACCACAATCTGAAACATTTTAGTTTTACCTTTAACTTGTTTTTAGTTTTATTTCAACTTGTTTTTAGTTTTATTTCAACTTAAATCCAGAGTTTGCTTGATGTCCCAGTACTCTTTTAATGTATGCTGGAAATACCACAGGGTAGAGAGTACAAGAAACTGCACACAGGCAAATGTTGTGTATAGTAATAATTCCCTAAATATTGATTCCACATGTCCATTGTGTGTGTGTGTGTGTGTGTGTGTGTGTGTGTGTGTGTGTGTGTGTGTGTGTGTGTGTGTGTGTGTGTGTGCGTGCAAGTGGGTCATAACTCACAAATACTCTGAGAGGGACACTGCTGTGCGAGTGGTCAAAGAAACATAGCTATTGCTGCTCATTCTCTTTTACATGTTTGCTAAATGTCAAGTGAATTGTAACTAACATCCAGTCATGTGTAATGTCTGCATCTCACCTAAATCAGATGTTTCTAGCAGAGACCGCATTGCTCTTGGCTTGCCAAAGCATTTATCAGGTGTAAAACTAGGTATTTTGAGTAAGGTTTAGGTATTGTGGCTGGTTCCAGGCATGGGCAATGTAAGTACCGAACCATGCACAAATTATGTGATTCAAACATCTTGGGAAATGTTGCATATTTGTCAACACTTGAGAAAACTAGCTCCCTGGAGTCATTCATAAGAGTTGTTGTCTTATAGTACCCTTATTTATGATAAAAATGTATGTTCTGCAAATATATGCCTCAAAACTGGAATTTTTAATGTTCATGCCTCAATAATATCACGATGTCTTAGATGGCTTTAATTAATACCTCACTGTTGGATGAAATGTTAAGTATGATGATATTCATGTTTTTGTGAACTTTTGATACAAGTACAGAGGAATTTTAAGTGAAGTTTAGGCAGATTGATGCATTGTATTACAGCTATTAAACACTGTAATCGAATCACTCACTTTGCACACAATAATGTTGTTTTATAAATGACATTAGAGATCTAATATTTCATAAAGAATACAAAATGTACAATGTCCCATCTTTTTTAGCTTTATTTTAAAATGTTATGCATTTGTGTTGTTCCAAGAACACTGGGATAAGATTGAGGGTATAGTGCTCATATTAGAGCAATAGAGCGAATCAAAGGAACATTCCAGGAACAATAAAAGTTGAGCTCAATTGACAGCATTTGTGGAATAATATTGATTACCACAAACATTAAATTTGACTGACCCCTTCTTTTCTTTAAAATAAAGCAAAAATCTGGGTTCCAGTGAGGCACTTACAATGGAAGTGAATAGGGGCCCAATCCGTTAACTTTCCTCACTGCCCCCCCCCCCCCCCCCCAATTCACTTCCATTGTAAGTGCCTCACTGAAGGGTTTGTTTGTTTTTTTTGTTTTTTTTCGAAATTATTTTTAGTGGTAATCAACATTGTCACAAATGCTGTTGATTGAGCTTAACTTGTATTGAACCAGGAATATTCCTTTAAGAAAACATTTATTCAAAGTGCTTGACCCATATAATGAGTGTAGCATCACTTAAGGGGACAAACAAGCCTAATTTTTTGTTTTATATTATACTTGACTGATAAGAGAATTGTATTGATATTTTTTTAAATTCTGGGTCTTGATGCAAGCCATTTATACAACCACAGAGCAAGAGGGACCAGTCATGTTAAGTAATGTCGAGATCTCTTTCGTCATATAACATGTTTTTATTATTATTATTATAATTCATTTCACCATGTTGTTTTGATGTATAATTCAGTCATGTTCTAGAGTAATGTTTTATTTACACTGATCAGCCACAACATTAAAACCACAGACAGGTGAAGTGAATAACATGTATTATCTCGTTACAATCGAATCTGTCAAGGAGTGGAATATATTAGGCAGCAAGTTAACAGTCAGTTCTTGAATTTCATGTGTTGGAAGCAGGAAATATGGGCAGGCGTAAGGATCTGAGCATCTTTGACAAGGGCCAAATTGTGATGGCTAGTTGAGCATCTCCAAAACGGCAATTCTTGTGGAGTGTTTCTGGTATGCAGTGGTTAGTACCTACCAAAACTGGTCCAAGGAAGGATAACCGGTGAACCAGTGACAGGGTCATGGGCGCCCAAGGCTCACTGATGCATGTGGGGAGCAAAGGCTAGCTGTCTTTTCCGGTCCCACAGAAGAGCTACTGTAGCACAAATTGCTGAAAAACGTAATGCTGGTCATGATAGAAAAGTGTCAGAACACACAATGTATCGCAGCTTGCTGTTTATGGGGCTGCGTAGCCACAGATTGGTCAGAGTGCCCATGCTGACCCCTGTCCACCACCAACAGCGCCTACAATGAGCATCAGAACTGGACCATGGAGCAATGGAAGAAGGACCAATGGCCTGGTCTAATGAATCACGTTTTCTTTTAGATCATGTGGATGGCCAGTTGTGTGTGCATCGTGTACCAGAGGAAGAGATGGCAGCAGGATGCACCATGGGAAGAAGGCAGGCCGGTGGGGACTGTGATGCTCTGGGAAATGTTATGCTGGGAAACCTTGGGTCCTGGCATTCCAGTGGATGTTACTTTTACACGTACCACTTACTGTACCTAAAGATTGTTGCAGGCCACGTACATCCCTTCATGGCAACGGTATTCCCTGATGGCAGTGGCCTCTTTCAGCAGGATAATTCTGCAAAAATTGTTCAGGAATGGTTTGAGGAACATGACAGAGTTCAAGGTGTTGACTTGGCCTCCAAATTCCCCAGATCTCAATCAGATTGAGCATCTATGGGATGTGTTGGACCAACAAGTTCAATACATGGAGGCCTCACCTCTCAACTTGCAGGACTTTAAGGATCTGCTGCTAATGTCTTGGTGCCAGATACCACAGGAAACCTTCCAGGGTCTTGTGGAGTCTGTGCCTAGATGGTTCTGCTCTGTTTTGGTGGCATGAGGGGGACCTACACAATGTTAGGCATGTGGTTATTCATTTTGTGGCTGATTGGTGTATATTGTGTTGTCTCTTGCTTTTCTGCTTTTAATAAATTTAAAGCACACAATCAGTAAACGGAGCACACTTTATAAAACCTTTAAGACTTTCTTGTACTAACAGAGGAAGCTATACAAATTGTTAAAAATATGCAACATTATCACACTCAGGGCTGATGGTACATGTTAACTAAATCACTATTTCAGATGTGCATCTGATTTATTTCATTAATGGTAAGTGAAGCTGCTAAAAAGAACCTATTCTAATACTTTTTGTTAACAAGGTGGTGAAATGTTGTACAAGAAGGTACTGTTTACTATGGAGGATTTTTCTGATCTTGTTTGTTTGTTTGTTTGTTTGTATCTTTTTCAATAGTGTCATTGCACATTAGAGATTTTCTAAAGCCTTTTTTGGTTTTTGTTCCAGAATAGAATAAATTAGACTTTTTTTTTTTTTTTTTTTTTTTTTTTTACATGCATTTACACTGCCTGGCCAAAAATAAAAGACATGCTCTAATATTTTGTTAGACCGCCTTTTAGCTTTATTGTGCACATTTGTTGTGGCATTGTTTAGACAACCTTATGCGATGTCAACATTTATTTCCATCCAGTGTTGCGTACATTTTTGGCCGAGATCTTGTATTGATGACGGGAGAGTCGAACCACTCCGTAAAGTCTTCTCCAGCTCATCCCAAAGACTTTAAATGGTGTTAAGGTTAGGACTCTGTGGTAGCACAGAGTGTGGTGGCCAATTCATGTGTGAAAATGATTCCTCATGCTCCCTGAACCACTCTTTCACAATTTGAGCCAGATGAATCTTGGCGTTGTCATACTGGAATATGCTTTTGCCGTCAGAGAAGAAAAGATCCATTGATGGGATAACCTGGTCATTCAGTACATTCAGGTAGTCAGCTGACTTCATTTTATTGCCGCATGAAGTTGCTGAGCCTTGAACTGACCAATTGAAGTAACCCCAGATCATAACACTGCCTCCAGAGGCTTGTGGTCACTATTCTTTTTGGATGCGTTGCTTCATGCACTTCCCTACATGACCTTTTTCCATTGCTCCACAGTCTAATCTTTATGCTCCCTAGCAAACTGAAGTTGTTTTTTCCGATTAGCCTCACTAACAAGTGGTTTTCTTGTGGCCACACAGCTGTTTAGTCCCAATCCTGTAAGTTCATGTTGCATTGTGCATGTGGAAATTCTATTACTTTCACTATTAAATATAGCCGTGAGCTCTACTTTCTAATTAGTGATTCGTGATCATGAAATATTTTTTTCTGACCACATTTCTTCTGTGAATCTGATGGTTCACCACTATCCTTCCAGGTTTTAATAATGCGTTGGACAGTTCTTATCCCAATTCCAGTGATTTCAGCAATCTCCATAGTTGTTTTCTTTGCTTGATGCAGGCCAATAATTTGCCCCTTCTGAAACACAGTAACATCATTTTCACGACCACCGGATATGTCTTTCAACATGGTTAAGAAATGAGAAGCTACATACTGCATCAGTTAGGATTAAAAGAAATGTTGCCAGCTGAAACAGATTAATCATATGCTCTTAAACCTTGGCAGTGTATTTCTTAGTATCTAATTTGACCACCAGGTGGTATATTAAGAGCATTATTTCACAAATCTCAACCCTTTCAATGTCTCTGGCACCTGTTATGGAATTCACTTCCAAAATGGATTTTAAAAAATTATTTTATTTATAGCGATTTTGCAGACTGTGAATGTGGGGCGGGAGTTTCTTGGCATGTATACACGAGTAGCTGGTTTAATCAGGTGCAGTAACAATTGCTTTAGTCAGGTGCATGCTATTATATGAGACTGCTATCTGAAACCACCACAGAACGAGATTGTGCTCACACTATACAAACAGAGCACACAACTGTATAAACCCTCTCAGGTTCTGAGCTCAGATCTGTGACCTCTCAAAACAACAAACAACAATTACATGAAGGCTTGCTTTACTTTTCTCAAACTGATCTGACTGCAGTCTGAATATGTGCCACACCCTGGTGTTCAAACAGCGTTAACAGGAAGAGATTTATTTCAACCAACTCAATAAGTCCATTGTGATAATATACAAAAAGTAAGATTCAAGAGCAGCCTAACACGCATTGTAGAAGATATTAACAGGCTGAATTAATTCTCTCTAGATTAAAGGAATATTCAGGGTTCAATACAAGTTAAGATCAATCAACAGCATTTGTGACATAAAAATTGATTTCGACTTATATGAGTTACAGTGCGGTACTTACAGTGAAAGTTAATATGGAGATTCAGTAATATGGGTTCTGTGTGATTAGCTTGGCCCACAGATTAAAATTCAGTATTTGGATATGAAAGGGCCTTAAAGAACTATGTCCTGTGAGTTTAGACAAGCAGTGCAATGTAGTATACAATAAGCACAGCTGCAGGCCTGTGAGAATCACTTAAGATACTGCCACACTGATGGTGAGAGGAAAGAGAATGCATTCTGTGTCTTCTTTTATGAAGCTTTCTCTTTGACGTGAACTCTCTCGGACTCTCTTATGCTCATACACATCCATACACAGATATCAAGGAGTCGTGCCGTTTGTCCATTGTTGACCCATAATATGACTAACAGAATTAATTTACCTGTCATACTGCTTGTATGACTGATTTTCTCTGCCTAAATGCTGCTTTTATTCCCAGAATGCCCCGTTTTTTATATTAGATTAAACCTTTAAATAGCTAACTAAACGTGAACGGTTAATTCATGTTATCAAAGACACCTTAAAGGAATATTCCAGGTAAAATAGAAGCAAGGCTCAATCGACAGCCTTTGGCATAATGTAGATCACCACAAAAATGTATTTCGACTCCTCTCTAATTTTCTTTAAACGAAAGCAAAGATTGAGGTTACAGTGAGGCACTTACAATGGAAGTGAATGGGGCCAATTTTTTGAGGGTTTAATTGCAGACATGTGAATCCTCTTATTTTATATAAGCCCTTACATTAGTTCTCCCATTAAAACCTATGTATTATTTGAGCTGTAAAGTTGTTTAAATCATCATTTATTAGGCATTTTAGGGTTTTAGTGTTTGTTGACATTACATCGTCATGGTCGACTTGTAAAATTGGATATAACTTTACACAGAAAAGGTTAGTAAGTGATTTTATCACACTAAAATCATGTTTACACGCATATTGTTTACGTTTTGTGGCTATACTTCTGAAACAGTGAGTATTTTAATGTTTACATATTGGCCCCATTCACTTCCATTGAATGTGCCTCACTGGAACCCAGATTTTTCCTTTTTTAAATTTTTTTAAGAAAAGGAGGTAAAGGTTGAAACAAATAGACTATTCCTTTAATTGAGGAATTCTCAGGTAGAATTGCAGGTGAAATATATGGGAATATATTCCGTATTAAACTGTTGTTTTCTTTATACTTCTGCAGAGATTAGGGCAAAAAAATTTACATCTCTTTTTTTCTTCTTTATGATTTATTGTGATACGCGAAGGTGAACGTGCTGAAGATAGGAGGGGCGATAGTTTGTAAAGTGACATCACTGCCCTCTGAAGTGAATTTCGGCCCCTGACCTCATTGGACAAAAAAACTGTAGTCTGATAGGCTGCGTTGTTGGTGGGTCGATGTCGATTCTTTCGGTTAGGCTGTTAGATATCTTCAGACTGCTTTCACCTCTCAGTGGTGACGGAAGAACTGTGTGTTCAAGACACATTGGTTTGGAGGCGTGTGGAAGCTGTGGACGGTCCGCTTCTCCCGTCAAGGAAGCAGAGGAGTCTTTTAAAATCATCTGAGGGTAAATGCATGAAACGTTTAAGGCATGTTTAGGATGAAGCACGTTTACTTTGCTTATCTTTCAACCTGTTTGAAGCTCATTGGGACCAAAATCATCTAAAAAACGTGTTTCCTTATGCCTTCTTTCCTAGTAATTTCCCGAATCACGTTCGGTTTCGTTCGGACACATTTGTGAGGAAAGGATGCTTCGGTTTTTATTCACATGGCGTGAAGTGAAACTCGGCCCGCGCTCCATTGATATCGCAATTATATTTATGAATATTTATTTGTATTAAATCACTGCGCATGAAAGCGTACATTAACGAACTGATTTGTACGGCTGATGTTAAAAAATCGCGTATTAATTCAGATGGTTTAATCTATTGAACAGGATGTTTCTAGTTGATAATAGAGAAGAATATTCTTAGAAAAGTCTGTAGTTATTCAGAGATTTCACTTCTCCTGTTATTTTCGTAAAAACGCAAACAGACTGATTTGTTCGTTCATTTGAAGGATTTGCCGATGTTGAGGAATTCAAATCTTTGTTGTGGATTTGCAAGCACTTTTGTTGTGATGGCATCGCTGCACATGCCATACGAATCTAATGCACGTTGTACTAGTCGTTCAGGATGGTCTCTTTCCGGGCGGAGGCATCTACTAAAGCCCCATAAATATCGATAGTGTAAGCGGACTACTATAGATGGCCGTCATTTGGAAATGGACTATCTGTGCAACTTCTCGGAGCTTGCGTTTGGCGTTGATGTCATGTTTATCATGAACAATCTGTCTGCAGATAACAGCGTGTCTCATCCCACCATTTCTCTGATTACATTCTACAATGCAGTTCTAGATAGGGTTGGGCGAATCGATCCTAAACGATCGATACTGATGTTGTATCAAAAATATCGATCCTCACCAAAATATCGATTCTTATTTTTTAACTAGGGATGCTATTATTTGGTTACCATGAGCATGAACAATAAGCTTCAAAGTGAAATAAAAAAAGATTAGGCTATATTAGCAAATACTTGTGCAGGATGGGAACTATTTCTTCCTCTCATCATAACATTATTGAAGGTGAAAGACACAAGCATCTTTCATAAATTCACAGTATGCCCACCTCTTCAAACACTAGTACGCCACAAGTAAATTCACATTAATATAACATATCTAAAGGTGACATTTCTTATTTCTTGTAATTGTTGTTAATAAGTAATTTTAAAAAATAGTTAACCATGGTTTTACTAAAGTAATATTGTAGTAGTAACCATGGTTAATTGTGTGGTAACTATGGTTTAACTAAAACCCATGGTTAAACTATTGTTACTGCATTGAAACTTTGGTTAATTTTTGTAAGGGTAAAAAAAATATATACAAATTATGACTAAAAATTATATTTTGAATTACCCATTTCGTCCCAAGAAATCTGAAAAAAAAATGAATACAAGTATTGGTATCGACAATATTGGACATGAAATTATAGGAATAGATCGAAAAGATAATAAGTGGTATCGCCCATGCCTTCTAGAACACTGCTGGATGCGTGAAGTTTATTACCACTGTACGCTTTTAGCGCTAATGGCCCCGGATATTTTAGTGGCCTCTGGGAATTGTTGGCATGCTGCAAGTGGTTTCTGTCAGACTTTCCTTTTATGGGAAAACTTAAATGTTACACTTACTGTCATTTATCTTATTTACAGTTGGTTTAAGTAATTTAGAAGATACCTTTGTGGATAATTTAAAGGTGAAGAAATTTACACACCTTAGCCAAATACATTTAGGGTGTGTTCACACTTGGCAGGATTGGTTCGATTAAAACGAACTCTGGTGCGATTGCTCTGTTAGTGCGGTTCATTTGAACAAGTGTGAACTCTACCCGAACCTTGGTGTGCTCAAATCAAGCAAACCGAGACCGCCTGAAAAGTGGGTCTCGGTCTGCTTCCAAGCGAACTCTGGTACGGTTCGATTGATATATGAACGCAACATGGACATGGACGTCTAAACGAACCAAAAACAGGAAGTAATTTGCCTAATGCTGACCTCAAGCGTTCCTGGATCTTCTATGGTTCTATGTTAGCTATGTTTCCCATTACAGTTCGGTACTGGCGTCAGAACTGCAGTCAGCCGTCCTTGCAGCATATCTTCATTTGTGTGTACAACGGAGGAATTCCTGGCATTGTTTTGACTCTTTTACACAATTTATTAACTCTTTGTTTCTTCTCAGCTGGTAAAAATACCACCATATATACATGTATACATCCAACGAGCGCATTTCGACAGCATTGTTTTAGATGTTTGGTAAGTTCCGTCAAAACATATGCATTATAAAAGCTGTCCATGTCCAATCAGGTTGTGAATTTTCCCTGATGCTTTTGGTTTTGTATAGTTAGGTCCGGTGTTAAAAATGCCAGTGCGAATGCTAAATGAACCAGGACTAAATGTATCATTTTCATTTTTGGTCCGGACCAAGAGGACCAAGAGAACCGAACTACAAGTGTGAACACACCCGTAAACTCGATTTTTCTCAATTCCTGACATTTAATCGTAGAAAAAGTCCCAGTCTTAGGTCAGTTTAGTTCAGTTTATTTCAACAATTTGTTTTATCACATTCCCTCTCAGTCAGAAGTTTACATACACTTTGTTAGTATTTGGTAGCATTGCCATTACATGGTTTAACTTGGGTCAAACTTTTTGGGAAGCCTTCCACAAGCTTCTCACAATAATTTGGTGGAGTTTGGCCCATTTCTCCATACAGAACTGGTGTAACTGAGTCAGGTTTGTAGGCCTCCTTGCTTTTTCAGTTCTGCCCACAAATCGGATTGAGGTCAGGGCTTTGTGATGGCCACTCCAATACCTTTACTTTTTTGTCCTTTAGCCATTTTGCCACAACTTTGGAGGTATGCTTGTGGTCATTGTCCATTTGGAAGACCCATTTGCAACTGAGCTTTAAATTCCTTGCTGATGTCTTGATGTTGCTTCAATTTATCCACATAGTTTTCGTTCCTCATGATGCCATCTATTTTATGAAGTGCACCAGTCCCTCCTGCAGCAAAGTACTCCCACAACATAATGCTGCCACCCCCATGCATTGGGATGGTGTTCTTCGGCTTGCAATCCTCACCCTTTTCCCTCCAAACATAATGATGGTCATTATGGCCAAACAGTTCTATTTTTGTTTCATCAGACCAGAGGACATTTCTCCAAAGAGTAAGGTCTTTGTCCCCATGTGCACTTGCAAACTTTAGTCTGGCTATTTTATGGCAGTTTTGGAGCAGTGACTTCTTCCTGGCTGAGTAGCCTTTCAGGTTATGTCGGTATAGGACTCGTTTTACTATGGATATAGATACTTGTTTACCTGTTTCCTCCAGCATCTTCACAAGGGCCTTTACTGTTGTTCTGAGATTGTTCACTTTTTGCACCAAACTACGTTCATCTCTAGGAGACAGAATGCGTCTGCTTCCTGAGTGGTATGTTGGCTGCGTGGTCCCATGATGTTTGTAGCTTCAAGCATTTGGAAATGGTTTCCAAGGATGAACCAGACTTGTGGAGGTCCACAATTCTTTTTATGAGGTCTTGGCTGATTTGTTTTGATTTTAAGAAGTTTAACTCCTATTAAACGAGTTATCTTGCTAAACTGTACTTCTCCTTAGGGTTAGCTGAATTAATCGTTTTTTTTTCTTCACATTATTGCTTTAGCCTCTGCCTCTGCCGACCCTGGCATGAGGAGACCAGAAGGCTCAGGAGATGAATCTTTGAAAAAAAGTCAACAAACTGAAAAAAATAAAACAAGGTTTTTTTAGATAATGTTTGTAATCTTGTAAAAATGGATTTCATAAAATTGGTATCGAAAAAGTATCGCTTAGGAACCGGTATCGGAGTAAAGATATTGGCATCTGATATAGAATTTTTTTTTAATGATACCCAGCACAAGTAGTGATTGATTGTACCTTCTATAGTGCGCAATAGTACCTACCCGCTTTTCCTGCCAGGCTCTCTGTTTCCCATTAATTTTTTTCCATAGATATTTTATGATAAAGTTCTAAGCTATGAACCAAACCAGCCAGTTCCAACGTGTCACAACACTACATACTTTGATTTTAAACAAAAACATATTTGAAAATCAGACAAAGGTCCAAGGCTGACCACTTTTACATGCACTTAAGAAAACTGTTTATTCCAGGGTTTTTGCTGAAAGCAGCTTTCTGAATAGTCATGTAAACAAGAACGCCAAGAACGCTTGTTTAAGGTATTAAAAGAAAGCAGTTTAACACACATGGGATTCTCTAGGAGAACGCGGCTTATGTAGCCATGCAAACATGTAAGTGCCGCTCTTGCAGCACAGTGGGAAAAGCACATACATTTTAAAATATACCCATTTCTATACACCAAATATCGACTGAACACAGACACACAACGCAGCCGTTGTGTTCATTGGCAGATGCAGTGGTTTCTCCGGCTATCAACGACCGGCAGAGACCCCTCCGTCCCCAGGCGGACGGCCGTGGCTGCTTCGCTGGTGGATGGCAGTGGTGAGGACTCCGCAACAGCACATTCCTCTTCCCCTCCCGGGTTTCAGCACAACTGTAACAGTATAAGGATGGGGAGGAGGAGGCAGGAACCAGCTGAACAGTGAACAAAGTTTAATGGTTAAACTCAAAACAAGGTTGGCCTTGTTTGGCCCAAGGGTAATCGGCGGGCCATTTGCCGTTGTCCCCGAGAAAGCCCTGAGGAGGCACCATGAAGTCCTGGAAGTGACCGTGGGAATGCAACTGGCCCTCGCACGCACTAACTTGCCCTCATTTGGACTGATAGTGGAAACGAGGCTACTGATTAAAGATGTTTGTATACGGAGAGTCACGTGGTGCCATGCGAGGGTTGGACGGGTGAATGTCGAGCTCTGCGCACTTTGCTAGTTTTAATAATTTTTTTCTCAGAAACCGGTGAGATTCAATACACTGAGTCTTAACTGTTCTATGAAGACAATATGTCTAAGAAGTCAAAATCATCGGGCTCTGGAGACGTTAAAAGACACTTACGTGCTCAAGCTGAAGCCCCTGAGCAACAGGCAAAAGCCCGGGACTCCATTTGGCCAGTGCGGTAAAGAGATTCAGCGTCAACTGCTCTGAGATTCATGGAAGGAGACAGACCCCGATCAATTCTGGCCAAATTTCTGAGATTATCCGATAAAGATCTCACGTTAAGGGAGGTAAGAACCACAACATTTTCTTGTTCGCAAACTTTGCAAATTCGACCAGATACGTGATCGATTCAAGGAATGCAAGAAACTCTTACATCAACGGAAGGTCACTTTTGCACTGATATTCCTGGGCAAACTGAGAATAGATAATAAGGATCACCGCACAATATTTATATGCCCACAGCAAGCGATTTTGATAAAGTCAATGGGATGAGTAAGTCATTGTGTTATGCTCTTGATGCAGTCGAGTGGGCCTGACTCACTGAACATTCACTTGTCTGTCTCTGACTGTTTCTTTTTGCGCTGATTTTGCCTAGCGGCTGGAGTTTGTTTTGTGGGATAACATTCCTTCGGGAAAGTTTGTGGATGAATCTGCACATTCTTTATGCTTATGCCTCCTATTGGCTGGGTTTGTTTTATAGACTATTTTCTGTTGTGTAATTTCTGTCTCACCAAATTTTAATGAAACACCGGACTTGAGCAATCCGAAGTTGTCACGGGGGCCCTTGTAGGCGTACATGGACTGTTTGAGTTTAGAGGGATGGATGCTTGTTGGGACTGTCATGCGCAGGGTAGTGCGCAGGTTTTTCTTTTTTCTGTGTTTTTTGTTCGGGGGAAGTTCGGGGTTTGACTGTTGCACTAATGTTGGAATATGGTTGTTATAATTTTATTTTTGACACACAATCTATTTTTTCTAATATGTCATATGTTAATGAGTGGATTGTCTCTCCACGTGGAATGTGAATTGGTTGGGGCACCCCATAAAAAGAAGGAAGGTTATTTATTTTCTTAAATGTAAGAAATAAGATTTAGTTGTTTTCAAGAAACACATCTTTCCCTGCTGGAAGTGGAAAAAATTTGGGAAAATATGGGGTGGACGTGTTTTCTTTAGTGCTGGCTCAAGTAAGAGCAGGGAAGTCATTCCTAACGCTGATGATCAGGGCTTTTTTTTATAGATCTTGAAGTGATGTTGCAAGCTATTGGTACCCCTCATGAAATAATATTGAGATATTAGTCCCTCATTTTATATTTGTTGATTTGCTCAATTGGAAACATCTTAGTCTCAGATCACAGCCTGGTGAATTTAGAGGTGTGGCCACATACAGAAAAAAATAAATCATATAGTTGGCACATTAAAGTATCCCTTTTGCAAAATCCTGAATTCCAACAAATATTAAAGGCAGAAATCAATGTTTATATGGAAACCAACTGGTCCTCAGTATCCTCTGTGGACATGGCTTGGGAGGCACTTAAAGAAGTTCTTAGTGATCTGATCATACAGTATGCCTCATTCACCTAAAAATCCAAAGCACGAGAGTTTGTCGTCTGATGGCCTCAGAGAATTGACCCGATTGAAATACAGATATAAAACTATTTTGTCACGGAAGGTGGAGTTTTGGCTATTCATGGCAAGACAGTCATACTTTGTGTCGGGGGACAAGGCAGGAAAGCTTTTGGCTAGATATATAAAGCAGAGAGAGTCTTTTATTTTCTACCAGTCCCTCAGTGAAATCTGCTGGTGGTGAAATATTTCCCACGGCCATTGATATTAATAATGAGTTATAATGAGAATAAAGAGTTCTACCTTGTTCTTTTATAGCTCCATGTCTTCATCTACTGATGAAGATATTAGAAACCGTGGAACCATTAGATTTCCCTAAACTTACGACTGAGCAAAAAAGTTATTATAAGATAACCTTGGAGGAGCTTGGCAAGGTAATTAAGGCCCTGCCTACAGACAAGGCTCTGGGGCAGATGGTTTTGCTGCTGAATTTTTTAGATCTTACGCTAAGGAACTGGCTCAATAAAGAATAGATAGATTCACTGAACCATGATGCAATCTGATCAGTCTGATTCTTAAAAAGGACAAAGATACAAGAGAGTGTAAGAGTTGCTGTCCAATTTCCCTTGGTATTGTAGGAGGGAGTGTGGGCTAGTCTTCTAAGAAACATCAAGTCTGCATCTAGAGATGCAAGGGTGCGTCTGGTGCAATTTAAGATTTTACATTGATTCTATTGGACCCCCTCTAGGTTGTATAGGCTTGGTCTTAAAGATACACCCACCTGCTTGCGATGCCAATCAGAAGACGGGGATACAACCCATGTTTTCTTGGGATGTGTTAAGATCCAAGAATTTTGGTTCATGGTTCAGAGCTTCACGTGTGACGTAGTGGACACTCAATTTTCATTTTGCCCCAGACTGTGGATTTTGGGTGATGGGGTGGTCCTGAATATGGGTGATAAATATGGAGAGCTGGGTCCTGACCGGCACAATAATTGGCAGGCGGGTAATCCTCAGGGGATGGAGATCGACTGATGTGCCCTCATTTGGTGAGTGGTTTGTCGAGTTGGGCAGGGTGGTATATAGAAGGCTAGGCAACCTTGATATATACATCAGGGAATGGGGCAGCTATCTTGCCTTTCTCTCGGGGAGGGGCAGTGGAGAGAGACTAGTGGGGTTATTATTTTTTAAAGTTTCTAAATATTTTCTGCTGTTTTATTGTCTTTGAGTGTCTTTGTCAGTTGACTTTTGACCACTGGAGTGCTTGTTTGTGTCGCATGTGGCAGTTAATGTGATTTCATGTGGTTTGATTTAGCATTTTCTGTTGTGTCTATTTGATTTGCTGAATGGAATCAATAAAACATTTATGTGTGTGTGTGTGTGTGTGTGTGTGTGTGTGTGTGTGTGTGTATATATATATATATATATATATATATATATATATATATATATATATATATACATTTTTATATATATATATATATATATATATATATATGCTGTACGATTAATGGCCCATTCAGAGATTACAGATTATACATTGTAAAAGCTTCTGAAGTGCCGAATGGCAGTCATGTCTGGTTGGCTCCAGCTTAACCTAGACATTAATGTGAGATGGCCAAGTGCCCTGCCTTGGACAAGCAGATGCTCAACTAGGATGTAACCACAATTGTTTGCAGTGGATTCATGATATTAACCGCATTAATTGTAAAATTATTTAGTCTGGGCATGAATCCACAGCCTTTAAATATTTACATAACCTTATTTCGAATTAACTAGCTGTACACCTGATACAATCATTTTAATTCTAGCCTATCATCAAACTCTGGTGCTGTTTTGTACCCAATTAAATTGCTTCCTTAGTGCTTGATATCATTTTTGCATATGGGGGGAAAAAAGCATTCCTTGCATTAACCTTTCTGTTTTTTTGAATCCCTAATCTGCTAAAACATTGCCGCTGACATAAGAGCTTTAAAGATCAGCAATATAGCAATGGATAACTTGGCAGAGTATATGTTTGTGTGTTTTTAGATGGAGCCGATGACTACTGTTTTAATCCTCTTGAATACGTCCCTATCCATCACGGCATCCTGCTGTGTCCAGTATGCAAACTACACCCAAACCATCATGCCACAATTCAGTCTGTTCTCTCCTTCACAAACTCCCTCCCTTTTCATAACATCTTTCATGGCATTAATCTTTTCTTGTCCTTCTGAACACTTGAGAAGGGTGCAGCCAATCACCTTTATTTCTTCAGTCAATGGAGTTTAAAGCAATAGTTAACCCAAAAGAGCCAGTCCTTTGTATGCCTTTTTCTTTTTTGCTTGTATTTTTACTGCCCCTTTCTGTGTAATAGACAAAACACTCATTCGGTCGTCTGGAGCTTATCTCATTGGACGAGAGTGGTCCAGCAGGGTCATCCCATTTCTTTCTGTTTATGTGCATCGTTACTACTATTTCACACTCCCATTTCACTGTTTGACACCTCCGATCAGCCGCACACATAATACTGTTCCATCTACTCTTCTCTACACCCACCCACTCACCATTCACAAGTACTTACACCAGCCAATAGGGACTGATGGCTTCAGATTGACCATAAAAAGAAATTAAATCTGCTGGTGGAGCTAGTAAAAATGGGGAAGAACTAGGATGGACATTAAGTAATTTTGTAGTTGATACTCGAACACAAAAAACAAGTAATTACTGTAAATTTAGAATTTAAATTCAAGCTTTGAACCTGATTTTCTTATAAAAAAAAGAGCACTATGCATAAACATCTCGATTGTAGGCGTGGGGTCGATGCCAGTCAAAAGATTTTCCAGATGATTATCGAAATACTGTATATGGAGATTTTTCAGATATAAATAGGGCTGTGCAAATTTCTTAAACATTTAAACACAACTTTGGTAAAGTGTGCGTGGCAGGGTTAATTAAAGTGGGCCGTGGATACATCTGGTGGACAACATGGCGCATTGTAAAATTTGAAAAAGTTATTTTCTATGAAGGTACGCATGCATCAGGGGCTCGAAGTCTCTGGAGTCTGTTAAACATTAGTTTTCCATTCAATTCGACCCAAATAATTATCAAAGGACATATATTATTTATTCCAATAAATACAGGATGATATATTTGTGCATAAGTATCTTAGAGCCTAAACAATGTATTTTCAGATACAAGTATTTCTTTTTGTGGTTTGACAGCTTGAATGAAAGACCTATTCATTGCTACATAAGGAGAAATTTTGTAATGAACGTTGCCATCTCAAATTGTTCAGTTTGTACAGTTACACCAGTTTCATACACTAACCTGCAAACTCATTGTTACTTTGTTAATTCTTGAAGTACAAAAGATCTTTAGACTGGCATCAGCTCAATGTTTGTGTGAAATCTCCCTTGTCTATGTCACGACCAGCTTCAGTAAATTGTCGCCCCCCTTGTGGTCTCCCCCAAAGATATTATGTCAGACTAATAGAATGGCAGTGAATTGAAAGGACACAAATTAGGCTTCTAATTTAAATGTTGGCTGATGTTAATATATCAATGCCTCAAATGTATCGCTAAATTTTTTTTTCCAATCAATAATTGATATATGAATATTTTATGACATAAAAAAATTACAAACATTTGCGTACTCATATAGAAATATGCGTTTCAAGTCTCCTGAGCAATACAATCACTTTTTAATAACAGAATTTTCTTTTTGGGTGAACTGTTCCTCTAACAACGCGTCTACAGCGCAACAGACAGATTTAGGTGAGAGAAGAAGTTTAATTTTTCCCACAGCAGGCAAAGGCACAAAGGAAAAGTAGTGTTTTACTAGTTGAATATTTAAAGCTGAACAAGTACTCAATCAGTCACTCACATTCCTAAAAAAGAACATTCTCAACTACACACCATCCCAAGCTTTGCCATTTTTATATGGTCTGATTATGGGCTTTGAATACTATAGAGCAGGCGTCATCAATATTAGGAGGGATTATACAATTGAGAGAAATTAAAATTATATGTATTTGGTTTATTTGGCTGTATAAGGTCCAAGTCCAAGGTTTGCCAGCTATAACAGTATTTGGTGTTAATCCTATGAAATCTACAGCAATGATCAATTGACAGTTTGATTTGGTTTTAAATCATATAGTGCTTTAGATTCTAATTACTGTATTGTAAATATTTATATGGCTCTTTTCTTGAACTGAGCTCTAATCTGTGTATGAAAACCAACATTTGTAATATGTACAGAGTAATAAGAGTAATATTTATATATGTATATCAATTTAATGAGAATCCCTGCATAATATACATTTTAAGATGCATAGGAATTTTCAGTCCATATATTATCAGAGAGAGGAATTTGACCACCAGAATATCATGGGCCCTTACCTGTTGTTTGGATTTAGTGCAGGTATTGCAGCTTGCTTCAGCCTCATACAAACACTATAATCTCTTGAGTCTGGCTCCAGATACGCTTGCTTTCTTTGATAAGGTAGGCAGTGAAGCATAGTTTCACAGACAGCGGGGGGGTTTGAATGCATGTGTATATGCGTGTGTTTATGTGTGTATGAGAACGATATAGAGAATCAGAAAAAGAAATCTCATCCACCACTGGGAACCATTTTTATTAGTGTGTGGCTCCAGTAAGTGTATCAGATAATTACCCCTTCCTGTGAGAAACATATTTCACAGGAGCAGTTTTTACTCTCATAGTTGTAAGTGTATATGCAAGCGTTGTGACTTCCTGTCTCTTGTCCATTTTAAAGAATGTGGTATGCTCATAAACATGTTGATAAGCGACAGCATAGTCCATTTTGTTTTGACACTGGATGTAGCTTAAATGATATTGCAGCTCACTCTTCACTTGGGATGGTGCACGATGGTTGTTTACTTGTCCATCTGACTAGTTTAATAGTGGACAAGTTTGGCAAAAGTTATTCTCATTTATTTAGCTTTTGATGTTTTTGTGATTAATGTTATTTATTGAAGCAAAAAAGTTATCCAATATCAACTGGGCCTGTGTGAAAAAGTATTTGTCCCTTAGTTATTACATCCCCAAATCTATGAAACTGCATTCATAATAGGGTTCAGCTGGACTAGACACACCCAGCCTGTTTACTGCCAGCCCTGTTCAACCAAATCAACACCTAAATAGAACTTTTTCAGCAGCATGAAGTTGGCTAAAAGGTCTCACCCAGTAGCATCCTATGCCAATGTCAAAAGATATTCCAAGAATATCTATCTTAATTTATGAGGAAAAGGGGAATTGAAATACATCAGCCTGGGCAGGGTTACAAATCTATTTCAAAGGCTCTGGGACTCCAAAAAACCACAGTGAGAACCATTGTTTCCAAATGGAAAGAACTTGGTACAGTAGTAAACCTTATGAGAAGTGGCCGACCTTCCAAAATTCCTCCAAGAGCACAGTGACGATTCATCCAGGAAGTCACAAAAAAGCCAAGGACAACATCCAAGGAGCTGCAGGCCTCTCTCACATCAGTAAAGGTCACTGTTCATGACTCCACTATCAGAAAGACACTGGCCAAAAATGCCATCCATGGAAGAGTGGCGAGGCGAAAACCACTGCTAACCCTAAATAACATAAAGGCTCATCTTAAAACACACCTTGATGATCCTCAACCTTTGGGAGAATGTTCTGTGGACTGAGTCGAAAGTGGAACTGTGGAACCAGGAAGAGAGGGGTCCCGTTACATCTGGTGTAAATCAAAAACACAATTCCACAAAAAGAACATCAAAACTTTTGATGCTTTGCTGCTTCAGGGCAACTTGCAATAATTGAGGGAAACATGAATTCTGCTCTCTACCAGAAAATGCTAAAGGTCAATGTCCGGTCATCACTCCGTGACTGGATTATGCATCAAGACGATTCATAGCATAGGAGTTAGTCCATATCTGAATGGCTCAAGAGAAGCAAAATTAAAGTTTTGGAGAGGTTTATTCAAAGTCCTGTCTTGAACCTGATGTGGCAGGAGCTTAAACAGGCAGTTCATGCTCAAACCCTCCAATGTAGCTGAACTAAAGCAGTTCTGCAAAGATGAGTGGGCCAAAATTCCATCACAGAGTTGTGAAAGACTGATCTCCAGTTATCGGAAACATTTGGTTGTAGTTGATGCTGCTAAAGTTGGCACAATTTTACTAACTTAAAAAGCTATTAAGTATAAGGGGGCAGTTAGTTTTGCACATGGGTGTTTGGTAACTTTTTTTTGCTTTAATAATAAAAATAAAAAAATGTTAAAACTGTATTTTTGTGTTTACTCTGGTTGCCTTTGTTTTATGTTATATATTGATTGAAGACCTAAAACAATGTAGTTTGAAAATACACAAAAATAGAAGAAATCAGGAAGGGGGCACTTTACTTTTTCAAAGCACTGTACGTCGATTTTGAAAATGACTAGTTTTTCACATCCTTACTCTACACACAATTCTAAATTGTGAATTGTTACTTGCCAAATTTTCTTAGATGGAAACCAAATCAATCAAATCAAATCTCTTTATTGTTACATTACCATGTACACAAGTACAACAGTAGGTGAAAGTCTTGTGTGCAGTTCCGAGCAACATAGCAGTCATGACAGTGACGAGACGTATACCAATTACAATAAACAACATATTTACACAACACAATTTACATATGAAATGTACACATACTTACACAACACAATACTAATATACAATGTACAGTAAACAATACACACAATATACAATACACATACAATAAAAAAAAAAAAAAAAAAAAAAGAGTATATAAAAATATATATGCAGTTGTTATATTGTGGAGAATATAATTATGACAGTCCAGTGTGAGATAATAGATTAATAAAGTGCAGTGCTGATTGTTGATCGTGAGAGATCAAGTGTTCAAAAGTCTTATTGCTTGTGGGAAGAAGCTGTCATGTAGGCGGCTAGTGCGGGTCCTGATGCTGCGATACCGCCTGCCTGATGGAAGCAGTGAGAGCAGACCATGACTCGGGTGGCTGGAGTCTCTGATGATCCTCTGAGCTTTTTTCACACACCGCCTGTTATATACCTCCTGGAGGGAGGGAAGCTCACCTCCGATGATGTTTCTGGCAGTTCGCACCACCCTTTGCGGTTGTGGGCGGTGCTATTGCTGTACCAGGCGGTGATGCAGCCAGTCAGGATGCTCTCTACAGTACTGGTGTAGAACCGTGTGAGGATGTGGTGGTTCATTCCAAACTTCCTCAGCCGTCTCAGGAAGAAGAGGCGCTGGTGAGCCTTCTTCACAACGCCCTCAGTGTGGACGGACCATGTGAGTTCCTCAGTAATGTGGACAACGAGGAACTTGAAACTGCTGACTCTCTCCACCGGTGCTCCATTAATGGTGATAGGGCTGTGTTCTCTGTCTTTCCTCCTGAAGTCCACTACAAGCTCCTTGGTTTTACTGATGTTAAGGGAGAGGTTGTGCTCCTGACACCAGCGTGTCAGAGTGTGAACCTCCGCTCTATAGGCTGTTTCATCATTGTCAGTGATCAGACCTACAACCGTCATATCGTCAGCAAACTTAATGATGGCATTGGAGCGATGTGTTGCCACACAGTCATGTGTGGAGAGTGAACCAACCTCTGTAGCATCAGCCGCGAGTGCTTTCTCCGTGAGGGTAGTGTTATTGTCCTCGAAACGAGCATAAAATGTGTTAAGCTCATCCAGGAGAGAGGCAGCGGTGTTCACGGCGGAGTTTTAATTAATTAATGATTAATACTTCTGCCACATACTTCTGGAGTCGGTGGTGTTGAACTGTCCTTCAATTTTGTGCCTGTACTGGCGTTTGGCTGCACTGATAGTTACGGAGAGCATAACTGTCTTGTTTATGCTCCTCCGCGTTCCCGGAATTAAAAGCGGAGGTCCACGCAGTAAGTGCCGCGCGAACATCGTCGTCAACCGTCATCGCCGTCATGGTTTCTGGTTGGGGTAGATCCGTATTGTTTTGGTTGGCACAACGTCCTCTACGCACTTCCTGATGAAACACGTTACGCTATCAGTGTAAACCTTGATGTCATCATCAGAGGCGGACCGGAACATCTCCCAGTCCGCATGATCAAAACAGTCTTGTAGGGAGTCTGATTGGTCCGACCAGCACTGGATCGTTCTGAGGGTGGGTTCTTCCTGTAAGTGGGCAGACGTTTCCTGCTCACTTATACTCCCATACAGTTCCTTAAGTGCCCGGTCTGTGTCGGCTTATGGGGGGATGTACACAGCTGTGATGATGACCGCTGTGAATTCCCTCGGTAGCCAGAATGGTAGACACAGAAGCATGAGATATTCCAGATCAGGATAGCAGAAAGACTTGATAAAATGTACGTTCATCTGATCACACCATGATTTGTTGATCATAAAACATATACCACCACCTCTGCTTTTACCTGAGAGGTCTTTCGCTCTGTCCGCTCAGTGCACGGAGAACCCCGCGAATCTCCGCAGACATCCAGGTTTCTGTAAGGCAGATAACACAGCAATCTCTCATATCTCGTTGGAAAGCTGAGTCTCTCAGCTCGCAGAGCTTGTTGTCCAGAGACTGAACATTTGCCAGTAGTATACTGGGTAGCGGGGGTCGATTTGCGTGACGTCTTACTCTGAGAACACCGGCTCTTTTTCCCCTTATCCTTCTGCGTTTCCACGGTCGGGCAGCCCAGACAAAGGGCTCCGCTGGCGTGTTTGTAAACAGCGGGTCGGCATTGAGGAATTTGAAGTCCGGTTTTCAGTATGTAATTGCCGAACCAATGTCCAAAAGCGTTTTGTCTGTCGTAAACAATAAGGCAGACAACATCCAAGACAAAAAAACAAAAAACTGTAAACAAAACAAAAAATAAACTGCAGTGTTGTATCGGAGCTTGCAACGCAGCAGACATATTCAGCGCCATCTTGAGTCCAAAGTGTGTGTGTGTGTGTGTGTGTGTGTGTGTGTGTGTGTCTCTCTCTGTCTGTGTGCGTGTGTGTGTCTATGTGTGTGGTACCATGTAATATGATTGGTGGTAGGAGAATGAAAAGTAAACATTAAACACCCACTGACTTCCCAGGCAAATTTTAGAGTCACAAATATGCTGATGTTGAACACTGAATCACAAAACAGAGACCAAAGTATGCAACGATTATAAAGCCAATGTATTTTGTCTTATAGTATGGGTCTGGAGCCCTCTGATTAAGTTTATTCTTCCTGAAATTTGACTCCTGTCTTATTGTTTTTTGCCTGTAGTTTAGAACATTTATCTTGGTTATTTGATGCCTCAAGCTCTAATCATGTTCATTCTAGAAGGCTAAATGTACAGTGCACCACAGACATAATGAAGATCTTTATGGCTTTAATGCACAATGTCATGTCAGCATTTTAGTCAGTCAGTGAAAGCTGTCTCATATGGATTGTATGTGGGATTGAAATTAATAATTGACTAATGGCAAGGGAGGGAAAGAGAAGGAAAAGGAGAGAGAAGGAAGAGGGAAGAGGAGGGGTGTGTTGAAAGAGGGCAGTAATGTTTTCATGTTGGATCTCTTTTCAGAGAGTGTGTGCCAATGGTAGTGTTGTGAGAGCACTGCCTTGTATGGGCAGATTGAATGAGGGTTATGCGTTTTTGTTCCCTCTCTACTAGAGTCCTATTTGGTCTCCTGTCATCCTGTCATTTCTTGCAATTATTTCCTGTCTATCAAGTTAAATGTTAGTTTTGTTTAAAATTTCCATTTAAATGAAAGTTTAAACAATTTAAACAGGAGCACAGATATTTGTTAGAAAGGACATGGTCCTACTGCTGGCTCTTATTACAAAAATGCAGGATGTGGCCAACTGCAGCTGCATGGAAATACACACACTTTATATCTCTATATGACAGCTGTTATGGCCCTTAGGAGTTGGAGGCCCTGCGCAGGAATTTGGGTTTACAAGGCTTCTTTATCGGTTTCTTTTCATTTTATATCAAGAACATTTGTCATGCACATATTCTCCCATTGTGATAGTGGTTTTAGAATGCTGCTCTACAATTGATTCGTTTGTGTCATTTAGGACTTACACTGACACCTAGTGGCATGGAAGCATCATTGTTCAAACGCAATAGTTTTCAGTTGCCGATGCCACTGTAGAAATTCACTATTCACAGTCAGCCATTATTTTATTTTTTTTGATCCATGACTGAAAGTGTATAATAGTTGGGCGGTTACTGCAAGTAGAATTTGGCTGATCATAGGATCCGAACCTGGCAGCCTCTCCATGTAAAATTAAACCACTTTTGTAAGGTTACTGACATGACTGGAATCCTCATCTCATGTGAGTACTCATGATTTTATAGGCTACATATTTTAACATTACAATTTAAGGAGTAAAACTTTTTTTTAATGAGAAAAATAAATGCTGTGTGGACCATTAAACATACATTTGTCTTGTGCCTGCATATGTGATGCTATTCACCACCAGCAGATGTTATGTGAACTGTTTGCCTAGAAATGATCATAATATGCAGTCCATCATACCACTGTATTAAACCTGGTCTCAAAGAATCACATTACTATACCTACATTTTTACGTATTACTTCAGTTTCCTGGTGAAATAAACACCAGAGACGCTACAGCAATGACTTTAATTTCCTTTCACAAAAAAAAGTGTGAAACACGGCAGGTTGTTTAATGGTTTGACCTTGTTTGCCTCGAGAGCACAGTGGTAGTGTGAGACCAGTGTTATGCACGCATACGACAGTAAGTGGCGCTCCTGGCATGTTAAGCCTGGTGTACGCACCGTGACTCAAGCTCACCTCCTTTGATATTTTCAGTCTGCAATGAGAAGTCTCAGATCTCATGACCAATGTTCATGTAGTGTGCACACTCCTGCGTCAAGCCCTGACCAGCTGCAGATGCTATGACAGATTTCAAACCAGCTTGATATCTAAACGTCTTGTTGTCAGGTGTGCGCACTGTCCTGACAAGCGAGAGACCGACAATGAGCAACAGCCAATGAAATAAAGAGAAGAACACAAGAGGAGAGCGAGGTTTTTGCTGCTTTGAGTAAAATTCTCTCCCTACCCGCTGTCTTTATTATTTTCAGCTGTTTTTCTCTCTCTTTGCAAGTAAGCGCAAGCTGTTCTTTCATGTTTGTTGACATGTTAACAAAAATAAACAGCATATATGTGAATGCATTTTAAGATGCATTTTGGTTGACCCGTTTGAAATGGGATGACGCTAAAGGCAGCTGTAACAGTCTTTTTAAAATATTTTTTTTATGCCGGTTACTCTTAGATTTAAAGGGAAATAAGCTTACGATCAAAACATTGTAAAAAGCAAATGGATAAACGTTCACATTAATGAGACCGATATGAGAAACTCGCATTAGTTTCAGGTAAACTAAAATAACTGATGTTCGTCACATCATATTTGCTATATTTAAGAGAAACTGTGCACCGGGTTTTTGCACTTTGTTACTTTTTTGCACTTTATTATAAATCGGTAATACAGCGATGCAATGATTGATGTATGTCCTCATGAATTCACAGACTCTCCCCTCGAAATCTGAACACAAGTTGTCAAAAGAGATGACTAGGTGTAACGTTGATGTGTCTTGCTTGTATGCTTGTGATCAGATCGCCCAAAATGTATCTTAATACCAGGTGTACACAGGGCCTCAGTCAGGGCCTAAAGCCCAATGTATACTTCGGTCAGATGTGAATGATGAGTGTCTGCATACAGGACGCATGACGCAAATCTAATCATCTGCAGAGTGCTTGAGCACTGAATGCACGCAGGACGAATTTCTTACCACGCGTCTTTGAATACGAATGCGCCTGGAGCAAATTAGTGGGTGTATAAGGTGACAACATTCAAATTTGAACCATTGCTGTCACAAAGAAGTGCTAAAAGAAGTAATTGCCGCTAAACATCAGGAGATGAAGGTAAAAACAACAACCGTGGATGTGCACGTCGAGGGTGCGTGTGGGGTCAGGAGATACTTGCATTTAAGTCTGAAGTAGGGCTGAAACAATTGGTCAACGTTATCGACAACGTCAATAATCAAAAATTGTCAACAAAAATATTAGTTGTCAAATAGTCGTTTGATCTCTTTTAACGTAACATGGGATCACATTAAACTCCAGTTCATGCCTGACTGATGAGCGGAAGAATTAAACGGCTCACGGTCCAGATGCTCTCTAAACTTTCCAAACAGCTTCTGGTGCAAAGTACAAGTGAATTATAATGCAAAAAAAAGGAAAAAGCACACTCATTGTGGATTAAGCGGAGCTGGAGCTGCCGTTCCACTGAAGCAAAACTTGAGTGTCGAGCATCTTAAAAGGAAACACCCGACGTTTTTGCAAAAAGAGATCAGGCTGAATATTGTGGGATAAAACTCATGACAGGATGTGAAGAGGTTTTGCTACTCTTCTGAGACAAAATTACTGAAGTCCTCATAAAAAAAGTCCTTCAAATGCTAAAAACCTACATAAACTTATAAAGGACTGAGGAAAGCAGCTTCATAAATGTTATATTTCACGTGTGTATGTAAACACAAGGTTTTCAATATGAATACATGTTTATGTGTTTGGAAATCCTTATGCCACCTTTGTAATCCACTGTCTATAAATTTAAATTCCGTAACCCAAACAAACGAAAGATTACGATATTACAAGATGGGCATAGGGTTTACTTGACAGTTAACTGATGGCGGAGAGACAGAGAAGGAGGGTATTTTGTATTATCTGGTTTAGATGATTGAGTGGGATTACCTCATGAGAGGCTGGATGTTCACAAGTGCTTTACTCTGCTGTCAAATCTCCCTGAAAGAGGCCTGTTTTTTTTTTTTTTAATGCAGTTTGAGAAATGGAGATCTAGATTTGTGGGTGTGTGAGAGAGATCTAATCCGCATTGCTATTTGCGTTAGCAGCCTTTCTCCCTTCCTCGTTCATTCCAAACACTCACTGTTGCTGTCCAGACAAACCAGGTCACAGGCATAATAACCTTCTTATTTCTTAAATCTTATTTCTGTCTTGCTTTCATTTCCCCTCCCCATATTATTATTCTCTGTGTGTGTCTGTGAGTGTGTGTGTGTGTGTGTGTGTGTGTGTGTATGTATGTATTTATGAAAAATGGGGCCACAGTGTTTGATTGCTCATATCTTAAAAATGTATTTACACGATTTTTGGTATACTCCTACGAACTTTTGTCTCAAACACATCTGAACTTTTATTTGGATCAATTCCACAATAAAGTGGCAACAACTGATGACATACATGGGCTGTAATAATAGATGCATTAGTGATTTGAATGTTTGTAACATATAAAAACAAAGACAATATGATGTTGAAAGACTATTTGAGCAGCTGGTTCATTATGACAACCGCTTATCTCCCTCTTTTGATGGTAAACAGCAGCACGAATGTAGACACCATCTTGATCGTATGTACCTGAGCCCAGCCTAGCGTAATCAGACCATTTTGATTGTACGTACAAAAGGGTTAATGTGCTTACTGAACTGCAAAAGGCTGTGATTTAATTCTATGAATATATAGTCAGCATGTGCTGCACTCTTCAAGCTTAATGTGTGCTCTGCTGTCTGTTATCTATTACAAACACAGAGCGGATGTTAATATTTATGATGAGATGTTATAAGTGTATAAAGGGGGGAGAAAATTGCTAAGGTGTTAGACTGAATTAGGTGTTCAGTTTTATTTATTTACCTTCATATACTTATTGTGTGTGTGTGTGTGTGTTTTTATTATTATTTTCTGTACTTTGTGGAGCTCATGGACATCTTTTTGTATATAGTTCATATGATTTGTGATCTATTTGCTCTTTTAAAAACATTGATATCACACACAAAATAAGTGTATAAAACACATTCCCTTTGAAGCACGCAGCACATGCAGACTGTATATTTATTTAATGACATCTCAGCCTTTTGTGTTTTAATCATCATACTAGGACATCTCATGATTTGAATTGAGCAATAATACATTTATTTAACCCCAAATACGTCACATTCTGCATTTTATAGTTAATTCCATTTTTATGACTGAATTCCGCTATTCTGTCTCTGTTTTCTGCATTGCGGAAATTATAGGACCCAAGATCAGTCCGTTTTGTCTGAACCTCTTTTGCACACTATTGTTTGCTACGTTCTTTACCTACTTGAAAAAAGATGACTAATGGAATGATATCTGTGAGGAAACTAACGGTACGAATTATTGATTTAAAACAGCAGTATTCATAAACATTTTCTTATTTGCCGGAGAGCGATTGTGTTATGAAAAGTTTTTTTACTCATTGAAAGTTTATTTATTTTTTGGATGTCACTTGTAGGCTTTTCTCATCACTATAGTGATGCAGCAGCAGGGCTGCTGGGTAATTTTCACTCTGTGTAGAATGATGACCTCTCAATTCATCAACTTGCCCCCAAGTGTCAAAGACACTGCTTTTCAAAAACTTGTTTGTTGATTCCTCAGATGAAGTCTTTTGTGTTTGACTTGACTTGATTCAACAATATTCACAATAAAAAAAAAATTCTTCTTGTTGACTGTTATGCGTACTTGAGCCCACTTACGCTTGCTATCGCTCCTTTATGCTGTCAAATTTAAATAAATCCTCTGCTTGCCTTTGGAATTGTCACTTCATCCCATGATGTTCCATTCTCTTTTCTTGTTTCTTTTTAGTTTATTATTTGCTCTTCTGTTCAGTGGCTTGGGCTTAATGGAGCACTGAAACAATAGCTCAGCTGCCAGGGCCATCTGTATGGTATGCAGAGAGAAAACCGATCTGATGGAGGGTAGAAGAGAGAAGGGGTTATGGTTAAGGAGCTGTTTAAGGCGGAGAAATAAAATAGGGCACTGTGAAAAGCGGGTTTGGAAAAAGAGTGGGGTGAATGGGTGCAAAGACACCCCCCCCCCCCCCTTTTTTTTTTTCTTAGAGCTTCATGCCACAATCCTCTTGCTGTCAGACCTTTGTAACAATTGATTGAAGGACAAAAAACCAAAGTCTTACATAGTGCTAAGCTTCACTGAATTGATTATATTAAAATGCTTGGTCATCATGAAGTCAAATTTAAAATGCTGTTTCCCATTTAAAGGGGTCTTGTAATATATATAGATTGTTTTTACTTTTATTATTTTCGTTGAGGTTTGCTTAAAATGCAAGTAAAAACAGCCATAATATCGTATTACATTTTTCAACCCTGTCTCTGGCCCTCTGTCTGAAATGGACCGTTTTTTTTTGTGCTATCTCATTTAAGTCTTAAATATTCACACTGGGTTATGATTGGCTAACATTTCTGAAGTGCAAACACCCTCTGCTAACATGTGTTTTTTCCAAGAATAAAAGAATGAAAACGTGCAAACGATTTACAAAATCCCCTGAAAGCACTCCATCCAGGCAATCATTAATAGCTAAGCTATACATTCACTGACCACTTCATTGGGTACACCTGTACACCTACTTATTCATGCGATTATCTTATCAGCCAATCGTGTGGCAGCAGTGCATAAAATCATGTAAATAATGGAACAAGACCTTCAGTTAATGTTCACATCAACCTTCAGAATGGTGAAAATATTTTTATTTCAGTGACTTAGACCGTGACATGATTTCTGGTGCCAGGCGGGCTGGTTTGAGTATTTCTGTAACTGCTGAACTCCTGGGATTTTCACACATGACAGTCTGTAGAGTTTACTCAGAATGATGGCAAAAACATCCAGTGGGCGGCAGTTCTGCAGATGCCTTGTTGTTGAGAGAGGTCAGCGGTGAATGGCCAGACTGGTTCGAGCTGACAAAGACTATGGTAACTCTGATAACCCCTATGTACTTGTAATTGTAGTGTGCAGAATAACATCTCAGAATGCACTTGTAAAACATGTTGAGGTTGAATGGGCTACAACAGTAGAAGACCATGACGGGTTCCACTTCTGTCAGCCAAGAACAGAAAGCTGAGGCTGCAGTGGTCACAGGCTCACCAAAACTGGACAGTTAAATACTGGAAAAACCTATCCTTGTCTGAAACTTTGAGCTCTGAATCTTACAGTATGTTTTTATAGTACAATGACCTTTTTTCAAAATGTCAAGGACAATTTGATTCCTCATGACATGACCCCTTGAACTTTAAATCCATTCTCAGAGAAGCATTTCACATTTAACCCCCCAGTTTTGTGGCTAGTGTGTCTGAGAATGTAAGAGAGATTTTCAGTTTACTCAGCAAATTGTATCTATCATTTAAATTTGCCTTGCATGTGTTGTTCTATTACACATACCATGGGAAGCATTTTACTGCCAAATTGAGTATTTATTTCCATATTTTTACAGGACGGTTATTACATTGACTACCACATCCATCATCCCTGGGTTCTAGCAGCAATTGGCCAACAGATAATATTGGACATGAAACCTGATGGGGTGGCAACAGGACCATCTGAACCAATGGAAGCCGAGGGAACCGCACCAGAAACAACTAGCAATGAAGGCACATCCCAGAAATGCTCTACACCATCACTTCCACAACCTGATGAACCTTTAAATGAGCAAGAGGCTCCTCCAGCTGTGAATGAAGCTCCTGGGAAGGCAGTAGATCTTAAAAGCAAATCCAAAGGGCCAATGAAAGGCAAAACTTCAACAACAAGCCAAGCGACCATTGGGCCAGGCACAAGACCCAAAGCAACCCAAAGCCATGTGGCTAATGGCCTCCCAAAAACTGCAGCAAGTACCATAACCAAAAAAAACTTTTCAGCTACCACTGTGGCAGCAGAGAAGAGGAAACCCACTGGAGCTGCTGCTCCCAGCAAGAAACCCATTGCTCCTTCTGCTACTGTCACAACCTCAAGGACCCAACCTAAGGTGAAGGCTGTTGGAATTAGTAGATCAACAACTTCAACCAGCAGTACAAAGACTGGAACAACTGCTGGAACAGCAACCACCTTGAATAAGAGACTTACCACAGCTGCCTCTAGTGTTGCAAAAAAGACCAAAACTACAGGTAAGTGGCTCAAGCCATGTATCATTCATTTCTTTCCCACATGCAGTCCCAGTACTTTCCTCTTAGGAACTTTCTACATGAGAACTCTCAAGAGGAACTGCACACCCCAGGAGACTTTTCCCTCTTTCATTTGTACACACAAAAGCAACCCCCGTAGTGAGATTATCTTGTGTCTTTTTCCTCTGACGTTATTTGCATGCATAATTCAGTAGCTACAACAAAATCAACAACACAGAGGGAGGATGCCAGGATCTGAGATACACTTTTTATAGGGCTGTTTCACACACATTCTACAACCCTGAAGCCACAGTCAAAGGAGAGATGAAGCGCTCAGCCTATTTTAACCACACACCACACACTGAATTTCCGCAGAATACATGTTGAAAATGCACTATAAACCCATTTATCAAACAACCTTTTACAAAAAAGGCTTTTATGACTCAATGTAAAATACTGTACTTAACTACTCACACTTTTACTTAAAAAAATAAATAAATTCTTGATGCTAGTTAACCATGTATTAACAGTCACGCAATAGTGTCCTCATACATATTAGATTAATGACGGTTAAGTATGTAATAGATTTCAATTACCCACTCTCGATTAACATATTATTATTTATGTACGTTATCCCAGAAAAGATTGAATGTAGTAATCCAGAAATCATTTGTATAGTTACACCGTACAAACACTACAGATGCAATGAAAACTCGGTGTGTCTTCCTTAGAAGTCATGCACCAAATCTGTTCACCCCTCGCACACACATAATATGTGAAACTGGTGATAATCTTTGGATACTTTATTCGTTTTGTGTTATTTCTGTTGAGTGAATTGGAAAACTAGCACATTCCTCTGAGTAGCAGTCTAGCATCTAGATGTTTGTTTACTCATGGCAGCTGTAGACTCTTTGCGTTTCTCATTGCTTTGTGCATCATACATGTTTGACCAATCACAGGTTGCAGTACCTCTCACAGTAGGAGCTAATAAAAGTTCCTCTAATCCCCTAAGAGGAACTATAGTTCCTTGTGCGAAAACAACAAAGTAGTAGTTCAGAGTAAAAGTACCTAAAATGGTCTTTAGTTCTTGCAGTGAGAAAGGGCCTCATGACTTCACGTGCCGGTTTGGATTCAGGCATGAGCCAATTAACATCAAGCACTGTAATAAGATTAGCTTTGAAGCTTTTCAGTAGGTTTGAAAACCATCATGTCCAACCGAGAACTTGCAGTGTTATGTGTGTGAGATTTTAAAATAAATAAAATTATTGTAAAATCGTTATCAAGATTTTGCTATTTTTAATTAATGCCCATGAATTTCCTCTTTGGTTTATTTCAATCTTATTTTTTCTTTTCTTCAGCTCCAGTTCCAAGGCCAGCTACTGCCCCTGCTGCCAAACCCAGCACTTCATCAACAGCCAAAGCCACGTCAGCTCCTAAAACTAACAGGTAAGCCACCAGTTGAGGATAAATGGTAGTTTGAGGTCAGACATTTGACTATATATTTGAATAAATGGAAAATGCCAGGAGTCTCGCGGAGTCTAAACAGATCTACAGTCTACTTTTTATGTTATGATGTTTCTTGCAGATAGTTTGCGTAGTGGAATAGATTTAGAAGAATAGATTTCTTTTAATTATGCATTTCTGTAGCTCCAATTGTTCAGACTTTGATAAACCATAAACCAGAGTAAAGGATTAACAGTGCTCCTTTTGTTTTTGTTAACGCTCAGGGAATGCAACTTGTTTTATCACTTAAGTTAAAAGGCTTTTATAACCCAAGCTGGCCACATTTAATAATTCCATCATTCTCTACTTCCTGCAGTCACATGTTTACTATTTTAATACCAGCATTAGATTTTAGTTTGCAGTCTTACTTTAAATCTACATCATTCTGGTTGATTAATTTGATTTAACCATTACATAAACTTTTAAGTAGAGCTGAATGCTTTTTTTTAGGCTAAAGTCTACTCAAAATGTACTTGAATTCTCATTGCTCATTGTAGGATGCTGGTGCCATTATTAACAGTTCTTTGTTTCCTGGTGGACTGATTAAAAACCTGAGTACCCTGACTTCTGTAAAATTTCATTAAACCAACCAATCATATTGGAAATTGCAAACAGAATGATACTGCCATTTCTGTGTGTGATTTATTTATTTATTTATATATGATAAGGTCAGTTTACACTACAGGGCAGTTCAGGGTTCATTCTTGTTGGAAGAGTGACTAAAGTGTGTGATTTATACGCATTGTGTATCTGCAAATTATTTTTTTTGTCTAAATTTAGTCTGTGACTGGGACAATGGAGAGATTGGTTTGAATTAAGTGTGTATGGGCACTCATTGATCTTTCTCCTTAAATGTTTTTCTTTTCATGATGAATGTCACACACAACGTGTATTCTTACTGCAGTGTAGTGCAGTGCAATGTTTGCACTCCAGGTACAAGTTCTCTCCCACTCTGGGAAATGTTAACTAGCTCCATTGAAATTTTTTCATAATTCAACCACAGCGTCACCCCTACTCTTTTTCTCTTTCAATCTAGCTATCATCTTTCTGTTATGTAGGAGGAGGAAGGCAGAACATTTTGGATCTTTGGATCGTGTCCTCAGACTTCAATAAGTGCTCACTAAACTAAACTCACTAAACCTTTCTTGATTGTAATGCAAATTGAGCCCCTTGAATTTTTTTTAGCTTAAGTGAGTTGCAAGTTTGTTTTGAATACTGCCTGCGAAAAGCAAAGGCAATGCATGGCTATGTTGGGTAAAAGCTGTAATAGCTCAGACAGACTTGATCGATGTTGAAGTCAAGCTCTGCAAAACAGGAAATGTCTTTTTGAAATTGAATTTATCATCAGCCAAAATTGATTTAATCAACCATTTCAGAATCTCATGAACCAAGCTGCTGTTTAAATTTTTGTCATTGTTGTCTCTGCTGCTGAAATACTGGGAAACCAGATGGCTTCCATAACATTTCAACATGAGAAATATTTAAAAATGAATGAGTTAATAAATTCTTAATCACTTCAATGATGCTAATGAGGTTGCAAATAAAGGCAACATTACACCCTTAAAGGCCTAGAATGAATGAATAGGAGAAATCTGCTGCCTGAGGCTCTGCGGAGGGATGCTCATTTAATCCAGAAAAGTACATTCATCCTAATGGCTATTACTTAAAACGTAATTATTGATATGCAAATGGAAATGCCAGTGGGTGTTGTTTATTTCTCTTTGTGTCTTTGAATTCATGTGCGTTAGCTAAATGGAGACAATTTTCTGATACAGGAACTTTATCTTGGAAATGTCAACCGTAGAGAAGGACGAGCTCTACAACCATATCTACATTTGTATTTTTTCATAACTTCTCAAAAACTATTATTTTGTTTAGGATTAGGAAAAAATAGGTTGTCTGTCAGCGATCCACATTATTAATGTGTAAAAGTCTTGTTGTTCAGATCAGATCAGGAATAATGAGCCTTAAAAAAGTTGTGTATGCTCTCTTCTGAATTGAAGCCCTTTGATGTCTAACCTTACTCTGACAATGAAGAGCTGTTTACTTTTGAGATCAGCATCTCTGGAAACTGCTTGGTTGGTTCTCTCCCTCTGCTTTAATTTAATTGAGTTGTTTTGATAGCCTTAGTGCTGCAGTAAAGAAGGCATGGAAGGAAAGCTATTTACCTTGTTACCTTGGTTGCTCTGCTGACTGTTTACCTTATGCCTTTATGCTCTCTTATGTTAGTTGCTGAGTGTGGTCTTCTTTTCTTCTGCCTACTGTTGTCTTTGAATTATTCCTTAATTTAACCAAAAATTGTTTAAACCGTGTCCTAGTACAAATAAATGTAATGTAGGTCATAGAACTCTGATGGGAAATTCCAGTTCTTTTGTTCTAATTATAACAATTGCCCATTGTTCCAGAATAATTTGTGGGGGAGATGTTATTGTCTAGGCATGTGGAGCAAAGCCCTTTGACCATGTGGTCCATTTTGAACTGCCATTTAGGAGTGTGTTCATTGCCTGTGTTGTGTGTGAGCGCTTTTGACATAGTTATTGGCAGTGAATTAAGCATTACAACATTATTCAATTCTTGTCTTTTTTTTATGCCTTTTCTGATGTTTTTGATCATAAAGATGAATGCAAAGCGCATAGATCATGACCGTTCCAATGGTGTTCCACAATGTTTGATTGTCAAAAAATATATTAGATGCTACTCTGATGTTAGTAGCTTGTAACTGCTGTCTGGAATTCACCAATGCTGGCTTATAAAGTTAATGGCCTCACAGTGAATGGGTATATGGTGACTAGCATTATTACTAACATTCTAATTAGTTGGTTCTCTGTTTTTGTTGCACATTTTACCCTGATATGCCGTTGCCCAAATAGGCTGTAAGCAAGATAATGCTGTTCCTTTCTTCTTTGGTCTGGGAGTGTTAATCTGAGTGTTGAGTCTGGTTTACACAAATGATTATCCATCTAGATATGGGCAGTTAATATATTTTAGCCTTAGTCTTTTGGACTAAAAAGCTTTAAATGGCAGGTAACAAAATTTATGATGATGCCTGATGAGATCTATCACTACTTAAAATAAATGTCATTGCTAATCCTACCCCATGAAAATGTGAAAGAGGGATCTAGGTAGGAAGAAAATGCAATAGGGGAGTGTAGGCTAGACTGAAGGAAATTTATTATCTTCCCTTTCTGCATAGAGTAATCACTTACAAAACAATTTACATCCCCACTTTGACTCCCTCTATCACTCCATTGCTCAACCCTGCTTTCTGTCTCATTCTCCTGGTTAGAAAAATGGCAGGTAGATTAATTAGTTGATGAATGGCCCCTGTGGATTGGTTTTCTGGTGCTGCTTAAATTGCTTTGATAGCACACATGCAGACTACAGATTTAATACCAAAGGCAGGAAGCTGTGAAGAGAAACAATTTTATATATCTGCTGTTAAAAACCAATATCTCGGAAGGTGCTTTTGTGAAATAAATGCTTGCAACATGAAGTGTGCCTCATCTATATGCAAAAAGTACAAAAACAAGTAGAAAAAACAACCCATGGATCTAAATTGAAATGGCAAACAGTAAACAGGCATCATACTGTTGTGAAGTTTCTCATGACTTTTCTATTTTCTTTCTTAGGACAACTGGCAGTTCAGCCCCTAGACCAGCTGCCACTTCATCTGCAGGAAGAACGGCCACCAGGACGACTAGTTCCACAGTTGCTAAAACAAGCCACACTGTTACACAACAGCCTTTTAAACCCTCTGTTACAGCATCAGCTGTCCGAAAAGGTGGAGTACCAGTCATGGCAAAACATTTGAATTCATTATATTTTATGAAAGTATTAGTAAAATGTTTGTTCATTTCCAAATGTCATCTAAATCTGTTGTTTCTCTTTTATAGATGTTAGCAAATCAGGAACCACAGCACTGGCAAAGAAACCAGCTGCCTCAACAATGTCCCGTCTTGCAGTCAGCAAACCCTTGAATTCCCCACCTAGCATCAAAGCATCCCAGCCCAAACTAGATGACAAGGAAAGTGTGCCAACACGTAAGGTTCCTCCTAGTCCACAAAACACTTCCTCACGGCCAACATCAGGCAAGACTGCTGCACCCTCTCCTAGTCACAGACGGGCAGGTAGCAGCACCACAGCCAAACCACCCAAATCTACACAGTCTGTTTTACCCCTTGTGGTCAAAGGAAAGTTTGATGCTAAAGAACCTACTACAGGGTCTGTGCAAATTTCTGCAGCTGCAGTAGCCACTGTTGCTGTAGCAACAGCTGCAGCCATAGTCACAGAAGAATCTGTTTCAGTGCATGAAGTTACTACAGGTGTTGAGAGCTCTTTGGATGCACCAGCTTCTGACTCTTTGGATGTTCAGGAAAATGTAAATGTGCAGGTCATGAATGCCAACTTCCAAAGTGTGCTGGATATTCCTTACACAGAGCCAGTGGCTCAAGAGGCCTTAATAGAAGCTGGTCCTGTTGAAAAGACTAGTCATATATCTTCTCCAATCAATCTGGAATCAGAAGAACTGTGTTCAGAAAAAGTTGATGAAAATCTTATTACTGTTGTGGCACCAGTTGCACAGGAAGTAGTTCAGCAAGAAACCATAACTGCTTCATTTGATAACCCTGCTGCTGCCATAGTGTCCTCTGTTGGCATGGAGGTGGCTGAAAAAGCTGAACTAATTAACAATGACTGTTATGAAGATGTGGATGAAGAGGAGAGGGAGGGCAGTCAACAGGTGTCTGTGTCAGAAATGAGTGGCACCCAGCCTACAGAAGAGTCTCGACCCGGGTCAGCTGGGCTTGCTGGGTCCCTTTGGCGGGCAGGGGCCTTGCTTTCAGAGCTTGACTCTGAGGACGTGAGCTGCAGCCAACAAGGAGCATCAGAGCTCAGTGCCCCAGGTGTCCTGGAGGGCACCGAAAGCATGGATGATCTGGGTGATGCTAGCCTTAAAGGAGCTGATGGTGAAGGTGTATCTGTTGGGTCTCCTGACTTTGAAAAGGTTCCTGACATTCTTCCTAATGAAGATGATGATGATGATGATGATGATCACGATGATGATGATCGAGTTTGTGACATGGAGGTAGGATCGGAAAGAGCAGAGGACTTGCACAGGCAGCATCATGACAACGAGGATGATGAAGAGGATGAAGATGTTGAAATGGCAAGTGAGGGCATTACTGAGAGTGGGCTTGAAAGTTATGGGAACGCAGATGAGGATGACTTGACGGAAGACTACAGGTTGGACAACCTGAACCGAATCCAGCCTTCTCCCATGGTTGTAACTGCCCCTCTGGCAGCCCTGTGGAACAAGCCCAGTTGCTTTGCTGATCCTTGGGCCCAGCCACCACAACCAGCATCTACTCTTCTCTCTAGTCCTTCTTCTGAACCCTTGACTGCAGATCCAGAAACCCTAACCCAGGCACCTGCTCAAGCAAGACTGGATGTTCGCAACTCTGAAAAGTGCCCTTCCTCCCCTCACTCCCCATATCTTTTAGAGCCTCCACTTTTTTCACCTCAATCCCTGCTTACTGCTGCAAATGGTGATGTCAGATCCAAACTAGGCATGTCACCCCCCCAAGCCAGCAACTCCCAGTGTGGGACCCTTAGTGGCCCTGATCTTGCATCTGACAGTAACAGAGACACAATTATGCAAGATGAAGTGAAGGAATATAACAACTGCTCAGGTATTGTGGTTCAATCTAAAGAGGAGTTGCTGCCAGAGCCACTAAACCCTGCACCCACTGTCCTGCCTGACATCATGCAAGATCTAGGCATTCACCTTGAATGTGGCAATGAGGAGGAAGAACTAGAGACATTTCCTGCTGATGATGTGTTGGGTGGTCCAGCAACTGCTCCAGAATCTGCACCATCATCTCCTTCATCAGTCACTGAGGATGAGGCAACTGACACAGAAGGTGAAATGCAAATCAGTGACCCTCAAGCTGAGCTACTCGCCACTGGAAGTACCAACGAAACAACCACTGTGGCCCACAGTTTGACCACTCTAGAGGAGCGCGAGGAAATAGGAGGAGAGACAGAGGGTGGTGGTGGAAGTGACACCCCTCAGTCTGCCACTTCTGCTACATCCTATGGCTTTGACTACATGACTTCTAACTCAAATGCCCAGTCATCTGCAGAGAGTTGCAGCAAAAGCCCTGGCATCTTTTCCCTTGAAAATGAAGAGCAGCTCCCAGATGAAGCCAAGGATCCTTCTCTTCTTAAAGAGCTTACCCTGATACCTACTACTACATCTGGGGAAAAGATTGACCCTCTCAAAAGCCAACATGTGGAGTTCCAGCCCCACCCAGAGCAGCAGTACATGCTTTGTGGAGAGTCCAGTGAGCTTCCTGAATCTAATTCACTACCTGGGGCTGTACCCTTAGAGTCTGGCTTGATTGATACTTTATCCCCACAGCACTTGGAAGAAGAACAAGATGCTGACACTCGGCATACCTACTACTCCACTGTAAGCGAAAATACTGATAGTCCTTTGAAAGGTAAAGTTTAGAGTGTATTTTAACAATCTATCTTCCAATATCCAATGTTGTTTTCATCTCTATTTAGGGTTCTATTTAGTTTTTATTTGTCAAGTTTGGGGTTTGCCTTTTGATGATGTCTTTTATTAAATTAATTGAATGGAAAAGAAGAAATGGAGGAAAACATTTTTTATTCAGAACAGTGGTGCCACTTCACAATATAACTACTACAGTTACATTTATAAGTATATGGCTTAGAACTCCTGTATGTGCAATAGTTTACTATTTACACTTAAGGTGACTTTCCTTTTCAAACTAACAATTGGTGTTGGTCTGAACTGGCATGAAATGATTTGTGGAGTCCACAAAACACAAAAGAAGCCTTGATGAAAAATGAACAATGTAATGGACATGAGTGTATTTATCCAATTCTTTTTTCTTTTCTTTTTTACTGAACATATGCATATTCATTGCTTTTGTATTCTGTAGTCTATTAACTCCAAGTACCAATTTTTCATCCCTTTGCCTCTTCATCATCATCTTCTGACCTCACAATTTTCTGTCTTCTGCACTTTAGGGTTTTCTATCCCCATACTTTTTATGTCTTGTTTGTTTGGAGTACTTAATGTCTTAGCGTTAAATAAAGGTTCGATATTTAACATGATTCCGTTTTTCTCTGTATGTTTCTTGATGTTTAAATTTCAAGCTAATTTACACCAGTTTATTTTAATGCTCACTTTTCAAAAACACTATGAACAATTTTGGACTAATGTAACCCCTATAGTCACATTAAAAGTTGCCTGGCAGTCTTGTTAATTCATTGTAAATATTATACAAAGATTCAAATAACAAAGAAAATTCCAATGGTACATTAATTTGAATTTCATATTACGTAATGTTAAAAGACACCGTCAAATACATTGAGTTTGTGTCAAATCAATATTATTGTATTGACAATATATTGTCAAATCATTCATATTTAATGTATGCACCACATCTGTGAAACCAGTTGTTACCATGTTTTTTAGGCATGGCATTATATTTCAGTTACTAATACTAATTAACAATTTGTAAACGTGCTCATATACACAACTAAACCCTCTGTAAGTAAATTTTGTAGAGAAAACAGGATGTTTCCAGCAGAAGGACTGTATTTCTTCTATACCAGAATGTTCCTTCTGCTAGTAATCCCCACCCCATCACCCCAACCATTCCTTGTTTGACCCTGCCTTACTCAACACACCATAATCCAGAGGAAAAACAAGATATGAACCTATCAGCCTTCTGGATCTCACCCTCTATCAAGGTGCTTTAAGTCCTCCACCTTTGTTATTCTTCATCTTTGTATTCTGATCCAACTGCTCTGGAGTAGACTTTGTACACAATCCACTTGGGGACTTGGTTGCACCTGCTGTAATCATCTTTTGATCATTTATAAAGTTTGAGCTGCCGTTATTTGAAAGGACCTGGTTTGACACTGACCTGGATAAATTGGATTTATTTAAATCCCAATGCTGGGTTTTCCTGCATCCCCAAAACTGGACAAGCCTTCCACAATGCACTTCTTTGCAGCACCAGTGTTTAAGTTGCATGCTAAACTCACCAAAGAAATGTGCTTTACAATGCGGTGGCTTATTGTGTAAAGCATGCTTTGCTTTATATGCATGTGTCTGTTGGTGGGTCATGTTTTTGCAGTGTTTTTATAGTACCTGTTTGCTTTCTTCTACATGCATGGTGAGTGCTCACTTGTGCATGTGTTCAGCTAACTCTCACAATGAGGGGGACTGTCTACCTCATCAGCTTTTTGATTCCTTCACAATAGTTGGTAGTTACTGCATATACAGGGTGTGGCCGTTTTATTTTTTTGCTCAAATCTGCTTACTAAATATATTTTAAGGAAATGTCACCCAGGTATGAAGTTAGACTTATGCCTGATTAATTTTTGTATTATTTATTGTCCACTGTAATTGTTTCATCTTATATCACAATCTCACTGTTTTGTTTTGTTTTGTTTTCCACAATGCTATTTTATCCCACAAAGGTTGTGATTAGAAGGGAACCCTCAGACTGGGAAAAGTCTTGTGAGAGTTGCAACATTCATACACCATGTTTATTTACAGTTGTGGAGTTTGCAAATGTCTCTTGTGAGACTTTCCCAGCCCAAGGGTTCTCTTCTAGACACAACCTACCACAAACTGCAGCCATTAACATATTGCTTTTTCACCTTTTACCTAACTTCCCTTTTTAACACATGCTTTGGACCTTTTTCCTCATTCACAGGAAGGAACTCACTATTTTCACAACACTCACAGGATTTGCTCTCCATCCAAATGACAATCTCATCCAAACTTCACCTCCAACCACGTGCTCCCCATGTGAGCCAACCGCCAAGTCTTCCAACTGACCTTCCTCCAAGGATACCAAGTCCGGGGTCAAACATGCAGCTCCAATGTCTAAAGCAACACCAAAAACGGCTTCATGAGATCCAGCAACTGCAGGAGAAACCGGATCGAGAACAAGAGTGTCAAGAAGCAAGGGAGGAGAAAGAATTGAGGAATGAGATGGAGGTCAAGGAGTTGGAGAAAAAGATGAGGGCTTCACTTGAGTTACAACTTAAGCAGCAAGAACAAGAACTTAAGCAGCGTCAGCAAATCATGCAGTGGCAACAAGAACTTGAACAGCAGCAAAAACAAAAGATTCCACCAGTCCTCCTCTCTCCCTCATCAGGACTCTGTACGATTTTTGAAACTGTGGAAACAATTGACACTGAAGATGAAGAAGATTATGGACGACAAGTGCTTAAGGAAAGCGAAAAGGCAGAGGACAAAAGTACCTTTAAGGTGTTTCGTGATGGAGACAAACCAAGATGTTCTAAAGAAAATAATGAAGATAATCTTCATTCACAATGTTCAACACCTTCCACAGAGCCGACTAATCAGGATCTACAGAGAGAATATGGGGAGACGGACACTGCAGCAGACCAAACCAGTCCTCCACCATCTCCCTCTGGATCTCCTGAGATACCCCCACCTCTAGAGTTTGATTGGGGCAAGAAGGTGGATATTGTCCAGCAGCTGATCAATCAGACATTACTGCTAACTAGTGATGGTTGTTCACCCCTTCTTCTGCTACCTGGAAGTGCAGCTGGGACACTCAGCCCCCTGGAAAGTAGCTTGTGGCCCAACCTGTTACCTCCACTTACACCCCCTTCAGCAACTGTGACTTCTGTGAGCAGCTTCTCACCTGAGGCTCCAGGCAGCTCTACTCAGGGTGAGTGGACTGTTGTAGAGCTGGAGACGCATCATTAAGGAAGGTATGGTTGTTGGTTCAATGTTGAATGAAACAACATACCAAAATATGAACATCTGGATTAAAAAAAAAATTTGATTTAAAAAGGTCCATCAGTAAGCAGACATGTTTTGGTATTAGAGAATGGAGCATTACCAAGTTAAAACCTTATGAATGATATGGTCGTGGAATTGATTAGTTCTTCCATTTTAGTTCTTTGGTATTTAAGCAAGATTTAGAAGTAGAAAATCACATTAACATGAAACCGACACAGAATAGAGAACTTGACTGACACCATCTTGCTTTTTCTTGGCTTGTTTTCATCCTGGCAATTACTCTAAAGCAGTGAGGTTTAATTTCCTTTCATTTCCGCAACTCCACCCATCCGAAAGTAATAGAACACTATATTATGTACTTGATGACACACTGACATAGCCATATCAGACCTGCCCCTGTGCCAAAAAGCAATTTCCTTGAGGTTTAATGGGGATGTCTGGCTAGCTTGGACTGTGTACATGCATTGCTTTGTCATTGTACTGGTATCTCGCCTCTTTTGTGGTTTGAGGGCGCAAAAATTACTGGGCTAGTTTAAAGGTCTGAGGTAAATTGAAACATGCAGGTTTTTCCATTCAAGTCAAATGGGTAGTGTTTTCTGCACTGTAATTCAACACTTGTGAAGTTGAAGAGACCAACTCTGAATTTCATGGACATTATTTCTAGCTACTGTTTCAGACATTTACTTTTTAAAACTACTGAATGATGGAAGGTCTATGATTGGACCGTAGTTCTTCTGATTTAAATTTTTTGTTATATTGAGCATCACAAAATTGTTCAAGACAGTATGGATTTTCCAACTTGCACACTTCAATTTGCTAAATGATTTGGGGAGAAAAGACCAATACTGGTCTAGTATTAATCTTAAAGAAACTAGACGATTGGAAAACGTGCCTATAAAGCTCTGGTCTTTGATGATTTTAAGCTTTTCAATTTAGGTTGAACTGCTGTAATATTCCAGAAATATCTGAGCGGACACCTCGAAAGCTCAGCATTTTTAGATTAATGTGTTATTGTGAAGTATAATTATATTATGAGATCGCTCCGAGTCTGGACAAACTGTGTGGATCATCTTTACTGTGAAGCTTTGGACCACTGTGCCTCGCATAAATATATTGGACTGTTCTTAAATTGCTCCTAATTTTACTAGAACTGAGACATTGCTAAACTCAAACAACATGGTGAATTTCATAAAAAGTAAGTGACTTTTAGGGCATAACAAGCTTTGCATTGAATTCTTCAAAGTAAAGTGTACAAATGTAACTGTCTAGCTTGCAGATAGCTGCTGGTGGGGCGTTCTGACAGAGATCTGATCTAGCATCTGTGTCTGTCTGTATCGCTCTAATGATTAAAATATATTTGACAGGAAGGAGCAGAACCTGCAACAGCACTTGTGAAATTAAGTTATATCTCCTTGTTTGCTGTGCCTGAATTTATGAGTGCTGGAAGGACTTTTTGCTGAAAGTACACATATACACTGTGATTGGTCTGTGAATTCTTTACCTGTTGGGAGTAGGGTGGGGTGTTCGTCATGTAGTATGAATGAAAAATTGTCTTTTTGAATTATCTTACATTTGTACTGTCTCTCTGTTCTAATGGTCTGTGTGCACAAGTCTTTTTATGGTGAAATGTATCTGAATTTCTTGAACTTGAACAGCTACACAGAAAATTGAATGCACAGGGGCAAAAGCGTGATATTTTCACTCAGACATAGTGATTATTATAATCGAGTAAGTCTGATATTATCCAGAAATTGATGTTTTGGGTGTCAGGTGGCACATATCTGATTGAATGGGTTGTTTGTATTTTTGTGTGACTGTCCAGTTGAACACTAAAGCAGAATTAATTTTATCTGAGCTTCACTTGGCCCCATTATCTTCTGCTCCTACATGATAGTACAATGTATATTTTAAAGGGAAGACGTTTAAGGTAGAAGCCTGTTTACTGTATTGTTAGTTTAGAGATTAATTACATTTTTATTTGTCCTGTATTTGTATACTGCCTATTTATCTAGTACTGTGAAGTAGTTGATTAGAGAATACACAAAGTACTTCAAAGACAACTGGAATTAAAAGCCGTAAAGGTAGGAGCATATATTTATTTCAAGTAAATATATCAGTGGAACTACTTTACATTAATCAATCAGGGAAAACAAGGATTTCAGGTAGATTCTGACTGTTTCACTGTATTTTGGCTGAAATGCTGTTGTATAACTTGACATGCAACTTTTACAAGTATAATAACGTACAAGGGTAGCTACTGTATCCACACAAACCAGCAGTAAAGTGAACGCACCGTAACTCTGCTTTCACTGGGACAATTTACAAGATTGAAAAAATAAGAAATGAAAACATCTGAAGAAAAATAATTAAAATAAAGGCATACAGCAACGTAATTGCTCTGCCCTGTTTACATCACACAATTTATTTATTTTTTGGTCCTGTGAAATGACTGCTGCTGTGTGGTACATTTCCAGCTTTGTGTATATTATTGTAATTTATTATTTTGAAACAAAGGATTATTTCTCAAGTGTTTTAATGAGAAAAGTGGTATTTAGGGCTTACATGTCTGCAATGTATTTTAATGTTTCCATCATGAAAAATAAAGTTGGTTGGAATTGAAAAATAATCGTGAAGTCTTTTCTATTTAATGACCTTTCCATTAGTAGTCTGACACTCTTAACACATAACAGAAATGGCAGAACAGCCAGCACTAGAAAAAAGTACATCCAGCAGGAGAATAAGCACAAAAAAACATTCACCCAACTGGTGAAAACTGTACAACCACAATCTAAAGATTTACAACTGTTAACTGTGCAGTTGTCACCCTTTAATAAGAGAGCAACTTTATGAATTTAACAGACCAAACGGAATGGGCGAGGCAATTCCCAGCACGATCTTGTGTTTCGGCAACAGGTGTGTTATTTATTTTCTCAGACAACAGCACCCCCAGCAGGCAATTTGTGGCAATGCAGGATGAGGGCTCTTCACTTCGCAGGCACAACAGCTGCTTGTACTGGACACAAGGGACTGAACACAACACCCTTCAACACATACTCAGAGAATTAGTAGCTAGACTGACACGGTTTACCATAAGTTAAATATACACATTGCTTAAAAGTTGATCTCAAAATGATCTCTAATGAGACCAAGCACTTATCGAGGATAAGTTTGTTTCTGGTAGCTTATTGAGAGCAAAGCAGACACTGTTCCTACACTGTTCTTAATTGCAATAAGACGATTGGGGTATTTACAGGGGCATATCGGGTTGGGTAAGTAATTTGGAGAATTTTAATGACCATTTTTCTAAACAATATGGGACTGAGTACAGCTAATAGTCGATTACCAGTAAGTGACGTCCTCCGTGTCTGGGTCAGGATACATCTGGACCCAATGGCCGATAGGCTAAATCCTTGTCACTCTTCTACCTCTCCCAGTTTCTGTCCTTTCTCCCTCGCTCTTTTCTTCTCCATTCTCGTCGTCTGCTGCGTCAGGGATATCCTCAAAGCACAGAAAGTAAATGTGGAGGTAACAAGGTGGATGTTGTAAAGATAATTTCCTGCTAATATTAAGCTAAAGAGAAACCCTTTGCTGTGTAAAACACAGGAAAAATAAAAATTATAGTGTGGCTTGATCCTCTAACTCTAAAAATCCTCAAATGGACCCAGAAATTATCCTTCTCTCATCATTTACTCACCCTCATGCCATCTCAAACTGAATGACTTTCTTTAGAGGAACACAAACGAAGATATTTTAGTTATCGGGTCCAAAACTTTCAAACTCAAAATAGGACATTAAGGTAGCATTAAAGTAATCCGACTCTATTGGTTTAAAGCGGCCATGTCATGAGGAATCAAATTTTACTTAGAAGAGGTGATTGTACTATAAAAACACACTGCCGTTTCAGAACTCAAAGCTTCCTCTCCAGTCCGAAAAGAGCATTTATTGTTTCCATCCTTCAAAAACGACTCCTATAGTGACATAGAAACGTGGTTCATTTGAATAGCCCCACACAACATAATTAATCGTCGCAGTGAACTGATAGAGTGACTACAATACTTCAACACTGAAAGTTGTTCTTTTGTTACTGTAGTTTGTTTTTACCCAATGAAAAGATTAAGTTGTCGAGTAAGGTCACCATATGTTGTGGAATGAGTTGCTTAAATTTATATAAAGTAAGTTCCTGAATACATCAATATGGGATTACAAGTTTGATCGGCACATTTCTCTAAGGATTCTATTGAGAACAATTATGAGTCAGGCTTTCAAAGGAACTTAATTTTAAAAGATGGAGCTGTGCCTACTATATCAACACAACGGTGAGTCAACGTGCCGGAGAGCAACAAATGTAGTACTGTTGTTTCATCTTTCTGTGTTTGTTTGATATGTAAGGAATTGTATAGTCAGACATTTTTGTCGCAGAATAAGCCATGCACAGGACTCCAACACAGAGCAGATCATGCTTATTACATGCTTAATACCAAAGAAACATGTAGCACAGAGTGCAACAAAAGACAAGTGTGTGGTATAGCTTAGAAAGGTTGCCAGCTGTCTCAACTCTCAAATAAGCAGGACGTCATGCATTTTGGCTGAAATGAATGCATTGGGACACCTGTTGTCCTGTAGCCTATTTAAGCAGCAAAACAGTCGAGGGGAGTCTCCTACCTCGGCCGATTGAGGAAAACTCCAAAGATGAAGCACATAGAAAGCGTGTGTTACAGACAGAGTGCCAGAGACAGGGTGGAAATGGTCATTTAATATTGAATACTATTAATACTTTTTGAGCAAAAAACTTCACTAACATAAGTCAACCTCACAGAATATAATAATGTAAAAAAATATATAAAAAAGCATGACATGACCCGTTTAATCCATGTCACTACACTTGGCAGTGAAACAGAGCAAAGTCCTTATTCACCATAAATCTTGACATCCGGCTCGATTGGAACACAGTCCAGGCTTCAAGACAGTCGTTGCTTGATGCTGCATGAGATTATGCAGATAGCTCATTTCCTGCTGAGTTAATGGCAATTTCCATGTAGCAATAAAAAACATCTGTTTTGTTTGAAAAAAATCATTATGTCATTAAGGTGGTGTCTTGTGTTCTCAATTGACCAAGAAGTGACCTTTCTTTACATTTACATTTAGTGATTTAGAAGACGCTTTTATCCAAAGCTGTTGAAGTGGATCTGAACTTTTTTAGCACACTCAGCTACATATCATCACTAATTGAAATCCATAGTGATTCTGTCACCAAGCGGTTTTCCTACCCTTTTTTCCCTAAACTAAAATTACATTAGAAAGCAGTCACATCAGTCTGTTTTTATTGAACAAAATGTATTTTTACTCGCTGTAAGCTGCATATGGACATTGGCGCCTCGATGTGATAAATACACATTCACGCACTTTTACAAGGTCTTCACGATTCACTCTTATAGACAGCAGCAGAACAGACAGAGGTAGGATGGCTTCAGCAACTTTTTGACAGAAAAAAACGTGGCTCCACTCTTTAAGTGTGTATGTGTATGCAGGAGTGCAGCAAGAGAGTGAGAGAAAGCTCTGTGACCGTGAGAACAGGTGCTTTTCAGTGCAGAAATGATGCAAAAGTAATGGAAGAAAAACTGATGACAGATTCAAAATAACCATGATGGACTTTTTACAGTTTTGGTGCATTTTAAAATATACAGTGGTGACCAAAAATATTGGCACACTTGGTAAATATAAGCAAAGAAGGCTGTGAAATATATGTCTTTATTTTTTATCCTTTTGATATTTCATTCCGAATATTCACAAAAATATATCCTCTAATGGATATCAAACAATTGCAAACACAAGTTGCAACCTCTTTTTGCCAAGACAACAGCTCTGAGTCTTCTCCTGTAATGCATAATGAGGTTGGAGAACACATGGCAAGAGATCTGAGACCATTCCTCCATACAAAATCACTCCAGATCCTTCAAATTCCAAGGTCCACATGGATGACTCTCCCCTTCAGTTCAGCCCACAGGTTTTCTATGGGGTTCGGGTCAGGAGACTGGGATGGCAATGGCAGAACCTTGATTTTGTGGTCAGTGAACAATTTTAGTGTTTTGGATCGTTGTTCTGGTGGAAGATCCAACCATGGCACATTTTAAGCTCTGGCAGAGGCAGTCAGGTTTTGATTTAGTATCTGTTGGTATATGATAGAGTCCATGATGCTATGTATCCGAACAAAACGTCCATGACTTCTGGCAGAAAAACAGCCCCACAAAATTAAAGATCCACCAACATATTTAACCATGGGCATGGGGTATTTTTCCACATGGCTACCTCTCTGAGTGTGCCAAACACATCTCTGGTGTTTTCTGGCAAAAAGCTCTATTTTTGTTTTCTAGTTTGTACCTGAGAGGATCAGTTTCATCTATTGAGAGGATATTGAAGGAGGCAGACGACAGCACAACTGCTGAGAAAACTGCAAAAACAGATGGGGTACAAACACAGTGAACATGTGGGTGTCTGCAGATGTGGTGTTCACATTCACTCGTGTTCTCTTACTAAATCCATGTTTCTGATCTGTGTGTATAGTTTCATTACTTGTCTGATTTATGTTGATTCCAGGTTCATCTACAGAGTAGTGTCCAGAATAAAACAACTTCTCACCTGTGTCCATATATATGTGGGCAGAGGTGGGCACAAGGGGTGGTAGTTTCTGGCGGTTGACTCCAGGTAAGTGAAGTACGGCTGACAAGTTTGCAATAATGTGGGAACAATGCAGGCAAACCCATCATTCTGGAAGCCGTCTCGGCTTCTACAACCTTACAGACGAGCGGACACAATTATGGGTGGCACGTGTGGGACATGTCCTTACCAGTGTTATTATAGTTAACAAAAACTGAAACTAAACTAAAATGCTTTTTCATAACTCCAAAACTAACTAAAATAAAAATCTAAATGGTCTTAAATTAATCTTAATTGTATTGGGGGTGAAAACTTTACCATGAGACCAATTAATCATTCTGGCTAAAATATACTTATCCATGTTTTTACACACTGACTAACTAAATCCCAGTCAAGTTATCAAATTAACTGCAGTATGTGAAATATTTTTTGGAGCTCTTGAACTGGTCATCAAGACCAACTGTTTATCAAAAAATGAAATTATCTGCACACAACCTAATTGATATTCATGATTTTTGCCACTTCGTGACTTCACTTCCTTTAGCGCCCTCTAATGCTCTGCGCATGCGTCAAATACTAGGAAATGCAATTGAGCATGAAATCATGATCGTGCCTAGAGACTGGAATTGCACAATGTACAGTGAAAAGGAGTTATATTTTGGTCTGTTCTTAGCCAAAATATATGGATCACTTCAGAAGACATTGATTAATACATTGGATTACTGTAATGCTACCTTTATGTGATTTTTGGAGCTTCAAAGTTCTGGTCACCGTTCACTTGCATTGTTTGGACCTACAGAGCTGAGATATACTTCTAAAAATCTTATGCTCAGCAGAAGAGAGTCATTTATATCCGGGATGGCATGAGGGTGAGTAAATAACGAGACATGTTTAATTTTTGGGTGAAATTTCCCTTTAACATTCTAAACTAACATATTTTGTTCCACCTAAGAAAGAAAGTCATAGATTAAATAATGACAACGTTTTAATGATTGGTTCAGTTGACTGACACCTGTCACCGAAAAATGTCTAACTGCACCTCCACACTAGCTGTGCTTGAAACTCACCTTGTTCAGCAGGAAGTTAAGTTGCTTTTCAACGGGAGATATTGTTTCATCCATCATTCTCTTCTCCTGATATGATGGAAAAGCATCCGTTGCGCCTTCAATCCAGCAATACCTCTCATTTCCAAAAGAGGGCGCCATTGAAATGTCCTCTGCAGAAAGAAGAAAACTATAAATATAAATATAAATATTTGAGAGTTAATTATAATTTTTTCCCCTCCATAACCCATAGTCTGTGTAGTCCTTTCTGCTTCTTTTCAAATACTGATTTGTTTCGTTCTCCTTTCAAGTAGAAGACAACTCGGTGTCTTTTATGTTAGCCATCATGGTTTCAGTCAGCTAGCCTAAAACCACGAACGAATGAATTCTGTGACTAAACAAAATATGCAATAACACGTCTACAATTACTTAACGGCTGTTATTCTTGCCAATACAATCGACAGTAAAGCCTACCTGTCTAAAAACGATAATAAGGCTGGTTCAATCGACAGATTATTAATTTTTTAAAGATGTGCTATTAGTGAAAAGAGTGCAATTGAGAAACTTTAACCACTTATAATGGTTGACTTTATCATGTTATATTCGTATATCATGTTGCACCTGTGACACACCTTATAAATAAACAGTAAAGTGAATTGAGCCCAAGTGTAGTATATTTTTCTGTTGATATGCCACTACTAGCAACTGCCATGTTTACATTTCCTCGTCCGTTGTCAGTCAATTTGGCTACTTATCAATGTATTAAAGTTAAAATATATAATTTCGGTGTAAGTTATTATCTTAAACAATATGCAAACTCAAAACTTACGACCTGCTTTTTTCTTCTCATTTCAACTGATTTATTATTTGATTATTGAAAACCTCATGCATTGTGATATAATGCCAACCAGCCCTGTTGGTTTCAGATAAAAACTATGACAATCACGCACATTGAGAGTAAGTATCACGTTTAGTACAATGAACTATCTGTGCTCAGTACTTCTGGTACTGATTACAAATTACATGACTAAAATTGTTGCCAGTATTTGATTCAGTTGGTTTACATTTTTAAAGTAATCTAATCTGATAACTTTTGGATTACTTCTGACCTACTTCTGAAAGGCGCTATACAAGTAAAATTGACTTGACTTGACTTGACTTGATTTGACCTAACTCTTTTTTTTTTTTGCTGTGATGTGCATTTAATAAGGATAATACCACTTTGTATTACATAATGTTGCTTAAATACATTAAAGAAAACATAAAGGAATATTCCAGGTTCAATACAAGTTAAGCTCATTCGACAGCATTTGTGGCATAATTTTGATTACCACAAAAATGTATTTGTATTTACCCCTCCTTTTCTAAAAATAAATAAATAAAATCTGGGTTCCAGTGATTCACTTACAACGGAAGTGAATGGGGCCAATCTGTAAACATTAAAATACTCACTGTTTCAAAAGTATAGCCACAAGATGTAAAATAATATACTTGCTAACATGAACCTAGTGTGATAAAATCGTTTATTAACCTTTACAATGAACAGTTAAAGCCAATTTTACAACTTAGTTACCATGACGATGTAATGTCAACAAACCCTAAAACTCTAAAATGACTGTAAAAATGACGATTTAACAACTTTACAGCTCAAATAATACATGAGATTAAACAGAAGAATTCATGTAAGTGCTTTTATAAAATTATAAGAATCACATTTCTGCCTTCAAACCCTTAAAAAAATGTGCTCCATTCACTTAAATTGTAAGTGCCTCACTGCAACCTCAATTTTTATTTTTGTAAAAAAAGTCAAATTTTTTTTTTTTTTTTTTGCAGTAATCAACAGTATGCAATAAATGCTGTTGATTGATCTTAACTTTTATTGTAACCGGAATATTCCTTTAAAAGATCAACATTTTAGAATGTATAGTTTTTGTGTGTGTTTTACTTGCTATAAGTCTGTTTCTGAAGTAAATAAAAAGGCACTTAAAATGTTCTTACTAAGCAATTTTGGTATTCATATGTGATAACAGGTCAGACCAGTTATACTTGTGAATCAACATCACAATAAATTATGAACAATTTACTGTCCTTGCCTAGTTAATATGTGATCATATAATCCATAACTGTAATATGATTACAAGTATTTAAAAATTTTATTTAATCTAATTACAAGTAATGGATTTTTGTTATCTGATTACATAATCCAAATGACGTATAATCCGTCACTACCCAGCACTGTGAACTATTTTGTTTCAGAAACAGATATACTGAAATATTGTTGCTCAGATAAATGGTTAAGAGCTTAAATATTTTATATAACAATGTTATATTGCTTTTGTCCAAAGCACCCTCTGTAAACTTTGGTCATTTAAACTCATTAAAGGAATATTGCAGGGTCAAAACAAGTTAAGCTGAATCGACAACATGTGTGGCATAATGTTGAATACCACAAAAACTTATTTCGACTTGTCCCTCCTGTTCTTTAAAAAAGCAAAAATTTAATTTACAGTGTGACACTTACAATGGAAGTGAATGGGGCCAATTTTTGGAGGGTTTAAATGCAGAAATGTTTTATATATGCATTTATAATTCCTCTTTTAAAACTCATCTACTATTTGAAATTGAAAATAAAAAAAATCATAATTTTTAAGGTTTTAGTGTTTGTTGAGAGCACATCATCATGGCAACGTTGAAAAGGTTAGTAACCATTTTTTAAAAAAAAACTAAAATCATGTGGATTTTAAACCGTGATTATTATCATGTTTACGGATTGGCCCCATTCACTTCCATTGTAAGTGCCTCACAGGAACCCAGATTTTAGCTTTTTTTTTAAGAAAAGGAGAGGCAAATACAAATGTTTTTTGTGGTAAACAATTATAATGCTGTCGGTTGAGTTTAACTTGTATTGAACCCGGAAAATATTCCTTTAATGTGAATCATCAAGGAGCGCCATGGAAGTTAAATAAATTTGCATGTGGATGCACAATGCAGGGTCATGTGACTCACGGGAACGCGCAACCGGAGCACTGGCTGTGTCCACAATGCGCGCTCCCGGGAATAGTAACGACCCTCCCGCGCGAGCCATCGACACGGGCTAGACCAATACATAGAGAAGATGCGAGGCAATCGTCTAAAAACGATCGTTTAGTACGTTATTCACCGTGTGTGAACGTGAACTCCTCTGGTCTCGTATGGTAGTGATCATATCCGTTTATATTGGCGAGGTGATGAATTAAGAAGCGGAGCTCAACTCTGTCGTCTTAGTACCCTGCCCTGTTCAAGTTGCGTATGCGGTGTCTGTGTGCAGCTTCGCCACAGTAAGTATTTTAGGATGCCGTCATGGAACAATATGTGCGACTTTACTGCAAGCTGTTGGTGTCTACCTCCCAGTAGAGGATATGTTTGAATACCCGTTGACGTTTAGATACCTGATGCTTTTGTGTCGTTTTAACTTGTAGTTCTTTTATTTTGGCCCCTCGCCTTGAATTTGAGGAAAGTGAAAAGGTGATTTGGTGATATCCATATAACACGGATCTGCCTCAGGTCTGACAGTGATGCAAACGCCTTTAATACAAGCAGAGAGTTTTAATCGACTGGCGAAGCGCGACTGGATTTTACACTGTTGCACTGGAAGCTGACAGAATAATAGGACGTCTTTGTTGGCGGACGTTGGCACTCTGGCAAGAGGATAAAAGACAACGCTGATCTGGGTGTCCTGACAATATCCCAATACAACCATGGCAAATGACTCCATCCAAGTAAGTTGACTGATTGATATTGTAGAAACATACAGTCGAAGTGTTTCACTACTAGCCTCAAACTTGACTAGAATCGATGTTGCAAGACCACCGCTTGTTTATTTTACCAAAAGAACCCCATGAATTTGGGGGTCAGACAATAGAGTTGCTTTTAAACCTCTGCATATGCGTTCACAGTTATTTAACAAAGCCATTCAAATGGATGAATGACCCCAGTTCATCTCTAAAGTGACGAAGTCCCCTATATGTGAGGGGTCATTTCTCTTCCATTTGGTGGCTAAACAAAGACAAAGTGTTTGGGCTGTACACTAATTTTACAGCAATTAATATGAAATTACCTGCTTTGTGTTAAACACCAATATTTATGTTTCTCCAAAACACTCCTCATGGTGGTTTGTCAGAGATGTGTGGGTCTGGAATCTGTTTTCCCAGTGACATAAAAACAATAATGGTAAAGTCATAGTTTAGAGCAGGCTTTGTGTAGATTTCCTTCACATTATTTAATGACTTCTGGAAAGTCTTTAAAGACTCTCTGATTTATTTGAACAGTTTTACATGCCTTACTGTTTATGGTCAACTCAATACAAGCCAGACTTTTGTTATGTAACCTGGACACATAAGCTATTTTGGCAGAAATATAAAAAGCATATGCTTATAAACCATTTAAACCACATTTATAGCTGGTTAATAAAGTGGTAGAGTATTGTGAGCATTATTAACTGGCCAATGCAACAATCCCTATTATTTGGTACAGTTTGGAACATTTTAACATTTAGGCTATTGGACTGCCAACGTTTCACACTTGTGTCCACACTTAGGATGATTTAGCAAAAGCAAGTCAGTATTAGGAATGTGAATGTGGTTGAGTCAGCGGCAAACTGACTGAATAACTCAATCGCTTGTGTTGTGTTCGTTTGTGCTAACACCTTTTGTGTTCTCGGTCAAAAATGACCGGCCCACTAACATTGCTAATAAATCTTTCTTAATGCATATATTGTCCCAAGATATTGCATTCAATCTTTTTGTCAACTACTTTTTATTGATATATTGATAGAAGGATTCATTTGAACTGAGCTTATACTGGGCTAGTGGAGGACACTCCCTGCAGGAAAAAAAAAAACGAATAAATTATTATCCACTCGCTTGATCTAAACAAAATAGGGATAATTTTAAAGCTTAGAATCTATATATGTATATCCTACCAATTCTTAAATAATGCTTTTTAATTTGCTGTCAAATTTGAACTAAATTGTTCTCATAATTAGCAAATTTTTTATCATAACAATTATATTCAGAGGTGGTTAAAAAAAAAATTATGAGATTGCTATGTGTTATGTATCACTGGAAAGGTCTGAATTAGTAAATGCAATGATCTTAAGGGCCAAACTGCAGTGAGTTTAGAGTATGAAATTCACACTGACACACATAAATATAATAAACAGGAGTGTCTTTTTGTCACACTTTTCCTTATTACCTCTTGAAACATACATATACCATAGACAAGGACTCACCTGATTCAAATGAGCCCAAACACATCATATGATACGTAGATCTTGAAATGTTCCCCAAAGAGTGTACATGGAAAACGATGCACAAAAGGGCGCACGACACATGTTGTGTGTCTGTGTGTGTGTTTGCGAGCACATGCCCAAGAACTTTGTGTTTGGAAACGCACTTCCACATATGTGCTCATATAAAGGATTGGGATTCTCCTGAACACTTAATATGTCTGTATTTTGTAATCTAATCCATTAATTTCCAATGGCTGGTCACTTTAGTCCAGAAACATAAGTGTAACAAAGTGATATAAAACCAATATATATAAAACCAATACAATTTTATGAAAATGATCGTAAAAAGTGTATATATACATAGACGCATCACAGAGTGTTCAAATCTGTCCTAATCCTCCCAAAGACACACAGTAGGATATACTGTACACGGATGCATCTCACAAACATGACATAACAGTTTGTTTGCTCACTAGATTACTAGTTCACAGATGGAACTGACAGAACTTAATGTGATGTGCTAGTGCCTTCTGTAAAGCCTCATCCCATCTTGTTGTGTGTATCTGCGTGTTTTATTAAGTAAGTTCCCATTATGCATTAGACCAGCTTAATGGGGGTTGTACGAGTAAGCCTATTCCCAGTTTCCTGCCCTGTCTTCACTTTGCTGGCTTTTAACACAACTGCATATCGTTTTTGTCAATAGGTAACATCAGCAAATTGATTCTCTTGCGTGTACGTGGTGTATAGAATTAAGTAGACCGTGCTCTTGCTCTGCTCAATATTTTGTCTTCACCTCTTGATGGGAAATTGGAGGTTAATTTAGTCTAGAAAGCATTTTTTTTTGCAGTCCTGCTTAATTGAGAAGGTGCAGTGGTTTTTGTGGTTGTAAGAGTATGTTTTTGTTTGGCTTATACAACAGTTAGTTCTGGTCCATTAATGTGATTGGACAAGTCATGTGGCATTTCAAGAGAGTTGATATTTTGTAAAACAGCACTGGGATGCTTCATGCTTCACTGTTTTTATCACTCTGTTTGTTTGTGTTCACTATATAGAATTCCAATCCTATCTTCTGCAGCATTTTTTTTAGAATAATTATGTCAATTACTGACCATATTGTGTCATTGCTTCGATATTAACTAGGGATGCTCACATATAAAATAAATTCTCTCTAATTTATAAAGGAACCTTCTACTTGGCAACCCTTCTAGGTACAATTTGAAAATATAAATTTTACAAATGAGATATTATCATTCGTTTTTCATCAAATTGGTTACATTTTAGCTTTTGAAAATTTTTCAAATTCAGTCTATTCTATCAATTATTGTCTTGAAATTGCATATATATTTATATATATTTCAGTTACATATTTATTGTTTCCTTGCATAATTTGTCGATCCCATACCTGGATCAGTATTGGCTCCGATACTGAATCCGATACTGTGTGTTAGTCATGTTTGTTACTGTCAAGCTCAAAAATGACATAAAAGAACCATAAAACACAATTAAAGTTGTTCATATGACTCATGCATTTTATTCAAAGCTACTTGAAGATGTGCGATAGCTCTGTGATTCACAAAAGGCTGTGTTTAATAAATAAATCACTGCAGAAACACTGATATCATTACACCTTTTTTATTTTAGTATTGACTTGGTACCGAAGTACTGTGCTTTTGACAACACTTATATAGCTAGGCGCTAGCTACAAATGTAATGTCCGCAATTTACTCACACTGTATGGCAATGTACGATATACGTGGCATTTCAACTTGAACTTAATATTGAAATAATCATTGTGCCACATTGCTATTATTAATTACAGGACTTACTATTAGCTGATTACGACTGTATTTTAGTTGTTACTACAAAATGGAAACGTTACTGTGTAGCTAGCTGAGTTTGAGCGAAATACTCATCGGCCACTTGAAAGCAAGCTACACATTATCTGCAAATGGCAACAACAGTTCATTTTCTTTGTCATCGTAGTTGTCATTTAGCTAGTTGTCTCTTAGTGTAGTATCTCTCAGTTTTCCCAAAAAGTTTGGAAAAACGAGCAGAACTTTCATAACTTTCCTGTCTCATGTTGGAGGAGCTCCTGTGTTTCTCTGCCTCTTTTCTGCCACATGTTTTTCACAAAGGAAACCATTTCCAAAAAACAAACCCTCTGCATTTTATGGAACCCAAAATAGTTCCTTATTTCAGACTAAACCCTAGTAGAAGCCGAATAAAGGGTTTGCTGCATTCCTCCTTCTTGTCCACATTGCGTTTGTTTACATCAGAGTGCGCATGTGTCATTGTTGTGAATCTTGATACATTAGTTGGAAAAGAACCAAAAATCTAAACAATTTGGCTAAAAGGTTAGCTAGAATTATTTGCTGTAGTTTAAAGTGTCCACGACAACAATATTGTGCCATAAATTGTGCCATATTACCGAATACCGTCACATGCGTAAACTGGTGTCATGGGTAGTATTATTTGTATTAGTATTAGGGCTGTCACAATTATGACATTTGGCTGGTGATTAATTGTCTCTTTTAGGTGCATGTGTGCTTCATACACCTTAAGAAGTAATTTTTACATATTTAACTTCAAATGTAAAACTTTCATTCAAACTATAAAACTATATGAATGACATACAAATATATATATATATATATATATATATATATATATATATACTTTTTTTATTTTCTCCACAATTTTGGAATGCCCAATTCCCACTACTAACTAGGTCTACTACTTGCCGTGGTTACTCACCTCAATCCAGGTGGCGGAGGACAAGTCTCAGTTGCTTCCGCTTCTGAGAACTTCAATCCATGCATCTTATCACGTGGCTTGTTATGCATGACACCGCGGAGACTCACAGCATGTGGAGGCTCATGCTACTCATCGCGATATACGGACAACTTACCATGCAACTTACCATGCAAGAACCACTTAATCGCAACCATGAGGAGTTTATCCCAAGTGACTCTACCCTCCCTAGCATCTGGCCCAATTTGGTTGCTTAGGAGACCTGACTGGTGTCACTCCGCAGACCCTGGATTCGAACTTGCGACTCCAGGGGTGGTAGTCAGCGTCAGTACTTAATTGCCATATTACAGAATTGCTCGATATTGATTGCTGTTCAGAAACAAGATAGAAAGCCGAATTAATCAGAGGTTTAATAAACAGTATAAATAGCTGAGAAGATAAGTTTGCATTCCCTTTTTTTCTCATAAATGTTCACACCACTTTCATAATTTATATAAATATAAGAGATATAATATTGTATTATTTAGATCTGATCTTAAAAATCTACATTACAGATATTTGCATAAAGTACTATGCACCTTGTGTAATAGTTTTGTAGAAGTCAAAAGCTTGATTTTATATATATGGTGCATGTATGTATGGTGTGTAATGTAATGTAAAATATTGCCGTAGTCTTGCTTTACTGTTACCGGATTGCCCAGACAGAGACTACAAGAGAGCAAATCGAATGAAAAACTAATGCAGTTTATTGTGCTACTCCAAACCCAATTAATAATTAACAGAAGAATTTTAATTATAAAGAAGCCCAAAATACGCATGAGACTCTTATATTGAAATGACTGTGCTCCCAGTTGTGAGATCACTGACGGCTGATTCGCTGAGAAATTGAAACTGATTCAAACTGCTAACCTGAAATCCTGAGTTCAAACCCTCATTTCTTTTCAGATGATTCATGAAAAAGATCCATTTCAAAATAGCAATTTGATTACGATGCTGGGTTTGTCTCGCGCTGGGTTTGTTGTTGCATGCAGTGCAGTGAGCTCGTCATCACAACAGATTGTGTGAAAAGCGACCCTGGCTGTCGCTAATGGCGACATTTTAAATTGTCGCAATCAATAATTTTTGGTCGAATTTGTGACCATTTTAGTCGCAGTGTGGAGCCCTGCATAATGGACTCCATTGTATCACCACAGCTCCAGATCGTGTTCACTATTGACATCATGTCCTGCTCTGTCACCACACCCTCAGCCTATTTACAGACCCATAGGAGCATGTGTGCACATAGCTCGCTGCTGTCATGTTTGTGTTATCCTCTTGGGGCAGGATTATGTTATTGTGTTAAGCTTAGAATTGGACTAACTTGGTGGTTTCTGTATTCACTCGCTGACCACTTTATTAAGTTCCTAATAAACTGTTGCTGCACTGTTGCTGAGGTGTAACATGGGTTGGTTTGCCTGTGATCACTAGTAAGTCTTCGTAGGGAGTTCGCTAGTGTTCATGGCCTCATATAGCGTATATCCAACCCTGCGAAGAAAGTATTGGTATATTTAAGCTTATCAACAGCTGTTTTATACTTTGTTGGTAATTTGGAAACTTGATCGTTCCCCTCCCCATTTTTCACCCAAGTGTAGAACAGCTGCATTTTCTCATGATCTCATAAAGACTAACTTTATATGTGTCCCATAGCCTTGTTCCATTCCTGCCCCTTCCCATTGTGACATCAACAGTTCTGTTGCCGTTATGAGTTCTGCTCATTATCCAGCGTTTAAAGCTCAGCATCAGAGCAGCTTTGCTTGCATAACTGTCCCATTACAAAAACCACTCTTCCATTATATCAGAGCCTTGGGCTAGTCCTCCATACATTGATGCTGGTGTAAAGCACTCATTAACTTTGTAAAAGCTAGACCATTCTCTCTTGCTCATCTCGTACAGATCTTCTGTTGTGTTTGAGTTGCTTGATAGGCTATTCAAGATGAATGAAATATTCTATCAAAATTGGTTGTTTTTTTGTCTTAAAAAAAAGGGATTGTTCACCCAAAAATGTACACACCCTCATGCCAACCCAGATGTGTATGACATTATTTCATCTGCTGAACACATGATTTTTGGAAGAATATTTAATCTTTTTCTCAGCAAACACACTTATATCTCTTCACAAGACATGGATTAAACAATATTGATTTCTTTTATGGTACTATGTGCTTTTCTGGCCACCATTCACTTGCAATGTATGGACCTACAGAGCTAAGATATTCTTCTAAAAATGTTTGTGTTCAGCAGAAGAAAGAACAGACTTGCACATCGGGGATGGCATTAGGGTGAGTAAATTATGAGAATTTTCCTTTTTGGGGGGGAAGTATTCCTTTAATGTTTTATGAGTGTGTTCATCTCCTCAAATTTCTAAAAAGCTCTGGATAAAGGCCCTGGTTTCCTTGTTAAACACTCAAAAATAAGAATAATTTTAATTTCACTCGCCCGGAATCATTTTCTTTGGATGCCACCCTGTTAATTCATTCCAAAACAATGAATATTTAATTCTGTAAAAGCCATCATACTCCACAGAAAGACACATCCTCCCCTCCCTCGCACACTGTCCTGTTGCTCTTTGTCTGAGAGCAGCAACAGATAGGGTGTTGTAAACTGATCCACAGGGTGTAGTAGTGCCTGTAATCTCTCTCCCTTTCTCTCTCCCTCTACTTCTGTCTCTCTTTCCCCCTTTCTCTTTGTTCACAGCAGAAACACCAGCTGCTCTGTTTCTCACTGAGCTCCCCCGCCTTTACTCCAAAATTCCCCTCTCTTTCTCCCTTTATCAGACAGTTCTCCCTCACTCCCTGGCTCTCTTAGATTTCCTTGCTCAATTTAGGATTCAGGCACTCTGTTTGGAGATCAGATTGCTCTGACAGAACATGCTGAATTTGAGCCATAATTTAGAGAAATTTTCCGCATTTTGTGTGCCTAACAAACGACGATCATTGAAACCTCAGTTGCTAGGGGTGTAATGATCCATCAGTCTGGATCGAAGTGCAGTGGCAAGAAAAAGTATGCTCATTGATTATTCAGAAAATGTCTCGGACAGGCACATAAATCACACAAACACAAAAGCCATCAATCAGCCAGTGATTTTTCGTTATTTGTGTGTGTCTCTCTACTCTCTTTTCTTTCTGGATAACAAAATCAACCAGTGATTGTCTTGCGACAATGCGATCGACATCATATTAGGGATGCACCGATATAATTTTTTTTTGTAGATACCAGTACCGATTTTAACAAAAAAAAATGTCCGATACCGATATCTTGCCACTTACCTTATTTTGTCTTACACAATCCTGAATGAAGTGCTGATTGCAGTCTATTTTTTAAACGAAGCCTTTCAAGTTTTTGTAATCATGCAAGACCATATTGCGATTTCAATCTTAACTCAATCAGTCATGCAGCCTTAATGGATACCATATCAAAGTCTCAAAAGTCAAAGTTTGCAGCCGGTTTGAAAGCGTTTTGGATGGTTTTACCACATCATGTATAAATGTGCCACTTTCAAAACTGTCACTTCTGTAAGAACGTTTTTTTCCTCAATGTGAGGACGAGAATGATTATAAATTAAATATTACATGTTCTTGGGAGTGCCAAAACTTCTACATTCTGTTGCTATCATTATTTCTGGATTCTACATTTGAATTCTCAAATAATTTTTGCAAAGTATGTTTGTAATTGATTTATATTTTTTTATTTTATCCCCTTTTCTCCCAATTTGGTAGGTCCTCATGGTGGTGCGATTACTCACCTCAATCCGGGTGGCGGAGGACAAGTCTCAGTTGCCTCCGCTTCTGAGACTGTCAATCTGCGCATCTTATCACATGATTCGTTGTGCATGACTCTGCGGAGACTCACATCATGTGGAGGCTCATGCTACTCTCCGTGAAACACGCACAACTTACCACATGCCACATTTAGAGCGAGAACTCCTAATTGCGATCACGAGGATGTTACCCCATGTGACTCTGACCTCCCTAGCAACCAGGCCAATTTGGTTGCTTAGGAGACCTGGCTGGAGTCACTCAGCAAGCCCTGGATTTGATCTCTCGACTCCAGGGGTGGTAGTCAGTACTCGCTGAGCTACCCAGGACCCCCAAAGTCTGTTTATAATTAATTATAAATGAACCATCAGTATTTCATATCTGCGTTTTCATGCTTAAAACAGATTTGCAGATGGTTTTAATTTGGTCAATAATTGGCCGATTAACATTGCCAGCCGATACATCGGTGCATCTCTACGTAATATGTACTTCTGTCATTGAATAAAAAAATCGATGTTGTGATTTTTAAAATCAATATCAGAATCATTCAAATGAACGATCGCAATTAATCCAATTTTGTTTTTGTTTTAATCCAGCCCTAATATTTACTATAAAATTTGATCTATATAGTTTATTATCTATATAGTTTAGTGATTGGTTTGATCCAAAAAAGATTCATGCATATTCTAAGCAGTTTCTACTTAACAGTTTAATTCTTGATTGAGTTGTATGTGCCCTATTTCTTTAAAGCCAACACTTTATAGTAGCATTAGGCTATGCCTAAGTAATTGTACTTAAATATATGTTTTTATTGTATTACTAGGTAAAGAGAAAAGTTCTCCAACTGCCGTCGCACCTCAGTTGGTAACCAGAATGCACACATTCATGTCAGAGCATGTAAGAGAATAATTAGACAAAGAGGAAATGTAAAATTTCACAGGAGAGCTTTTTTGACTAAAACAAGGCAAAGTAGATAAATTACTAGGTTTTATTTTACATCTATAAATAAAGTTAGTTGAACACTAATTGTATGTAAAAGGAAATCAATAAGTCAGAGTGCGTATGTTTATTCTTGTCTGTCACATTAGAAAAGAAGATGTGCACATGCCTTCCAGTGTTTGTGTACATGACCACGTGTGTATGTGTGTTCATGTGTGTGTGTTTGAAAAAGAGAGAACCTGCTCTGGTAAATGTGTCTCTGCCTAGTCCCCTGACTCTGGGTGGGTCCATTGTTATATAGTGTACTTATTGCTGTATGTGTGTATGTGTGTGTGTGTGTGTGTGTGTGTGTGTGTGTGTGTGTGTGTTTCGGTATGAAAAAGGTACTTCTCTCTTTTGCAACACAAGTGGCTACAACTCAACAATGCCGTCATACATACAATCCAAGATAACCTTTAAAATGAAGTGACAAACTACAGCAACACTCTATTTGATCTACTCAGGAAGAAATAGGCTGATCTTATCCACACAAATACACACTGGGCAGAGATAATGATATATATTTATGGAAGTAGAATGTCAGTGAAATATAAGCCTATGTAAACTAATTTCTCCATTCATCAACAGTATCTGACAGTTTGCATAAGGAAGCATATTTTAGTTTGAGGTTGCTGTAACTTATGCAAATACAACAAATATTGTTTTTGTTTCCCCGTCCTGGTTGTCTTTTTGACATTTATTAGATACACATATAGAAATGGTTGTCTTTTTGACGTTATTAGATACACATATAGAAATTTAGATCAGCTCTGCTGGGTTAAATGCACATTGGGTGAAAAGTGATATGTGAGCTCCAGGTACCTGCATTGGGTGTGATCACAGACAGGTATATCCACTACACATGTATCCTGGGCAACAGTTGCCTTAGCAACCACGATTAGTGATGTCACAGGATATTCTCTCACAGGAGGGGGGAAGAACACACACATAGAGCTCTTTAATTAGCTCAGGCACTTTAATTAAGGAACATTATGTAACAATATGTATTAACATAATGTAAAAATTCTCATTATTGTAATGACAACCCCCCCCCCCCCCCCCCCCCCCAATAATAATCTTATTTAAAATGTTAAGAAATGTATCAAATTTTGTACTGCCTTTAATTTATGCTGATATTGTTAGAATTCATTGTGTTAAAGTATTTTTTTTTTTCAATTTGGACAACATTTTTTTGTGATTATTTAAAACAATATTGAGATTGCAATATGATTAACATTTAAAAAACCCGTAGGCATTTCCTTTTGGCAAACATGCTCTACTGCCAATGGAAATACTGTTCAAGAAATTGTATTCACATTTGACTCCTCTTAAAAAGAACCAGAATAAATGAATAAAAATACAGTAAAACATACATCTTTAGATTGTATCTGTTCACTGTTTACCTGTTTTTGTCAACTTTGTGATATGGTCTCAGCCCACTTTTAATCAGTATTTTTTTTTTTAACCCAATAATAAGAAATGATCTCTGGAATATATACTGCCTGGCCAAAAAAAAAAGTCGCCGTTTGGATTTAAATAAGCAGATACTTAAGAGCCTATGATTGGATCATTATTACCATGATTAATATGTTTCAGCTGGCAACAATTCTTTTAACCCTAACTATGGAGTTTGCTGAAATCACTGGAATTGGGATAAGAACTGTTCAACGCATTATTAAAACCTGGAAGGATAGTGGTGAACCGTCAGATTCGCGGTAGAAATGTGGTTGGAAAAAAATCTTGATCGTGATCAGGGATCACTTAAATGCTTGATGTCACATCAAATTGTATAATATTAACAACAACAACAACAATTTTTTATTAAAACATTTATGTAATATTTTTTTAGTCTGCATGCAGCATAGCTATGCTGCATTATTTTGCAGTTTTTAAGTTTTTATTTTAACGCTACGCTGAAGGAAGACATGAAGAAAGAAAAATGCTGTCATCCACTCTTCTGTCCACAAAAATCCGGTGTAGTGAGGTTACTTTAGATTTGGATAGTAACTTTTAGTGGTTAAGCATACAAATGTGTAATAAGTGAACCTAGAGCTTTAAATATAACACGCTCATCCATTAGCTTAATGCGTGCTTTCAGTATGTGTAATACACTATATGCGCTGCACACATATAGTAAGCACACCAAGCAGTGTGTGCAGGCTTTTTATTTATTTAACCCTTGTTTTGTGCAAACACTTTTTATGTTTCCGGTCAAAAATGACCGGCCCAATAAGATTTTTTTTAAATCTCTCAGATTGCATATAATATCACAAGATATTGCAGTTGATCTTATTATCAACTTCTTTTTTAGTAATTAAGATTGCTCTTAAGTACTCCTTTTTTGAACATATTTAATATATATATATATATATATATGCACGGTGGTGCAGCGGTTAGCACTGTCGCCTCACAGCAAGAAGGTCGTGGGTTCAAACCCCGGTTGCCCTGGCCTTTCTGTGTGGAGTATGCATGTTCTCCCCGTGTCTCTCCGGCTTCCTCCCACCATCCAAAGACATGCAGGCTAGGTTAATTGATGTCTCCCAAAAAATTGCCCTAGGTGTGGATGTGAGTGTGAGTGGTTGTCTGTATATGTGTGGCCCTGCGATGGACTGGCGACCTGTCCAGGGTGTACCCCGCCTTTCGCCCAATGTTAGCTGGGATAGGCTTGAGCCCCCCGCGACAGGATAAGCGGTTGACGATGGATGGATGGATGGATGGATATATATATATAAAAATGTGCTAAATATTTCAAGAGTATTCTGTTCACCAAATTTAACACTAATGAGTCACATGACACCGGGAGGGGAAATAGCTAATTGGGCACAATTTTGACATTTTCACTAGGGGTGTACTCACTTTTGTTGCCATCAGTATAGACATGAATGGCTGTGTTTTGTGTTATTCTGAGGGAACAGCAAATTTACACTGTTATACAAGCTGTACACTCACTACATTACATTGTAGCAAAGTGTAATTTCTTCAGAGTTGTCACATGAAAAGGTAGGCCTATAATCAAATATTTACTAAAATGTGAGGGGTGTTTTGTGAGATACTGTGTGTATGTGTGTGTATATATATATATATATATATATATATATATATATATATATATATATATATATATTTTTCCCCAGATAATTAAAATGAATGTATATTCCTGTAGCAGAAGAGTTAATCATTGATAAGGCCATACAAATTGTGGCTTTAGAATACAATGTATTGTTTACTACCATATTATTGATCATGTCATTCATTGGCATATGTTTAGATCACTGTGTCAAGTTAAATATAGTTTAATACTTCACTTACTGCCCTCTGGAGTAAACAGGTGGTATTACAAGCTTGCATTTCTCAGGAATCTTCCTTATTATGGTCCGTGGGCGTGCGATTAATTTAGTTAATTTTTTTAACACGTTATTTTCGTCAAATTAATCGCACTGAATTAACGCATTAAATCGACAGCCCTAATATATATATATATATATATATATGTGTGTGTGTGCGTGTGTGTGTGTGTACATGTTGGTCTACCTATCATTATGTGTGTGCGTGCGTGTGTGTTTTAAATTCTGGAATAGCTTTGGTGATGAAATATCTACTCATGTAAATGCTCACTGTTCTGATTTAATGAAGAATGGTGGCAGACACTCAAACTGCTCAAAGAGGTCTGTGTTTTAATGACGCTCTTTGGTCTGTTTGTGGTACTGGGACCAGATGAATAGGTCTCTGCTTAATCTGCCCCCTCTCACACATCTGATGTCTGCATTTTGAGGTTTGTCATGTAAGTGTATCCCTGTGTGATAGAGGATTTACTCTCAGTGGAGGAAGAAACCGCCTCTAACATCATCATTTCATCCCACGTCCTGCCTCATGATAGGTGTGAAGAATGCTGTTCGGAGCAGATGAGATGCACCTGTTGCACCTATTCACCACTGATATGTGCACTTGCTTGAAGAGTACATGGTGTAGCAGAATTGGGACACCTCATACCCTTTGACCCAGTACCGATATTTCCTGATGGTGTTAGAAATAGGATACTCTGAATCACAAACCACTTGCTGGAGACTTTAGATCCTCTTCCTTTGTTTTATTATTATATTGTATGGGAATAGTTATGTTTCTTATTTTTAATATCAGTTATGTACTTTGGTGTGTTCTGTGTTATATTTGATGTGGTTTAGTTAATGTTTATTGTATTATTTTAATTTCACATGCATTACCCTGATGGTGTAGTGTTTGTGTGAGTGACACTGAGCAATACCTCTACATGTTTATTGGTCATTGCTCTTGGAAAGGCCACTACTGATGAAGTTCATGTCATCATGTGCCTTTCTGTAAATACTACGGTGGTTAACAATACATTATAAAGTGAAAAGCAGATTCTTACTGTTTCGGAAGGTTAAAGTATTAAAAATAAATGAAATAAAAGCCTTTCCAAGGCCAGTCACCACTATGTTCACTGTGAGTTCGTATATCCGGAGATAGAGAATCAGTATAATCGTTTATTATGTAGTTTTTAAAGTGAAAGTTCAGGAGTATTTAATTTAGAGTGTAATCCACTGCGGCACAATGATGGCTTACAGCAGTCTGTGGGATTGAGTCAGTATAGCAGATACTTTAGGAAGGCTTTTTCCTGACAATGCTACAATGAAACTATTCATCTGAACTCAATGCGCACACACACACACACACACACACACACACACACACACACACACACACACACACACGTCATTCATCTCAACCCATAATGAACACACTGAAATGCAACTAAATGACCTAAAATTATCTTTGCCTCTCCATGTGCACAAACACACACAGTCTGTGTGCATCTGTTGGCGCATTGGATCATATTGTTAATACATGAGATGGCCATCAATCTGGGAAAGAATCAGACTTTTCGCAGTTGTGTCTATGCCATCATTATCTGTATATGTCTAGATACAGTAGTGTGTATGTGGGCGTCTGTTTCTATCCATCAATCTGACACTAAACACTAAAGCTCACCACACGAGAATGCAAAGAATGCTCCAGATGTGTCTCTGTGTGTTTGTGTGTAGTAAAGAGGCCAACAGCAAGCTTTACCACTTCTTTTCCATCCCTTTTTAAACTGTTCTTATGCATGCATGGCCACTTTGACTTTGTTCACACTGCGTATGAATCGGATTCATTTGTTTTTAATCTGATCTTTAGGACTGACTGTTCAGTGCCAGAATGCAAGAATAAAATGCACAATACCAGTAAGACAGCATGTCAGCGTCCTCGTCTAACTAAACTTGATATAAGCAAAATCTTACCAAAAATTTTATAAAACTGTCCAAAACCATGAGTCCATGGCAGCTGTAGCAAAATGTAATGAAATGTTACTCTACCAACCAGAGCCTCTTTGCACAACTGCGTTAGGAATGAACGCAAGCTTTCCCGGATCCAAGTGCTTGTGAGTTTCTTTTTCTTGGATCTGAATAATTCATAACATTTCTGCAATATCGATTCTCATGCATCAATCTTGAAATGTGATTTGCTAATCGAGAATAGTTAGTCTTTGTCAATAATCGATTTAAACTGTTAAAAATCGAATGAATCTCAATTCAACAAATTCATATACAATATTTTAGAATATATAAATATTAAATTACTTACATGTGTGATATAAATGAGACATGCGTGGCTTCATTCTCTAGTGCATCCCGGATCATGCGCTCTCACAGATCGCCCCTCACAGATGCGTGCTGCTCGCTTCCATCATCCTTCACGGGATCTCAACTGCTCTCTGTTCCATCCATAACTCTCATTGAACCTCTGTCTGTGCAGCTTTTCAAGTCTTTCAAGCACCTTATATCTGGTATCTCCTCCAAATGGCCACTATCTCACGAACAAATGTCAGCTCGCAATAGCGCTCTTGTCAAACATGCTGAAACCAATTGATACTGCTGCCAACTCACTGCGTCGCCACTACATGGATGGAAATTAACGGGAGCTTGGGGAAAAAATGGCATTAAAAATGGTGCCTGAAATCCAAATTATGTGACAAAAGAAATCCCGCATAATGAATTCTTCCATTTTTTATTTGTAACCTAAATATGACTTTTGGACCATCAAAGTGCTGGCACCCATGTATTTCCATTATAAGGACCTGACAGAGCTCTATCTTCTTCAAAAATCTTCATATGTGTTCTGCTGAAGAAAGACACATCTGGGATGGCATCAGGGTAAGTGAATAATTCGATAATTTTCATTTTTGGGAGAGCTATTCTTTTAATGTGTTAATTAGGGATGGGCATGTGTACTCGGATGTGGCAGCAATGATCGATCATGAAAACGATGATCGACAGTGATCACGCATGATGTGACTTTTCACTTAATTCGAAATCCAGTAACAGTTACCTGACAACTAAACACAAACGTGTGAAAGAGGGAGCATATTTTTAAATTTTTAGATTGATTACATTGTGACTTTGAGGGGTACATTGATTACATTGCGTGACGTAATATACACCTGCATCTCGATGAAATGAGTGAAGATTTATGCACGAGTTTCCAAGTTAGATATCCGATATAAAGTGTCATTCCGTTGCACTTTCCTCAGTTGAAAGGTGGAAATTCAGACTCTCCGATTTGAACGAATGCTTCATAAATCACAGCAACAACAATACAGAGCATCGTGGCTTTCCTCACAAGAGTGCACATTTGGACACACACACACACACACACATTTAACATACCCAACAGGCGCGTGTGGCAGTGTACAATAGGCGAGTGTTTCAAACAGCTAGACAGAGTGCAGTTAAATGGAATACAATGCAGCATCTTCAAAACTGAACTTCAACTTAACATGCACATTAAAACACAATGGTTATGGCATCTCCTGTTATTTGAAAATAGACGGTTCAGAAAGTAACTAAAAAAACTGCACTTACTAAGATTACTATGGTAACCTGAAGGAAGAACAGACAGACGTGCATTGTGCACATTCTTTCAGAGTTGGGCAGCGAATCTTCACATAATGACAAAATATGATGCATTATATTGTAACATAATATTTTATAACAGCCTATAATAATGAATAGACGATATACTGGAACAACAAGACGCAATGCAGCAGCCATAGATGTTTGTAAGACATGTTATTGTATATACAGTTATGAACATGTAATTGCCCCTTTAGAACTCGACGAGTACTCGAGTAGACAAAATGACCAAAATGCCCATCCCTAGTGCTAATATTTTGATTCGTTTACTGATTCGGTGTCCCCACAGTCATGTAAAACCTGGAAATATCAAGAAATTTTTAAATTGTGATTTCAAGACCTGGAAAAGTCATGCAAATTATATTTATATTGAAATATGGAATACTTTTCTAGCTATGTTCAGCTCTGAAATATTTTATTGGCACATTGTACTCTTATACTATTATTGTATTCCAAGTAGTGTATTTAATATGTTTAACATGTATTTAATGTTTTCTTTCAAGTTACTTTTGATGCCATAAACATTAGTTTAAGTAGTTTGTCTTTCTTTTTCTTGCCTAATGCCTCCTACACACTACACGACTTTCAAAAACGTCAGATCGTAGTACTTTTCATATTACACAACTGTCTGTCTTGTCATATCATTTGTAGCATTTTCAAGTTACATGAGGAATTGGCGACATGGATGAACACATTGCAAGACATTTCACTGTTGGCGAATCCCCGACAGCTCTGTCTGGACAAATTACGTTTCACAACAGAGTACACAAGAGAAGTGATACGAGATATGAAAACAAATGCATGATCATATGTTATGCATTTCAGAATATGATGTGTATGTTTTTAATTGCCACAAGGCATCATATATTTTATTGGTTACAATATGAAAAAGTACCTCATACTGAAAAATCTACCTATTTGCTTACCTGACTGTCCAAGAGAATTGGCAATTTCTCTCCAACTCTTCTCTTTCTCCCGGTTGTGGTAGTTCAGATGAAACATCAAATCTGGTGCTCCTGCCAATGTTCCACCAATTTTTCCTCCATTGCTTCGGTCCAATGTGACTTTCTCAATACCGCAGCCTTGTTGCAGGTACATCAAGACTCACACAGAAACTTTCCGTGCCCCGTTTCTTGCTCTCTCATTGGCTGTAGGTCAACGCTACAGTTGTATTCAGTCAAAGCATAAGTCACCGATTCTCTCGCGTCTTTGATAATTCATACATTGCAATCGTTGCTCACGGGAGCGAGCTCTGATTTGCCTATGATTTCGAGCTTTTGTCGGAGATCACCACAAAACTGTCGGCGAGCGAAAATCGGTCATAAAATTGTGTAGTGTAAACTCGCCAAAAGACACATTGGGGGAAGCATTTATAAAATACTACAAATGCATTTGAAAAAAATGCTGACTTGAATTGTTAATCAAATCGAATTTCATTGCGAATCAAATTGAATCGTTTTGAATTTGCAAAAATCGTTTTGAATCTAATCCAAAACATTTGAATCGTGAATCTAATTGATTCGCTTTCAGCCCACAGATTCACACTCCTAATCACCACTTGATGACATGTTAACTCTTTATAATGAGACCATCAAGCAACTGCTGCGCTGTACTTCGGTGTGGATGATGTAAATGTGTTAGCAGCTAGAAATGTTCAACTATCGTTTCTATCGCGGTTATGCAAAATCCCACCACATGGCAGGGAATTAGTGTTCCAAAAAATAATAATATTATTTTTATAGGTCATTATACTTTTGCATTATTTTGCATTTCTCACAAGTAAAACGAGAAAAGGAATGCTTCAATAGACTGTTCTATGTTATCTTAGTGTTGCACATTTGCCAACACCGGTGCCATAGTACTACCACAGGCTCAAGCTTCATAATACTGCCGTGTTTTCCATTAAATACTGTTGTATTTATGTACCTAATGCTTATGCATCAAGATGCTGATAGGAGAGCAAGGCATAGTCAAGACACAACCGGCAAAAACATCCACTTCAGGGGGTCGTTCACTCTGAACGAGTTTGCCTTTTTTTATGAAAGCATGCGATAGATGGACGTCTTTGACCATTGCGCCATGTCTTGCTTTTTTTTCTGCGTCTCCTGCAGCAATAAAGCTTTTTTTTGGCGCTGTGTCCATTTAAAAGAAAATTCAACTTTTAAACCGTGTTTTATTAGTTGCACTGCGTCTGTTTTAGCCCAAGAATGCAACTCATCATCAGTGCTTGACACACATCCAAAAAATTAACACACATGCTCATTTTAGCATTTAGCATTTTTATGTAAAATTCAAAATGAATGTCAATTACAACATATACTAATACATTATTAATATTAAAAGTTGTATACGTTACCATTCGTTAATTCATGAACTAACAATTAACAATTGTATTTTCGTAAATTGACATTAACCAAGATTAATGCTGTAAAAACATTGTTCAATATAAGTTCAAGATACCTAATACTAATGTGAACAAAAATAACCTTATTTTAAAGTGTTATCAGTCTTACCAGTTACCATTCCCACAGTTTTGCCCTCTCTCTTTGTCAGAGGCCTAACCTCTGTCCTTTTCTCTCTCTTGCACCCTCTTGTTTCTTTATTTATCTCTTTTTCTCTTTAAGTTTATGGCCTTCTTTCATTCGTTAACAGTGACATTTTGAAGGCCTGAACCAAAAATGGAACGATTAAGGTAAATAAATATGGCTTGAGCTCATGACTGGGCAAAGTGAGGAAGACAGAAGGAAGGACAGTCATTTTGAATTCTCGATTTGGCCTGAGGGGTTTGAAAGAGCTCAGAATTGCTGCCATTCCCACAGCAGCTGAATAGAGCTCCCTTTGTATGTGTGTAAGTGTGACTGAGCACTGTTCAGTTTTAGAGTTGAACAGAGCAAGTTCTGATATAAGGGTTGTCTAGGTGACTTTCTGTGCCGGTCAGAGGTGCATAGTTTTAGGTCTGCCCCCCATATTAAATAAATGTATGGTGTGCAGTCTTGAGAAAAGATGGTAAGAAAAGGACAAAACATCTGAATGTTAATCTGTTTGTACAACTCAATAATACAACATTTTATAATAATATATGCAATGTTATTATTTTATAATTAATAAATTAATAAATAAAAGATGTTAATATAATATCAAAAATTATAATTATATTCTAAAATATAATCAATATTTTATATTATTATTATTATTGTAAATATTATAATTATAATTAATTTTAAATATGCCGATTTGTTTGTCATTTTGAAAAGTGATTTATTTGTCATTTTGAAAAGTGATTTATTTATTTACATTATTTTTGTATTCATTTAAAAAATTCTCCTTTTTTTTAAGTGACACTCATTTTCCACAGTTTTGTGACATGAGGGATTAGAGTAAGTATAGGCAAATTATCCTGTATGTGTAACTGAGTTGAGTTAAATACTTCGTCATGCTTCTTTTAATGATTCTGTGTGTATGTGTGCATTTTCTAAGCTTGTTTCAGTATTATAAAACTAGTGTGACTCAAAGATATGCATGTACACTCCCTCTTATGACTGCCCCGCCACACAAACACACACACACACAAAGTTCCAGGCTATTTATAGTTGGCTACATCATCGTACCATTAAATCTTCATTAAACTGAGGCCTTTTAGACATGCTCTGAACATACTTAATATGACCTTCATTCCAGATGCTCATTGAATAACAACTGAGGTAAGATCTGAAGCGAAACGAAGTGTAGTTAACGCATTGTACTGCTTGCTTTTATCTTTGTGTCTCTCATTATTCAACTACTTTTAACATATTTCACCCTCTTCATCTTTTTATGCCCCTGTCTAGTGGCTGCATCTGCATTCGGTCCTGTTTTGCCTTAATATGGCAGCAACACTCTTCCAAATTACCATCAAAAAATGTTCCTCCCTCACTCTGATATCAAGCAGACGCTTTTGACTAAATTCTTTGAACATGATTTGAACATAAACCATGTTTTCACAGTAAACACACCCTAGTGTCCAAGCATAGGAGTACAACCTGCAGTTTGCAAGCACACATGGGAATTATTTTCCTTGCAAACCTCTGTTTGTCTTTGATGCACATAGACAGACATAGAGATTGAGAGCACATGTGCTGTTATTTGACTGCACCATTGATGCATTTCATTTTCTAACTTAAGTACTCAGTAGCCGTGTTTCCACTGTTGGCCCAAATGAGGGTGTGCTATTGCGTGCCAGGGACAGTTGCGTTCCCACTGTCACTTCCGGGCTTCATCGTGCCGCCACGGTGAGTTTTCCTTGGGGTGAATCAGTTAAAATGCACAATGGACAAGGCGATGACCAAAGATCATGGTTTGAGATCATGATTCATGTGCTGGGACACCATCCTGCTGTTAGTGGAGAGTCCACTCGGGACACCATCGCAATTACAATCGGTGAGTTGTCAATGCTAGCTTTTCTTGCTGGCTTGCTAATGTTTACATACGATATAAACTCAATATTCTAGATAACTAGATAACATGATATCTCCGCTTGAGCGTCCCTCTTGCTTGTGAAATGGGTGGGGTTTGTGACTTTGGCACAAAGGCAGTGTATTATGGGTGAGATTTAGGTCAACGCTGCGGGGCTATTAGCCCAGTCGTGGGAATGCAGATTGTTTTTTGGTATTGTGGCTATTGGCCTAGGTTGGCCATTTGTTAGCCCTTGGACGTTCTTGATAGTGGAAAAGCAGCTAATGAATTGCAGAAATTGGGAACCAGCATATGTGTCTGAGTTACAGGTCTGCAAGTGCTTTAAAATTAAATCTGACCTGTACTCGAATGGGACCGTCAAATTTTAAGCCAGGATGACCCCGAAATCGTTCAATCTCTTTATAATTTCTTCTCCTAGCAAGTATTGTTGCAATAGGCTGTATTTTATGCAAGCATCGTTAGCAACATTCGTAACATTATAGAAACAGTAAACATACACTGTTTTATAAAGGCCCAGGTGTCCCTGAATACACTACAGCAGAAAAAATGTTGGTTGGCCTGTTTATTTTTTCATTAATTACAATCCCGACCTGAACCAGAAGTCCTACTTGAAAAGTGACCCTGGTGGGCTCTCAGGTCCCGTCAGGCCCAGGTCGGGTTGCAGATTTCTAGTATCAGATTTCCTGTTGTAACTGTGAAAACGTAACTCTCACACTCACCTCATACACTTTAGTAGAGTAGATTGGGTACATCCACTTCAGCACCTTATATTCCATTTACACCTTTATTTACATCTTATTATGATCAATTACAATTATCTTTCACATTGATTCTTGAATTGATGCACCCCTAACTTAGAATGTTTAAAGACAATCATGAGTTTCCAATTGATAAATACAACATTCTTGTGGCGTTCATGTGTGCTTATGTCAAAATACATTTCTCCTCAGTATGGTCAGAAACATACTTTACACAAGTATGCGTAAACAGATCCAAACAATACACATCATTGGTATAATATAGGTTGTCTCAGAGTTACTGTTGAAAGTAAGGAAGTAAAGGGCGGGGCTTATTCACAATTTCCCTCGCTGTCTTAATCTCTCGCTCTGCTTTTTTGTCCTCGATCTGCAGCTCACTTCCACTTCGTTTCTGTTTTTTATGCCTTTCTTTAGTCGAGGGGGAAGCTGTGTCTCTGTGTTCTGTAGTGGGACTGATAAAGAGGGTCTCAGTGGGGGGTGGACTGACTGGAGATTTTATTAGCAGTATTTATCACGACTGGGTGGGCACACGCGGTTTGATAGAGGGTGTGAAATGGATAACGAGGAGGGAAGAAATGCATCCCTCACGGAACAGCACGACGACATCACTCACTCTGAGCTTGCAGCCACACCACATGGGGTAGGCCTGGTGAAGACACCCCAAATCCTTTTATAGCAGAAGCTGAGCAAAAACTCAGAAAACTTAGAGTTTTGTTGAAGGATGTTCAGAAATAACATTTTAGATTTGAATTTACAATGGAAATAATATTAATGGAGTAAATATTCATTGTATAATAGGTATTGGAGAGTACAATTTGTTGTACAAGTTGGTTTTGCATCAAGTATTTGTTCAAAGAAAGTGGCCAACACTGTTTTTATATATGCAGTGTTGCAATACTTAAGTTCTTTGCTTTTCGTGTTTACTTAACACAGCGAGCTGTTTTTGTCACTATCTTTGACTTTCTTATTTTCTCCTTGCGTCATTTCTCTCATTGCTGTGTATTTCCACATTTCCGTGTTTTTTCAGGAGTTAAACTGTGTTCCTGTGTAGACTGACTTTTTGTTTTTGTGGACAACACCCTCCCCCATCATCTGAAATCTTTGCGAGTTGCATCACTTCATTTCCCATCTTCACCCTCTTCCTCCTCTGACTCTCCCTTGTGCTTTACTTGTTTATGCTTTTCCTCAGTTTGACACCCTTATTTGCATCACTCTGACTAAGTGCTTTTCTGTTCCTTCGTGAAAACTGAAGTAGGCCTGTCGCGATTATTAAATAATCGTCTGATCGTGGTTTAATTTGTTTATTTAAACACGGTTATTTGATAACCGCAATTATTGTGTACTTCAAATTTCAATCACAGTTTAATGCCCAAATAAAGGAATTTTAAGCGAATAGGTTAAATGTCATCAGTGGCACAAATGTCTACCAGCCGCTCCTGTCTGGAAGAGCAAGTGAACCGCTTTTCTCATGCGCTCTGATGCATGCACCATTAGCGATCGTATAAAGGCAAATGTTTCTGGTCATTGTGAGATCATATACGCAGTGTTAATGACACGCATAGACACAGAAGAGGAGATCCACGTTTACTCTATTTCTGTGGAGTGATGAAATGTTGAAATTAAATCTCCAAGTTTTGCTTCATGAGAAATAAGTGCCCGTTGGTTTGATCAAAGAGCATTAAAAATGTGTTAAAGTGAAGAAATTAGGACAGAAATATTTACTAATGCAGAACATAATATAATATTTACAAAATTATATATATATATATATATATATATATATATATATATATATATATATATATATTTTAATAAAAATATATAATATAAAATACAGGAGTTTCAAAACAACAGTGTTAATATAAACCTGAACAAAATTAAAGTTGAATAAAATGTATTTAGAAATATTTTGATATTTAAAACATGTTTTATGTCATTTACAAATTTTTAAAGCCATAAAAGGAAATCATATCCCTGTTTTATTATTTGTTTTATATCTTTGAAGATAAATATGAAATATGACATTTAATCTTGAAAGCCCTAAAAGAGACAGTTCTCATAATTGTGCCAAATTTCATAATCGTGACAGCCCTAAACTGACCTGCCCCACCACAATGAGGTTTACTCTGCATAATTTTATTTGTACATTGTATTGTCTCAGTTGAGCTCTGATGACCTGGCACGTTTGCAAAATTGGTGAAATGGTGCTGTAGTTGTAGGCTCTAACCATAGTTGCTTTAACATTATCAGTGTAACCACAGCGATTAGCTCTGATGTCACGACTGAATCCCCTACGAACCGCTTTAGGATTATTCTTGTAGTGTTTGTTTACCACCAACTACCTATGAGTCAGCAGTTGCACTTTAGACTTTTAAAGGTGTTTGTCCACATTTCAAATAAATTTATAGAACTTTGACCAATTCAGTTAAACTGATATACATTCACATAAGAAGAAGTCTTATGCCACTGGTCAAAACAAATCTGTGATTTGCAGGGTTCCCATTGTCATGGAAAACCTGGAAACATGAAGTCGGCATGAAATCAAAATTGACCCTACTTACTTCCCTTGGAGGAGGACTCCTGTGGTGGGCATGTTCAAGGAAGCTCTGTGGCAGGAGGACTCTGAGAGGTTGACTGCACTGACTCTGTCTTCATGCAGTTCTTAAGTTTATTCCGTGCACTGTCAAGTGCTTCATCAGATTTGTCATGTTGCCGGTCTTGGCAGCAATTATCTTGTCGCAAATATTGCATTGCACGCAGTTGCATCGAGCCTGGTGAAATGTAGCCACACTTTTGATCTTTTCCACATCTTTTACATCTATGGGGGTTGGGAGGCATACACACTACAGCCTCACGCAGTACCGCCACTCCTATACGCATACTATGCAGTCTGCATAGGGCACCAACTCTCCATGGGGGCACCATCTTACCCTAGGAGGGCACCAGAAAGTCCACCGGCTGCCCTTACTCGCACGTTATATGTTATTCAAGGACCCGAAAGCAGTTGCGGAACACAGACGATCGCTTCACGCTCAAATCACGCAAACCCCCCCGGAACTCACGTGTGAGCTGCGTCTGTGGGTGTAACCGGCTTTTGAAGCTAGTATATAAATGTCTTGTTTTGAGGGCAATGTATCTCTGGTGTGTGAGTTCACTAGGTGGCCAGTGTGTCATGAAAGTGACAACAAAACAGATCATCATCATTTTATATAAGTCCAAAAATTTGGACATTTCTCAAAATGTACATTGTCATTTTTTAAGAGTAGTGCATTCTGCTGCAGTATATGTACTTGTAAATAATAGTATATCACAGTTTTAAGAACCACACTTTTACAAGTATTGTTTATGCCTATTGGCTATTTTTTTAATGGGACAAGTAGTTCGACATGCCCCGCCCCTACTTCCTAAAACTTAATCTGTGTCCAGGATTTTTAAATTAATGCTCTGTTAAATTTAGATTAGATTTAATGTGTCTTTGGCAAGTGTTTTTTTTAGCATACATAATTAACTATTTGGGGTAGAATTAGCTAATGTGTGTTGGCCATGTGAAGAAGGTTGTTTCCATGCCAATGAGTCAGAAATCTCTCTCACACACTTCTCACTTCAATCACGTTACTGTAAATGACTCTTGTGTTTTTGTGCATGCCAAACTTTACTGTTAGACTACCCACTGTGTATGCTTATCTGTGTTTGAATCTCTGCAGACGGTGAAACAATGTTTAGTATATTTTGCAATTATCCCCTGATAAGCGCTAGCCTTGGGCTCTTCTGTATTAATTTGTTTTTAGATCAGATAGCAGGCTGATCTCAAAGCCTAGTGCACGACTAGTGCTTGACTACTTTGATGTATTGAGGCCCAGTGTGGTCTGATTAACATGCATTGATGTTGGACAAAGTCATGCTTCAATCGCATTATATTGATCTGTTAGTCCAACTTCGCAGAGTTTTTTGGGATTTCAGGCGGACAAGCAATTTACATGACATTTTAAAAGGACAAGAAATTATTGTTTTAGTCCAACTAAAATTTTACTTTAAAGTGCATTCAATCATACTGACTGTGTCTGCACCAGACGCAAGTGGCATATTGTGTGGAAACTATTTCTCTCACATTATTATCAATAAAGTTGTCTTGCAGTGCCTGTTGTGGCATATTGCTACGTGTCTGTTGTTGATGGTTGCACCATTTCTATATTTGATGCGGTGCACAGCTACTCCAGTCATTTTATTTTCTCTGTTCAACTTATTTATAACTATTATTTATTTTCGAATAGCATTAATTTAATTTAATTTGTTATATATTTAAATGACTTGAAACCGTTAAACTCGGTCTATAGCAGGCACGTCTGTTGATGGGATGCAATGCAATGGCCTGAGCTTGTGTTCACTGGATGCATTGACACGAACGTTCTAAACCATTTATTTGGAAGTAGTAGCAGCAACAGTGCAATGCAAAATGGAACGGGACATCCGTTTACAGTCAGTGTAGACAGCAGCATTGATAATAGAGGATTCTATTGCTTTTGTTGCGACGCAATGCTCATGTCCGGTTTCGACAGGATGTTACATCAAAGCCAGATTGTCTCTGGCCTACTAATTTAAATAACCATTGTTTCTAGCCATAAACACAATTGTAATATTATGTATAATTTTTTTTTATAAACAGCAGTTTTCTGTGCAGTTCAGTCACAGCTCTGACACAGAATCTCTTTCCTGTCTTACAATTTGGTATATTTTGTATCTCTCTCTCTCTCTCTCTCTCTCTCTCTCTCTCTCTCTCAAATGCACTTTTCTCCATGTTTCTTGTTCTCTCTTTCTCACTCTACTTCTCTGAATAGTTGTGTATTGTCCATTCCCCTCTCTGTTTCTTAGTAGTCTTCTACCACATATGCAATCCGTGGTTAATAATGTGGAGTGAAACCGCAAATGTACTTTTCCTTGAACAGTTTTTTTTACTTTTTGACCTGGAAATTGGCAAAGCCAACATAACAGAGAGTATGTATCATTGTTACTAAACCATGGGAAATATTATTATTAACATGAAAAAAAAGAGCACACACACACACGTGCATACACACACATGCCATATCCCAACTGCTGGTGTCATCTAGTAAAGCCAAGCCTCACAGAAAACAGGAAGAGACCATGCATAGGTTTAACCGGATATCCTGCACAGAGAGGGTGACCTCTGACCACAGCTTTCCTTTCCTCGTTACTCTCTAGCTCTCTCTTTCTCTGTCTTTTCCTCCTCCTCACTCTCCCTCTGTTTCCATGCTACTGGATGGTGTCATTGTACTGGAGGAAAGAGAATGTGTTGGTCTGGTGAATGGGATCACTGGGAATATCTGGACATACAGGTGACATTCCATGATTGACAAGATTGTTGGTTGTTAGAAATAATAATCTATTCTACACTTTATTTTTCTGCTTATTGCATGTATTTCCCATCAGATAAATAGTGGAGAGTGTTGCTATAGCAATGCAGCGACTGCAAAACTGCCACTATAGTACACAGTTTCACAAAGTCGGCTGGATTTAGGATGGCAAAACAGTGGTAGATCATTGGCTAATTGGAATATTGTGGAAAAATATTTTTATTGTTTTATTGGTGGGTTTCGCGGGCAAAGCTGTAACCTGTAAAAACAAAAATGTTTTGCCGTTTTATAAAAGTTGTTTTAGTTGCAGTTTTTTTGTGGCAGGCAGTAGTTTGTTGTTTTTGTTTTGACACTGGATTCAAACGGTCAGTTCTTAGAAATAGTTACGTCCTGTTCCTGTTAAATCCTATATTTTTGTATGAAAGTGAGCTGTTGCTTTGTAATGAACTTTCTGTCTGTTTTATTAATGTCTTTGATCCAAAACTTCAGTATTCCGTGTTACTTTCTGTTGTTTCCTTTTTGGACAAAACTCAAACTAAGCTTTTTCCTCAGTCAGTCATTGTAATTGAGGGTTGGTGCTAATTTACGTAGTCTTGGTAAGTCGGTCAAAACATATTTAGTTAAAACATCTGTTCTCGAAGACGAGATTGTTGATTTGATTGATTGCAAATGCTCCAAGTTCATTCCTTTGTGTGAAAACATGGTGAAATTACATAAAGTTGACTTTCACATTGACTTATAATGTTTTTGACTTGAATATTTTCATTGATTTCTTGAATTGAATTGAAAAAGATTTTGGCAGGCAGTGGTGAATGTTACAGATCTTTGGAGCAGTGATTAATATCCTGATGTGGAAGTCAAGACTAGCAGGATGGGAAACAATGGGGAAAGTAACCTCAAAATCTTGATTACATTGTTAATGTTTGAAAGTTGCTTTCAGCGAGAGCTGGAGTTCAGACTCTGTGATCTGTGAGATCTTTGAGTCTAATATGATTATCATCAAGTACATAGAATGACTAATGTTTTGAATGATGAAAACATCGCATTACAGTACAGCACTTATTTTTCTGAATGTTTCAAGACACAGCCTAATTATATTAAAAAAATAAAGTTAAAAAGCTAAATGAATTCCTAAAGATTTCTGTACTGTATGTTGTGTAACAGACAAGAAATATGACTGGGACTAGTTTCGGCATCAGAAAGTAAGCCCATGGACCGTCTGATGCATATTATTTTTCAAAATTGGAAGTCTTTCAAAATTGGAAGTTCCAGTCTGATTAGCTGGCGTACACACCATTTCCAAGAATCAGGATTTAAAATGCACCAGGCAGCTATAACAGTGCATTTGAGGCTGAACTAGTTAGTCATTGGAATTGCCAAAGTTTGTGGAACCGATTTTGCATGTAAATTATATAATCAGTACTTATTACTTTTGGACCAAGTTCTGGCCACAAATTTTACCTGCAATTTTAACCCATAGCTAAGACTGTTGTGCCATATTTGATCCATACATTTAGTGGATTACCTGAAAGATTCATTAACTACTGTTAAGATATTTTAAGCTGAATTTGATATGTACATTTGATTTAATTTTGACATAGATATATTAAATTACACTTATGGCTGGCCCTGCTTCATCTGTGATTTTCATATTTTTGTTTACAGAGTGATCCCGGTGGGCTGTCTGTTCTAGAGCAGCTGGGATTGGACCACAGCTCGGATTTCTCCGACTCTAGTGTTCAGCAGCGATTGGATGAACAGCGAGAGCGTATCCGTAGAGAAATCCGGAAGGAGCTGAAGATTAAAGAGGGAGCAGAGAATCTCCGCAGAGCCACTACACGCAATGTCCAGCAAGTGGAGAGTCAGTTACGGAGCTCTAACCGACGCCTGGACTCACTCCACGCTCAGCTACAGGAACTGGATGCTCACATTGTTGTCAAAGGGACAGATGATTCACGTGGTGAGTGGGCAGAGCATTGAGTGTTGATGAAGTAATGACTTTTAAATGAAAAGTTTTAAGAGCAAATTAGTAATCGTCTACTTATTTTACTATAGCTATTCACCTTATGTACCAGAGAAACTAGCGTGAAAATTTTGTCTCGGAACTTCTGTTCTAACGGTTCTAAATAGATAACTATGGTGTTTATGTCGAAGTGTAATTAGCTAGCAAAGTTGATTTACAGCTTATAGAGTTGTCAAAAGATATCATGAGTATTTTAAAGTGTTCAGGGGATATCATAATATCTGGAAGCAGAATAGGGAGATTTTAATACAAGAAGAGTAAATCATAAATACATAAGATCCTACCTTCGTGCTGTGGACATACTGATATTTCTCTGTGCTCGTGAAACTCTAATAGACAACCTCTGACCATCTTCTCGTGTCATTCATCCATCGTGGTATAGTTAAGGTAAGCAGATTTTTTAGCGTTAAACCGGAACGCGGGGAGGGGTTCAACTATATTTATACACACACACACACATACATGTGAAAGTGTATGTTTTATTTAATATTTACAACAATTTTAATTTATTAACCAGTTGAAATCTAAAAATTAAGCAAAATAACACGTATAACAATGAAACGGTTGCATTAAGAAAAAGTGCAGTGTATCATAGCTGTCTGAATGTGATCTGCCAGGTCCAATTTACCTACATGGGTATTGAAAAAAGAACATTTAGAGTGACAGAAAAAACACCTCACTAGCTGTAGACCTTCACCTCTTGGGGAAAAATACTTTCTGTGCTCCCACACGTAATCCATTTTGATAGACTCTTCTCAGTACAGCAATACAAACAGGAAGTTAGATGACAAAATTTAGAAGAGTACGGAAAAGGGACGGGCTGAATAAGTATAGATATAAACATGTATTTTAAACAGTGTTTGGAGTATTAACTAGATGTTAATAGTCAAGCTTAAAAGATAGCTAAACAACGTTTTCACAATGCACTGATGGCTGATTGAGCGAAAATTTCCAGAACAGTTCTGATTTTGCATCTGTTGTTCTAATATCATAAATATTTAAAACCAACAAGAACAATTATGTTTAAAGTCTCAAATATAATTTATTAATGACTGACATATTAATTATGTATGTCTTTTTTGATTTTACATTTTGTAAGTTCCATTCTTAAATCCCTCAGCAATTATGTAGACATTCACTCAAAGGTAACAGGTCATCCAAAAAATGTCGTTTACACTGATTACAGAAAAGCCAGCTTCCTCTACTTAGATATTAGCGACTAAAATAAATCTGGTCTCAATAAATCTGAAATTTTTCACATTTTACTTCTAGATGAAGCTCCTCATTCTCCAGGCACAGAGAGCCGGTCTTCGGCGCACAACGAGAGAGTCGCTGCGCTGGAAAGACAGCTAAACATTGAACTAAAAGTGAAACAAGGTGCTGAAAATATGATCCCCATCTATGCCAATGGCTCCACCAAGGTATATACACACAGTCTGTCAATAATAGAAATGAGATGTTTACATTTGTAAGGAATAACTACAATGATGCTTGTGTTTGTGAAGGATAAGAAGATGTTGCAGACAGCGCAGCAGATGCTGCAGGACAGCAAGACAAAGATTGACATCATCCGCATGCAGATTCGGAAAGCTGTACAGGCCTATGAACACAACGATGATTCACAGGGTATGGCTGTGTGAGAGTGTGTGTGTGTGTGTGTGTGTGTGTTCACTGGGGCTGGGAAATAGATATTAAATGTTCACTATTCACTGGCGGACAGGTTTTTCTCTTATGGAAAGAAATTGGTACTTTTTTCACTGAAGTGGCATTCAACTGATATTATGTGTATAGTCAGGGCATTAATAACATGAAAAATTACTTACAATTTGAAAAAAAATTCTGAAATTTTTAAACTGCTTCAAAGAGTTCTCATCAAAAAATCCTCCACGTGCAGCAATGACAGCTTTGCAGATCCTTGAATCATGCTAAATTGCTAATTTGGTACTAGAAAATCACTTGCCATTATATCAAACACAGTTGAAAGCTATTTGGTTCATTAAATGAAGCTTAACATCATCTTTGTGTTTGTTTTTGAGTTTCCACAGTATGCAATAGGTCAATATTAGATAAAAAAATGACAAAAAAGAAACTGCTTTCTCTAGAAACACGTCAGTCAATCATTGTTTTGAGGAATGAAGGCTATACAATGCTTGAAATTGCCAAAAAACTGAAGATTGTTTAGCAATGTTTAGCTGATCCTTGGCATTCTAGCTGCCAGTTTGTCCAGATACTCAGGTGACATTTCACCCCACGCTTCCTGTTGCACTTGCCATAAATGTGGCTGTCTTGTCGTGCACTTCTCATGCACCTTACAGTCTAGCTGATCCCACAAAAGCTCAGTGCGGTTAAGATCCGTAACGCTCTTTTCCAATTATCTGTTGTCCAGTGTCTGTTTCTTTGCCCACTCTAACCTTTTCTTTTTCTGTTTCAAAAGTGTTTTTTTCTTTGCAATTCTTCCCTTAAGTCCTGCACCCCTGAGTCTTCTCTTTACTGTTGTACATGAAACTGCTGTTGAGTGGGTAGATTTCAATGAAGCTGTCAGCTGAGGACATGTGAGGCGTCTATTTCTCAAACTAGAGACACTTGTTTAGTTGTACATCTGGCCTTCCACATCTCTTTCTGTCCTTGTTAGAGCCAGTTGTCCTTTGTCTTTGATTACTTTAGTGTAAACCTTTGCATGAAATCTTCAGGTTTATTTGGCAATTTCAAGCATTGTATAGCCTTCATTCCTCAAAACAATGATTGACTGACGTGTTTCTAGAGAAAGCAGTTTCTTTTTTTGCCATTTTTTATCTAACATTGACCTATTGCATACTGTGGCAACTCAAAAACAAACACAAAGATGATGTTAAGCTTCATTTAATGAACCAAGTAGCTTTCAACTGTGATATAATGACAAGTGATTTTCTAGTACCAAATTAGCAATTTAGCATGATTCAAGGATCTGCAAACTGTCATTGCTGCACGTGGAGGATTTTTTGATGAGAACTCTTTGAAGCAGTTTAAGAAGTTCAGAATTTTTTAATAATTAGAAATTATTAATAAACCTACTTTTTTGAACACTAATGACCTTAATTTATGGAATTTATGATGATAAACCAAACTGTTCTCGTATACCGGATCAACGGATTTGATGGCGAGTATGCCAAAATGGACGTGAAGCTGTATCTTTGCAATGCTTTTGTGAATTGACATGAAACTTACTTTGTCATCACAAGCATGACCTGAGGGTACCTGCAGCGTTTCGGCACAGTGCCACCTAGTGGTTAGGATATATAAACATATATTTTTGCTTATAACTTCTGAATAGTTTGGCCTAAAATTATGAAGTTGGTCTCTTTAGATTCCTTGGGTCATGCCGAGAATGGTTATACCTAATTTCCCACGGTCGTCCATACTTCCTGTCTGAATTTTTAATTTATTTGAATTATTCTCGTGTAATGCATCAACAAATTTAATGGCAACATGTCAATAAGGATCTGAGGCTATATTTCTGCAATGCTTTGCCATATTGCCATGAAAATTTGTATGTGCTATTGTGACCACACCCTGACAGCATCACCTCAATTTGGTGACAGCACCCCCTATTGGTCAAAAGTTACAATTAATTGTATTGTAATATTAGTAATTCTTCCTGTTTTTTATGCTGCTTTTCTTAAAGTTATAATCAGTGATGTCCAGTGATACTTCCTTACATGCCATTGGTGATCTTGGCCCTGTAATTGCTGCTTGCAGCTATAGTTTACTTCTTGCATTAAACATTTTCAATATATCTTGCACACAAAGGCTGTTTGGTTGAAATTATAGTTTCTATAACAGGAAAAAGCCATTTTGACGCAAATATTTTGTGAGGTATTTATATATCTGGCTGAAAGATATTAATAGAATTGTTTTTATTTTTTTATCTGTATTGGCCAGCCCTTCAATACAGTGTTATTGTTTAGAGTTCAATTTCATAGACGAGCAGAGAGATAAACAGATCAATAACCACCTGGATCCCAGAGGACAAGTGGTGTGTGATTGCAGGGTGTGTACAAGTCTGCTTGTGGAATTTGGAAATCAATAAATGTCTGAAATATTGTTTGAGTGAATCAAACACACACACACACACACACACACACACACACACACACACACACACACACACACACACACACACAGAGTTAAGCTGATCTCAGCTCTTTCTCTCTCTTTTTCTGTCCCTTACTCTTCTTTAAATTATGTTTCCACACATTCTCAACACTTTTCAATCTTAAATGCAGATTTAAAAAAAAAAATGTACTCCATGACCTGATCATTCATATATAGACCAGAGGCCGGATCATATGACACAGAACTATTGCAGGCTCAAAGCGTCATTAGAAAAAGCACATTCTTTAATATTTCTGAATAAACACACATATATACCTTCAATGTGTACATGTTCACACATCTTTCCCTAGAGTCTGTTTCTAAATTATGTTACATGGGGTTACTGGTATGGTATTTAGATCAATGCCTTTTTTTGGACAAAAATTTTCACAATCAATCCTTCTCATGCTTCATACCTCTCTTTTTTTTTCTTTGTCAATTATACCAGAGTGGGGTAAGATGAGCCAATTTTTACATATGATGTCTCCTATAGAAGGGAAAATTTGACAGGTAAAATAAATAGAGCTACCTTTATTTCAAGGTATTTGTTGTCAGTTAATATTAAAAAAATTAGTCTGTGACAGAAAGCCACAAACAATTGGCCTTTTAAAAAAAATGTGATCCATTGGGTCAACTTGCCTCAAAGTTAGGGATACATTTGCTGTGTCACAACAATCAGTAAACCTCAAATGTAAAAGAAAAAATAAATACTTTGGCCAGCAAAAAACACTCTTTGTATCAAAAAATATTTCCCTTTTCTCATGTGCTTTTACTGTTCACAGCCAGATAGAAATGATGCAAGTTTCGTACAAAGTGCTTGAAGTACTTGAATTTGGCTTTTTCAAATTTAAGTCCTGGAAAACCCTTGAAAATAGCAAGTTTTACCAAGACGTGTTTAAAAAGTTCTTGAATTATAGAAAAGCTTAAAATAAGTTGCCTAAATCATTTAATACATTAAATGTATTTATTTATTTTTGGAAAAACACTGACAGACCAGTCAGACCACTAGACCGCTGCTGAAGCAGGCATCGCCTAGACGGCGCTGTCAAGTGGCACCTGTTACTTTTGGTACCTCTGTTTAGAATGGGCCAATCACAATCAAGTGTTACTGGAGGATTTAAAAATATATATTGTGTAGATACTGGTGTTGCGGATTTAACAAGTATGAATCCTTGCAACTATCAGTTTTAATTACAATTTACTCTCCAGAGTGAAAGAATTATATGAGATGTACAACGTTTTGAATTATTTGAATGCAGATCAATGGAGGATTCCGTTTTGTGAGCCGTCTAGAGCCCCCTTCTGTAAAGAAAGCTTTGTGTCTCACAAAATAGGTTATTTCTGACAACATTTAGGTCAATATCAAAATATGTCCCTTGACTTTTTTAGTCATGAAAAAGCTTTCAAATAGCAATTTTTTTATATGTAATTTTATAACCTAAACTTTAATGGTATGAAATGGCTTGACTCAGTTTTGCAAATTTTTTAGAAAATATATCTGAAATTGTTAATTGCCGGAAAAAAATCCTTGTTCCCTTCCTCTGGTATGCCACTTCTATGACATGTAAAGTTATTTGTGTATTTATTTTGTACTTATTTTTAATAAAAGCATTATTGCAAGGCCGAACAAGTGTGCAAAAACATAATTTTAATAATTTAAAAAGAATGCTTGTCCCTTGACTTCATGTTATTGGTTTTATCAATGTTAAAAACTTTTTTGGTTGTATTTTAAGGCTATGAATCCTTGGCAGTACCAAGGCTTCATGAACTGCAAATATTTATTTTTCAGTATATAATTTTCAGGTTGCTGCATCGACTGATAAAAAGTCAGTTTTCAGCGGAACATTCTACATAAAATAAAACCTTTGGATTGTCGGATGTTTGGATTGTAGCGGCATCAGAATACATTGTTATCGTACAAAAGCTTTTTCAGAACAAATATTTGTACCACAAAAAAACAGCTTTGGTGTGAACAGGCCTTAAAGCACATTAATATCATTGCGATATTTACAATGTTGCTTGATTTAATCACAAATGTTAGTGTACTGCAGAAAGATAAAATGTGATATTTTTATAAACTGAAGGACGAATAGACATTTTCTGTAATCAACAGTAGGCTCACACACACTAGCCCAAACAAGCACTCTCTCTCTCTCACCTAGTCTCAACAAAAGTAAGAATATATAAATGATTGAATAGTAAACAAACAGCCTGTAGAGTCATCTATGTCTGAAAAGCTGGAGAAAGTGCTTTTTCAATACCCTTCACCTCTGGAAGGTTTAGATTATTTACTGTAATGCTTTGAACGGCTGGTATTTCTGTCAGAACTAAACAGACGAATATAAAGGTTTATATAATCCCTGATCACCATGCTTAATGTTTTTGATGGTTCGGCAGAATGTAACACCACAGCATCTTAATCTTTCTGTTTTTAATCCCTAATAATCCTCTTATTTCTAAAACTTTAGCTGGAAGCATGGAAGACCTGCGTTGATTTTTAATATCTGCAATCAATTCCCCGTTTGCATAAGTATAGTAATTACTATATGAAAACTTGCTGTCCTAATTCAGCATCATCTCTCATCCTCTTTAGTCATGGCAAACAACCCGATTTGGCCTCTTAATGTATCTTAGAGTTAGCATCTGTTTCAGGGTCTCATTTCATTGAGTTTCATTTCAGTTAATGGTTAGTTGACATAAAATGTCTGCAGTCTGACATGCTTTACTTCATCTAAAACTATTTTAAACTAGGGCTGTCAATCGATTAAAATTTGTATTTTAAAAATAAAGCTTTTTGACGATATTTATGTATTTGCTCTGAAATGGCTTAAAAGGGGGACTAAACAACCACAGTTGTCAAATAGATTCAAAATATATAATGCAAGAAATAAAATAATTATGGCATGTTTTCCACTTTTCAATTTCACAAAATTAATACAAGGAAGAATTATATTTAATCATTTTCATTCATATGCACCAATATAACAATACTTTATAATAAACAGCAATATTTACTGAAACATTGTGTTGAAATGGCTCTGACCTCAATCCTTACCAGCACTGCAGCCATAATTCAGCTTGATCGCTTGTGTAATTCACAGTGTTATTGTCCCTGATATTGATAGCCCAATCTGTGTGTTTGTGTCTCTTCAGGAAAGCCTGACCCATGTGGTATGGAGCTCCGGATTGAAGAGCTCAGGCATCATTACCGCGTTGAGCATGCTGTCGCTGAAGGAGCTAAAAACGTCCTTAGACTGCTGGGAGCCAGTAAAGTACAGGACAAGAAGGCCATGTCAGAGGTCAAAAAATACATCTCCCCACATACATACTCCCAGTTTGAGGCCACGTCTAAATTAATACACTTTCATTTGAAAACACATCTTTTTCTCTAAGTTTTACCCCTCCGTCCATGCTGAGACGGCGTTTTTGACAGCAAAAATTGAGCTGTTCAAAAACGCTCTCCCAAGTGGATACATTTGAAACTGCCATCTTCACGCTGTAGTGTGGACAGGCAAAACTGAGATATTCAAAAACGATGATGTATTCGTTGTCATATGACGCAGTCATGTGATCCATTCAACCCAAAACATTCAAGATGGTGGCCCATGTTGTTGCGGCGTTGTTGTGCGTGATATTCACTTTGAAAGCGTTGCAACTTTGTACAACCTTCACATTGCGTTCCTTCAAAGGTAATGGGAAGTTTACTCAGAATTGCTGTCCGGCGATAGAACACAAGGACAATTGCGTTTCAGACTGTACATGGAATGGCAATTTTTTCGCAAGAGCAAAAGGGGGATTTAAAATTTTAATGTTTCAGTGTGGACGAGAAACTTTTGTAAAACACTTGAAAATGGCAGTGTGGACAGAGTCCGTTTTGGAAACCAAAATGCCATTTTCAAATGAATCAGGATTCATATGTATGTAGCCTGAGGTTATTAAAGTACAGGATATCAAAACCATACACTCTTTTGACATGCTGGCTCTGTTACAAAACATGGTGAGCTGCTTGCTGTCTACTGCCTACATAGGCAGCTTTTCATACCAGATGTGTTCTTGTGTTCTCAGTCTGTGCTATTTATTTAATTATTGGTCCATGCAAACATGTGGTAGAGGTCTTTTGAGGACTGCAACATCTAAAACAAAAACATCAAAAAAGGTCTTGCTGCTTTTTCAGAGACTTTTGCGCCATTCCAAAAGAAGCTATCTTAGAAGGCAGCATAATGGGTTATCACGATTCAAGATTTCAGTAGTCGTTACCAATAACAGTGAATTTTCATGATTAAACCAATTTTGATGCAACAGCAAAAACGTACTTGCTAATTGTTCACGCTAATTGTATTCCAAAAAATTAAATATTAACAAACATTAAAACAATGGCATGTAATTTTCAAGCATTTCTTAATTAAATAAACATTTAATTATTCAAGTAAACAGTCAGTAATAAAATAGAGAACTAAATCAAGAGCAGTAAGTGGTTGTCTCTTTTATTGTCACTATTGTTGTTTGAATTAATATTACAGACATTGTAGACAGCAGCAGGTCTATTTGGCTGCATTTACACTGCAATGTTTAATGCAAATCCAAGTTTTGGAACAGCTTCATGTCAGAACATGCTTATGATGCTTTTAAATGCTGGTTAGGTAGGCAGCTAGGTTTTTGAAACAGAGCCATTGTATCTCACCTCTCACCTACTGTTATTCTTACTTCAGGCTCAGTGTCGTCTGAGTGAGTCATCTCAGAGGTTGGATCTGTTAAGAGATTCGTTAGACCGACGGTTAGCAGAACTTCCTGAAGATCATCCCAAAGCATCTCTGATTAAAGAGGAGCTGGCGTTAGCCTCATCACCTGCATTCAGCTCCCGCCATGGCGCCCCCTACCTGCACAACCAGTACAGCACCCTCTCCAAACCTTCTCCCCTCACTGGTATACAAAAGTATCATTTACATCTCTATGTTGATGTACAATTTTGCCACTTTTTAGCACAACCTGTCTAATTTAATATCCACCTACAATAAGTTTAACCAGGTGTTAAATGTATTGAAAAAGTGCTAGGCAGTGATGATAATAATTTTTTCTAGAATGAAAACAGCCTTCTGTAAATTAGGCTCATTAATCACAAAATGCTTTCTTCGCAATTACTGCCTGCAGAAAGCATTTTTAGAGATATGAGGCTTGCAACTTCCTGATTTAGTTTCTTTCTGTGTGTGTTTGTGCGCATGCAGGCACACTTCAGGTGACATTGCTGGGCTGCATGGGTGTGCTGGAGGTGGTTCCCGGCCGTTCCCGCGGCAGCCAGGTAGTATTGCCATGTTACAGTCCTGGAGAGGGGCGGTCCTTCATGCGGAGTGGAAAAGGCTTATACAGTCGCAGTGGCAGTGTTAGTGGAAAAACACCCCCCAAAACAGATGAGCTCTCCTGTGAGTCTTTGTGTTAAGTTTGTTGAGGATGTAACATTCTTAGTGTGGTTTGTCAGTGCTGATGTGTCAGTTTTGATGTAACTAGATATAATCTGTTTGGTCTCTCAAGTGTGATGACAGTTTTTGCATTTGACAAAACTTAAAACCAAGTGGGGTGGAGCATTATCGGTGCTAAAAATACTTGCATGTGATTGGTTGAAATATTCAACATGACCATGTTGGGCTTAAAAGAATATTCTAGGATCAATACAAGTTAAGCTCAATCGACAGCATTTGTGGCATAATATTGATTACCACAAAAGTGTATTTTGATTTTTTTAAAAAAAAAACACAAATCTGGGTGTGAGGCACTTAAAATGGAAGTGAATGGAGGCAAATCCGTAATCGTTAAAATACTCACTGTTTCAAACATATAGCCACAAGATGCAAACAATATGCTTGTTAACATGATTTTAGTGTGCTAAAATCACTTACTAACCTTTTCTGTGTAAAGTTACTTCCAATATAATGACTTTGTTACCATGACGATGTGATGTCAACAAACACTAAAACCCTAAGACGCATGTGAAAATTATGATTTAAACAATTTTACAGCTCAAATAACACATGAGTTTTAACAGAAGAATGAATGTAAGTGCTTTTATAAAATTATAAGCTTCACATTTCTGCCTTTTTAAACCCTCCAAAAATTGGCCCTATTGACTTCCGTTGTAAGTGACTCACTGTGACCTTGAATTTTGCCTTTTTTAAAGAAAAGGAGGAATGAGTCAAAATAATTTTTCGTGGACATTAATTGTATGCCATAAATGCTGTCGATTAAGCTTTATTTTTACTTAACCTGGAGTATTCCTTTAAGGCAAGCGTCACATTACTATTGCTAATATGAATAGTTTGTGATTTTAACAAATATAATCTAAATCTTAAACCAAAGTATTACATTTTGTTGAGTAACATTGATGAAAACAAATGTTTTTATGTTTATGTTATCACAAATGTATGTCTTTGTGTGTGCGCAGCGGAGGTGAGCGCAGTACTGAAGCTGGATAACTCAGTCGTGGGTCAGACAGCGTGGAAGATGGTTGGAGAACAGGGCTGGGATCAGACCTTCACAATAGATCTGGAGAGAGTGAGTTCAGCTCAATGTTAATAGTAGATTAACACAGATTAAAGGTTCAGTGTATATTTCATTAATTAAAGCTTCAGGCAATAAGCTGTAATTATCAAAGTTATTTTGTTGTCGTAAACCGTTGTGCAACATCAGTGCCATGACCAGTGACTGGAGCTTCTCAAATTACTCTAGTTACTGTATCACACCTGCTTTTGTCATTTCTATTACTATAAAAAAAAAAGATGTACAGTTATTTGTTTCTAGTATAAACTAATGGGGCATTTCTACAGCATGGTAAAACTCGGCTCAACTCGACTCTGCTTGCTTTTTGGGGGTTTCCACTGTGGATGGTACCTGGTACTTTTTTTTGGTTCCACCTCGGTCGAGGTTCCAAGTGAGCCGAGCCGATACTTCAGTGTGACGTCAAAACCCTGCAGATCACTGATTGGTCAGAGAGAATCGTCACTGCCAGCGTCACTGGATTTGCAACATGGGACATCAACCTGCTAGATTTAAATTTAGCAACAGCTATAGCAGTATCATTTGTTCACGCGACTTTCGAATTATACAAATAAATATCTATGCGCAAAACCACGCCATGGTCAATAAACGAGGTGCAGACGTTCTGCTCATTAGCGACGAATGAAATGACGCGAAATGAAAAAGTCTTTCAGGAAGTGTCTTAGCTGTTGGCCGCACACGGCTACCACTGGACCTACCAACAGTATAGGGAAAAGTAAAGACATTTTTTTAAAGTGACTACTGAACCATCAAGGAAAAGTGGAAGTGGTTCGACCAAATGGACGCTATCTAGACCGGCGAGCAAAGGGAGGGAGAGTGCCCTGGACTCAGCCACGATGTTGTTGGAGTCCACAATGGAGGATGGTACGTTAACTCTACTCTGCTTGAAAGCTTCACTTTATTTAGTTGACCAGCTACTGGAAAGCTTACTTCTAAAACAACCAGGCCAATTTAACTGTTACACTTGTGTAAAATCACCACGCAACAACTGCTTTCTGCAGCACAATGAGCTAGTAGCTAACAGCTAGCGGTCGTGATATTGTTTTTGGTCAGTAATGTTTGTGTCACGTTTAAGATGATGTCACGGCAGTAGAGGTGGCGCAACTATGACGATCAGCCTATAATCCCACCCACGTTGAGGCGGCACTAAACTGCAGTGGAAAAGCAAGCTCAGAAAAGTCGAGTCAAACTGTATCGTGCAGTGGAAAAGTGCCATAAGTGATTCATTCTGAAACTAAGAATACATTTGTGGTGAAGTAGTACTGTGGAAACTTGCTAATGCCTGATTGGTTTTGTGTGCAGTCCAGAGAGATGGAGATTGCAGTATACTGGAAAGACTACCGCTCTTTATGTGCCTTGAAATTTCTAAAGCTGGAGGATTTTCTAGACAACCAGAAACACAGAGTCCAGCTCGAGCTAGAACCACAGGGTCTGCTGTTGGCAGAGGTATACACACAATCAAAAATATGTTTCTTGTGTACTATACTAGAATCACTTCTACTTGAAGTTGCTTTATAAACACACTATCACACAGACAGTAACAAATCCAGACCACATCAATGTGTTAACAGTGTCTTTGTCACTATTGGTCGCCATTGAAATGTGTGACGTGCTGTATCTCTTTGTCAGGTCACGTTCTTTAACCCTGTGATCGAGAGGGTTCCAAGACTAAAACGACAGAAGAAAGTTTTCTCCAAGCAACAGGGTAAGAGAGAAATGTGTTTTTCTCTCTGCTCAATAAATGAGTTAATTGATTAATTTATCCATGTGAAAAAAAAAGTGGCATTGAGTGCCCTCTTGTGGTCCGAGATGGAATAACACTGTAAGTAATGTGTATTTTGTTCATGTGCAGGGAAAGCATTCTTGCGAGCTCGACAGATGAATGTTGATATCGGCACATGGGTGAGATTACTGAGGAATGCCATACCAACTGTCAACAACACAGGAACCTACAGCCCTCATGCACACACTGTACAGACTGGGTAAATGAGATGCGCACACAATTGAGTGTAATTTACAGGGTCTCTACGTAGTCTGAACTGAAACATTGCTCATGCACGCACATTTCTTCACATTTGTTCAGGGTTTAGAGCAGTGGTTCCCAAACTGGGTGCCATGACGTTTACCAAGGGGTGCCGAAGAATCTCTGCCTATTTCACTATTTTAATAACCTTATATTGTCCTCACTTTATACCTAAGGACCGCATATAAATACAAGATTTTAAAACATCTAAGAACGGAATAAATACGTTAATAGACGGTGGTGTCTTTAATATAAATACAACTTTAAATGTGTTTTTATGCCACCACTTGTTCTCGTGAGTGCGGATTGTCCCGCTCTTTTGCACAGTTAGATGCGTTTTTGATTGCCGGCCTTGATGGCAGAATAAAAGGCTACAAATGGATAGATTTGTAACTTTAAACAAAAGAGAAGCAGAGACATTATAGCTCAGAATAAAAAGTAGGTCTGAACTAGAACCACCACCAGCCAAAAAAAAAAAAAGATTAGGCAGTACATTGAAAGCTACCTGGCTTTTGGCTTCACGTGGATCAGAGATACTAGCTTTCCCACTCCCGAATGCCTCGTCTGCATGGAAAAGCTATCAAATGCAGCAATGATACTGAGTAAGTGAGACATTTTGACCTAAGACACCCCAGTTTAGCCAGCAAAGACATAGAGTACTTCAAGCGATTGAAAGTGCAAAATCTAAACAGAATCAACAAATGATGTCATGTGTACGTGTTGGTTACCATCAAGACTGCATGGTGCTGGTTGGTCGACTGGAAGTTATTCAGGTTCTTCATCTGAGACGCTTCATCAATGGAACTGCTGGGGATTTTGGAAATCACATATTTGGGGTGCCGCAAAGAAAAAATAAATCACTGTAAAGTGGCACCTTGGTTTCAGAAAGTTTGGCAACCACTGGTTTAGATTGACCCAATTTTAACACATTTAAGTGCAGTTCATTTAATTACAGTGATAAAAAGAAACTGTGTATGACTTAAATAACATAAAATTTTATAACTTAAACTACTATTACATAAGCTATAGAGTGTGCTCTTATAAAGCAATAGAATCTATTACTAAATAACACACTCACAGGTGTGATTGCTGCACATGATTTTATAATTGCCATGTGAAATGAGTATAAATCTGAATGTATTGGACAAACAAGGTGGAATGTCACCTTCATATATGCTTGTGTGTTACAGAGATATATCGGTGGAGAAATTGAGTTTAGACGGTGACACACCCATGAAGGTGGAAATCTGGCAAGATGTGACAGACTCACTCACACCGGTGGGAAAATCTTCTCTCTCTCTCTCTCTCTCTCTCTCTCTCTCTCTCTCTATATATATATAAAAAAAAAATTTTTTTTAAAATTACAAGATATTCAACAATGATGGGGAAGGCATGAGGGGAAATTGTTTTTGTTTGATTTACTCTGTAACCCCTCCTCTTTCTCTGTAACTCCTCCTCTCTTTCTTTAACCCCTCCCCTCTCCCTGTAACTCCTCCTCTCTTTCTGTAACCCCTTTCCTCTCTCTGTAACTCCTCCTCTCATTCGTAACCCCCACCTCTCTCGCTGTAATTACTCTCCTTCTGTAAACCCTCCGCTCTCTTTAACTTCTGTTTCTCTGAAACCCTTCCATCCATTCCATCTGTAACCTCTCCTCTTACTTTCTATGTAACTCCTCCCCTTTCTCTGGAACTCCACTTCTCTCGCTGGAACCGTTTTATCTTTCTGTAACTCCTCCCCTTTCTCTGTTACTCCTCTAATCTTTCTGTAACCCTACCTCTCTCTCTGTATACCAACTTCTCTTTCTGTAATCCCTCCATACTCTCTGTAATACTTCTCCTTCCTCTCTCTTTAACTCCTTCTACTCTCTCTGTAACCCCTCCCCTTTCTTTGTAAATTCTCCTCTCTTTCTGTAACCCCTCCCCTCTCTCTGTAACTCCTCCTCTCTATGTAACCCATCCCCTTTCTCCATAACATCTCTCTTTCTGTAATCCCTCAACTCTCTCTGTAACCCCACCTTACTCTCTGTAATTCCTCTATCTGTAACCCCTCTTCTTACTTTCTCTGTAACCCCTCCTCTCTCTGTATCCACTCCTCTATTTCTATAATTCCTCCCCTCTCTCTCTATGCTGGTTTGTAACTCCTCCCATCTCTCTCTATGCTGGTTGGTACAGGAACAACAACCGGTCACTGAGCCCATCTCTCCTCCTGACCTCACCACTCCTGAACGACTAAACAGAACACAATCACTAAGCAGGTACACACACACACTTATGGTATACAGATATCATCATTGGTAATCTTTCATGTGTGACACTGTATTTAGGCCTCAGTAATAAATTGTAAATGTCTGTGTTTTTGTGTGTGCAGTAAGCAAAAAAAGACTCCTTTGAGTCTGCAGGATTTCAGGCTAATTGCTGTTCTTGGTAGAGGCCATTTTGGAAAGGTGATCTTCATTTTCTCTTGTCTTTATTGTGTTAATTTTCCATACACTTCTGCACTTTTTGGTCATTCAGCTTCTGCTTTGCTCCATTTTAGAATCTTCCTTGCACCTTTACTTTTCAGTATTTGTACTTTTTCCGTATTCAGTTATTCGATTTCTAAAGCTACAACACACACAAACACTTTTCTGTCTCTTTCTCACTCACATTCTCATAGTATATCACATCTGTGTCTCTCAGGTGCTGTTGGCAGAATATAAGAAGTCAGGCAGTATGTATGCAATTAAAGCGCTGAAAAAAGGAGACATTGTGGCCAGAGATGAAGTAGAGAGGTAAACAAAGTAGCACGGAGATAAACTAATAAATAGGGATAGATAACAGAGTTAAATTAACCAAGAAATAAGATGAAGAGGTAAACAGACTTTTAAATGAAATCTTGATTGGGCCATTTTACTAATAAATTGTATTTCATTTTTTTTTTTTTTTTTGTCAATTGGGTTCAGTGTTTTCAGAAGTCTGACTAATTTACTCCCAATTTCTTGCTTCTCTCTATTTCTTCCCTCAGTTTGATGTGTGAGAAGCGGATTTTCGAGACGGTGAACAGCACGCAGCATCCTTTTCTCGTGAACCTGTTTGCGTGTTTCCAGACTCCAGAACATGTGTGTTTTGTCATGGAGTACACGGCAGGCGGCGACCTTATGATGCACATACACTCAGAGGTCTTCACTGAGCCACGGGCTGTGTATGTAAACTGTGTTTTTTTTTTTTTTTTTAAACCAAACCATATATATTTTCTATGCATTATTATTGTGTTTTAACATTTATTTATTAGTGTGTTTGTATGTGTGTTTTCAGGTTCTATGCTGCTTGCGTGGTTTTAGGACTTCAGTTTTTACACGACAACAAGATTGTGTACAGGTGAGGATGCTAAGAATTGTGTGCACATGTTCTTTCTGCCGCAAGAGCATTAAACATGCATTAAATGTATTACTACATACATTGTGGAAATAGCTTAAATAACTTTTGTCATTTCTCCTTCAGAGATCTGAAGTTGGACAACTTGCTGCTCGACACAGAGGGTTATGTGAAGATTGCTGACTTTGGATTGTGTAAAGAAGGTAATGACTATGTGATGCACTCTTTCTCTCATTCTGCCTCTCAATAACTTTCAAGGTGTTACTTTTCCTCCCTACTTGTCTGATCATGTGCTTGGTCATGTTCACTGCATGTTGATTTCAGGTCTGTTGATCTGTTGTGAAGGTTTATCAGATTTGCTTGTCTTCTTGTCCTCTGTCTTTCTCAGGTATGGGTTATGGGGACCGGACCAGTACGTTTTGTGGAACTCCAGAGTTTCTGGCTCCAGAGGTGCTAACAGACACATCGTACACAAGAGCAGTGGACTGGTGGGGTCTTGGAGTTCTTATATATGAGATGCTGGTGGGAGAGGTGAGAGAGAGATGGTGGAAGACAAGGGTTTGAGTATTGAGTTTTTGAGATGTTTTGATGATTTTTCTGCTTTATCCATAGGGGACATTTTGGGGACATTAATGGGATAGTTCACCCAAAAATGGAAGTTAACTCATCATTTACTCACCCTCATGCCATCCCAGATGTGTATGGCTTTCTTTCTTCTGCAGAACACAAACAAAGATTTTTAGAAGAATATTTTAGCTCTGTATGTCCATACAGTGCAAGTGAATGGTGACCAGACCTTTCAAGCTTAAAAAAAAAAAAAAGACAAAGTCAGCACAAAAGTAATCCATATGAATCCAGTGGTTTAATACATTGCAATTACTTTGTGTGAGAATCAGTATTTATCAATATTTCGATCCTTTTTTGCTATAAATCTCCACTTTCACTTTCAGAATGTGAAAGTAAACGTGGAGATTTATTGTAAAAATGGACTTAAATATTGACCTGTTTCTTAACCACACCTATTATATTGCTTATGGATTTAACCACTGGAGTCATATAGATTACTTTTATGCTGCCTTTTGTGTGATGTTTGTGTTCAGCAGAAGAAAGAAAGTCATACACATCTGGGATGGCATGAGGGTGAGTAAATAATGAGAGAATTTTCATTTTTGGGTGAACTGTCCCTTTAAAACATCAGTAATGATTAAAAACTCCTTTTGGTTTCTTTCTAGTCCCCATTTCCAGGCGATGATGAAGAGGAAGTTTTTGACAGCATAGTGAATGATGAAGTTCGATACCCACGCTTCCTTTCTTCTGAGGCCATTGGCATCATGAGGAGGGTAAATAAAACATACACACACATAATTTGAGGGATTTATTGGTGCTTCTATATGACTTATCTGTCCGATTCTCTCTGTCTGATTCTCTGCATATATATATATCTAATTTTTATTTTTTTGGTAGATAAAGCAACATGGAGGTTATTGTGGAGATTTTGACAGGTTTTTTGTCTTTAACAGTTACTAAGGAGAAATCCAGAGAGACGACTGGGCTCCAGTGAGAAGGATGCAGAGGATGTAAAGAAACAACCTTTTTTCAGGGTGTGTTTTTTTACCCAGTATTATAAAACTGGGCATTATAAAAAAAATAATGTTTGCTTGCATCATCACTTTGAACAGTGTAATTTGCTGTACATGAAATCAGATATTACATGACCAATTATACAAATTATGTAAATATAGTCCATACTTATCTTTTCGCAAATTTTATGCTCAAAGGTCCACCATTAAAATGATAACAAAGACCATAGATAGATTAATAAACATTATGTTGTTCCTCTTTCTCCAAGAATATGGACTGGGAGGCTCTTCTCCTTCGTAAACTCCCTCCACCTTTCCTTCCATCTATCCGTGGAAAAGAGGACATCAGCAACTTTGATGAAGAATTCACAACAGAGGCTCCGAATCTCACTCCACCCCGTGAACCCCGGGTGCTCACGCGCAAGGATCAGGACAGCTTTCATGACTTTGACTATGTCTCTGACCTCTGTTGAGAGTGTAATCACTGTGATAGTGCCGTAGAGAGAGATTTCTGCTCTGTGACTCGGTGACTGTGAAGAGAATAGCGTCCAATCTAGGTTTTGTGTGTGAATTCTGAATGTGCTGGACCAGTGAACACTGTGATGGTCAAGAGAGCTTGAGAGAGGGCTGGAAAAGACATCAAGAAGCTAAGGATTGGATTAGAAAGAGAAAAGAGGATTGATGTTTAAGCATAAACCTTTAGATCAAACATTTTTAAGATCATGGAAGCATAAATGCAGTCAAGTGTATCCAAACTTTTGACTAGTAGTGTACTTGTTCTTTCATTCTCACAGTAGTGATAGAAATGGTCTCAGTTAAAGGGGTAGTTAACCCAAAAATGTGTGGGGGAGACAAGATTAGGCTAACATTCTGCTGGACATCTTTTGTGTTCCACGGAAGAAAGAAAGTCAAGGTAATTTTGATGACCAACTGACAACAACTAAAAAAAATCTTTCTTCATCCACACTTACCTTTCTCTGCATTCAAATAGGACATACTGTTACTCTGAATTATCTTCACTGGCCTGATTTGGACCAGGAACCCAAAGGAACTTGGGTTAAGAGACTCTTTTCTGCATACACTGTGACATCAAAAGGAAGACGAGAGTTACACTAAGAGCAGAGCTTATTTAAATAGACCAATTTGTTTGAACCTTTGAATGTGTACTTGCTCTTGGGATATTCAGTGGTCGAGGTGTAACAACCTATTAAGATCCATTAGCTTTGGGTTTGTCCTGCCAAAATGCATCTTTAAATTCATCATCTTTTAAATGTCATGTATGTAAGTCGAGCATGTTGTACTCAATGGAAACAGTCTAATGAACAGCTTGGTCTCCACTTATTAAGTGCACTTTCTTGTGGAAATATTAGATAAACAAATTAACCTCTCATATTAAGATTGGGTGAAAAATATGTATTTTATCCTGTTAACCTTTTGACTTCACCGATGGAGCCAAACAGCAGAAAATTTTCATCTAGATTGGAACTGAACATTAAAAAAATCATGAAGAGAGATCTTTTTCCAAACATTTTGAAATACATTTAGAGGTTCTGATGGCCTGTTTCTCTTTGTATTTCAGGGTGAGAACAGATCTTGCTGCAATAAACCTTATAGGCAAACAATACCTGCAATAGGCAAACAACCTTGGATTGTTCACCCAAAAATGAAAATTATCTAATCGTTTACTCACCTTCATGCCATCCCAGATGTGAATGACTTACTTTCTTCTGCTGAACACAAACAGAAGATTTTAGAAGAATATGTCATCTCTGTAGGTTCAATACAATTCAAGTGAATGATGATCAGGTCTTTGAAGCTCCAAAAAGGAAATAACGTTAGGATCAAATCAGAATTGCTTCAGAAGACATTGATTTAGACATTTAGATTATGTATATGCTGACTTTATCTCCATTTTGGAGCTTCAAAGTTCTGGTCACCATCACTTGCATTGTATGGACCTACAGAGCTGAGATATTCTTCTAAAAATCTTTGTGTGTGTGTTCAGCAGAAGAAAGAATGTCATTCACATCTGGCATGAAGGTGAGTAAATGATGAGATAATTTTCATTTTTGGGTGAACAATCCCTTTAAGGTTTAGTGCAGCAAGATCTGTTCTCACCCTGAAATGCAAAGAGAGACAGGCCATCAGAACCTCAAAATTAACTATTACAAATCTATCCCTTTAAGTGGGGAAATTAGTATTTACCTTTTATTTATAGGGTTTTCACAAAAGCTTATGTAAAACTGGCATATGCTTATCAAGACTGTCAAGAAATTACAGGTCAGTTTGATTCAGAGGTAACGTGAGATCCATGTAAACTCGATCATTTGAATGTGTGTGTTGTATTGAAGCAAAGTAGGTAGAATGTGTTTGGTTGAATATTTTCATTTATTTCACAAGCTCCAATAATTGCTTTTTATTTTTGTCATCACTGAAATTGCGTGAGGAAAAATTGTTAGATGCCTTGGTAAATTTGACCAAACGGGGATAAAACCACTTCTCTTTGAAAGACTCCCATGGCCTCAAATAGCAGATAGTTTATGATGGTTTGTCTCTATTTTATATTATTTAAATACATTTTGATATTAGTTGTTAGATTTACTTTCTGTTTGTTTTAGCCTTGATGTGCATGAACGACGACTAGTGACTGTTACAGCAAAGAAATGGACGTGTTCTGGTTTCACACCCTTCATTACCTCAGAGCTGTTTTGATGCATTTGAAACCTAAGTTTGTGAAGTTTCTATAATACAGCTGTATTGTGTTAGTACAATACACCAGAAACAGACCATGCCATATCTGTTACTTCCATGGAGCTGAATATATTGTTTTTTTTAAGGATTTTGATTTGACAAACATGGATAAAGCAGAACGAAAAAAATAAAATAAAAAAAATTATAAATGTGTAGCAGAACTGCAGCCCCAACACATTCTCTATAACACACACTATTTGCAATTGAAGAATTTGATATGCATTAAAACTAATCTGATCTTCATTTCCTTTCAAATGCCCTTGGATGTGTTTGACTGTAGAATAAATGTATGTCCTGTACAATTATACAATCCATCAAAATTATTACAGGAATTGTATTTATAAAGCTGTTGTTGAAATGACCACGTGTTTTCTTTGTAGGTTAGATTTTGAAGACCATCTTAAATTGTTCATGGACTTCAGCTTTGAACATTTATGCACGGAAAAGCAATTAAAACTTAAGAACTTGGAAACAGGGGTTTATTATCTAAAGAAAACAGCCTTTAGGAGTAGGCTATTTATAAGAAATGTCTCAAAAGTGTGCATAAAATTTTCAACTTTCCATCTCACGTCCTCAAATAGGCAGATAAACCGAATGATCGACCACGTGATGCTTATTTTCCCGCCTTTGGCCATAGAGGCGATAAGTGTCTCTGTTTTCCCACTAAAACGCATTGGGTTGCAGTGTTTCCAGGTGTATTTCTCCCTAACGGCCACTAGAAGTCAGTAAGTGGCTCTTTTTCTCGTATCGGCTGCTGTGTGGCAGTAAGTGAGAAAGTGGTACTGTTTTCCCCACAGTGGCCACTAGAGGTCAGATCATTTCAAATTATTAGTGCTATATTACCGTAATTGTTTAGCAAGCAATAGTCGTTTTTGGAATGGCGAACGATGTCTCATTTTTCTCTGTTCTAGGGCCCCCTGTGTTTCAAGTAGTATGACTGACCTGCATGCCACCAGGAGTTTAATTCATGTGCATACTGGTGTTAGATAAATCGAGGGATGAGCTTACATGTTGTTGGTATTTGTTGCAACAATTTCAACCTCAATTCATGTGCATGCTCTCCGTTTAGAAAAGAAAAGTCAGCCTACAGCGATAGAAGAGCATTGAGAAATTATCTAGCAGGGAGAGAGAGAATGAGAATTCAGAGAAAAGCAGGCATATGCATACATCAGTACTGTATTGACTGTTTTAGCCTGTATGCCTCATACGGCATTGGTTTCTGTGTTCATGTCAATTAGAAAGTAATTTTTAGGCCGATGAGATAACGGAGCACACATTTTTGGAACGGGGTGGAGAGATAAACCTTCAAAGAAATTAATATGAATCGAATAAAATGTTTATATAACAACACTGAAACGCATTTTTCATTCTATGGTGATATTAAATATGGTGATATTCACTCTATGGTGATATCCAAAATTTGTATCAGAGCTGCCAACTCTCACGCATTGGCCGTGAGACACACGCATTTGATTGGTTTCACACGCTCACACGCCACACCCCCGATTTCTCACGCTTAAGGGTCAACCCGGTCGGAGTTTATCTATGATCTACCTGTTGAGCCACTCGTGATCGACTAGTTATGCTTTCGGTGAGGGGGTTCAAGAGCGCCCCGCCCTTTCTGTGGAATTTGCGACATTTTCTCACATATGCGATCGCTACTTCACAAGCCATCCCAGGCGCATTTTCCCACGGCTGCAGGTATGTATTTATTAAGTATATGCTTGAGTATTTATGCTCTTAAACTTTATAACGTTTGCTTATTCGTTTTATGTGAGTTCGGTTGTTATATTAAAGGCATTTTCAAGAGCTTTGTGAACATAATTGTGACCCTGCACAAAACCAGACTAACGTTACACGTGTATGAACTTGATTTACCAAAAATCGCCTTTAAAGTTGTTCATTTATGTTCGCGATTGTGCTGCATTCACTTACAAAAATAAATGTTTTATATATTTACGGTAGGAAATTTACAAAATATCTTCGTGGAACATGATCTTTACTTAATATCCTAATGATTTTTGGCATAAAAGAAAAATCTATAATTTTTACCCATATGATGTATTGTTGGCTATTTCCACAAATACCCGTGCGGCTCATGACTGGTTTTGTGGTCCAGGCCAGGGTCACATTTTAATAAGGGCTATATACATGCTGTAAATGATACATTAGTGTATGTATTAAACATGATCATTTAAATTCCTGAAGGATTCAAGTATGCCCCGCAATAAGGCAAGGCCAGGAGAAAAGAGGAGTAAAGACATTTTGTTTTGTTTTTTTACTGAAAGATCAGCCACAGCAAAAAAGAGCCACACAACAGACAGAACAGCCCGAACGACAGACAGAACAGCAACAGACAGAACAGCAACAGACAACAGCAACAGACAGAACAGCGACAGATAGATTTGCTTGTTGCCGATTCTGATTTAGAACAAAGACAGACAGAACGACAGGCAGAAAACCACCAACAGCAGCAGCCCGAGCAGAGGTCGAAGATTAGAGCCTTGTGTGGAGCTGCAACATATAGATGCACATTCAAGAGTGAGTGGACCACAAAATGGCCATTCATCACTAAAGGTAGCCTCCGCACACATTACTGGTGTTCCGTATGTCGTGTGGAAAAGACGTTGCCACCAGGGTGTTTCAGATATTTTGCGACATGTTAAGAACAAGGGCCACCAGGAAAAAGAACGGGCCATTGAATCCACCACTAAAATTGACAGATTTTCAATGTCCGCTCCCTCAGTTGGTTGGATGTCAGACCAAGAGCCTAAGGTATGCTATGTGTCATGGATGGTCCTGTCAAGGTTCAAGAGTTTTGTGTAATATACTGTTCTGTCATGGTTTATAGTTTTGACTAATTTACCATCTTGTTTAGGTTTTGTATTTGTGTTCTATTTCACAGTCAGGTTTTCTTAGTTTTATCTCCATCTTAATTGCCCATTGTGTTCACCTGTGCCCTGTTGGCTCTGGTGTCTATTTAAACTCACTTTTTTTCTTACAGACAAGAAGGGCTGAGGTTAAAATGACAGCAACATTAGTTCAGCACAATGTGCCACTTGCGTTGACTGACCACCTGGGCCCTCTTCTGAAGGAGTGTTTCAAGGATTCCAAAACAGCCCAAGAGTACAAATGTGCCAGAACCAAGAGTTCATGTATAGTTAACGAAGCACTGGCACCACATTTCATGACTTATTGTATTTAAGTTGTTATTAGCTGCATGTAGTTTTGTGAATGTTAAAATAACATGACCTTTATTCCAAAGTAAACATGCACAAAAGGAGCCATGCTGTGTCTTTTGTTTTGCTGGTGGTATTTTTCTGCTGGACCTTGTGGTGGGGAAAGGCCTTGATTGAAGAATGAATTTCCCTCACTGCCTAATCTAATGAGGTTTGGTCTTTGGCCACCAGTCCCCCTGGTGTCCATAAATGGTTATTTCTATTTAGTTTTGAAGGATTAGAATTTATGTAAATCAGTGGTTCTCATTCTTTAGAATTTCAGTGGTCCTATAGTAGATCCCTTTGGTAGACCAATGTTAATTTAAGTTTGGGACCCTGGTCCCTACACTTAGAACCTGTGTGTGTGTGTGTGTGTGTGTGTGTGTGTTTGAGTTTTTTTATTTATTTATTGTTTTATTTATTTTTTTATTATATTTTATTTTTTGCTGTACGGTAATGATGCTGAATGAGCCAAACAAATTGTTTTGTACGCGGCAAAATTTTGGTTGGCCCCACCAAATCTCACTCCAAGGTTTTTTGAAAAGTTGGCAGCCCTGTTGTATATTTTATAATTTATTTAATTCATAATTAATTTCTCTAACCGTGCGTTATAATGAAGGCTTTGTGAAATTGCACAACCTTTTGATTTACATATTTGAATGACAGCAAACACATCAACACACTTTTTTTCATCAGTCCACGCCTCATTTCACATGTGTTTGAAATTACACGTGAAGTATCTTGCTTAAATTATTTAAACACTAAATACGACCGCATTAGAGTTGAATCTTCGCCATAGTAGGATTGGAAACTTTGTCCCTGCTTTCAACATGTCTGAAACAACAAAAGGCTGCTCAGTAAGACTCCTGCCACATCTGTTTGCAATGCACCGTGAGTTACAACATAATTTCATATCACTTACGAGCCACAGCACTATAATAAAAATGATCGGGCTACACTATTTTAAAACGCATCTGCTATCATGTACACCAATAAAAGATGACCGAGCCAATGTGAGTACTTTATGGGCGGGGCGACACATGTAGTCACGCCCCAATGTGTTGCCCCGCCCCGTTCCGTAAGCTGCAGCCAGGGATACAGCCGCTAGATGTGAACATGTTTTTCCCTCCGCGGCCGCTAGAGGTCAGTCTTAGCCGCTGTTTCCCCCCCTGTGGCCGCTAGAGCGCAGTAAGTGGCGGAATTCGATGGTGCTACTGAAATTTTCAAGATGTCGCTGGAGCAGAGACTCTCACGAATCGAGGAGAAACTCAAGCAGGAAAATAAAGAAGCCCGCAAACGCATCGACCTTAACATCGACATGAGCCCGCAGCGGTCGCGGCCGAGGCCAAGTGAGTTTGTGTGATGATGAAGGAATGATAGTGGTGTGATGATGACGGAGGGATGAAACACAGGCTACATGATATAAACAAACAAATCGATCAAATCTTGACACTTCACTCACATTATCTCTAATGATTCTCTATTGAAGGTCCGGATGAGTCTGTTTATCAGGGGTTGGCCTACAGACTGTTTTAAATTATCCATAGGCCTAGTATTGAAAATATATAAATAATCTAAAAATCTGGCAATCAGCTCACCAGCGTTAGCCTGGTGGCTAGCAGAGTTTAGCAGGCCCTTATACTCGCAGATCAGTCTGTATGTGTGTCTCTCTGTATCTGATACTCTCATATCTGACTGTCTATCTGTTTGTAAAGCTGTTTGTGAATCTGTCTGTCTGTTTCACACAGTATCAGGCATAGTGTGGAAATACAATCATCTAGAGATGTTGCTAATTGTTTTGTGTTGTAAATTAAAATGGTCACAGTCATGGCAGTCTTGTGATGTTGTGAAATTGCTGGTTTGTTTGTTCTTTGGGTCTCATGGAGTGTCATTGTCTGTTTTAAGGGGAAATACATGTTTTCTTATTTTTTTCCTTATTAAATTGCTAACATCTTTTTTTATTTTAATAAGACAGACATGTCAGATAGTCTTGACTTGCCACTGTTAACCTATACATTGACAATGTGTTATTAATTGCCATAACTGATATTCTAGATTAATACTCTTGAATATCAGTGATGCCTACTAAACCCAGTTTGGAAAGTATCCCTGCACTGTAAAGTACTGTTTACTTATCAATTTTTGTCTTGCGGTGGCCTGTTTTTTTATTTTATTTTTTAATTTAAATATTTTTTTATTATTGCCCAACATCTTTTAATTTCCCCCTAATCATAAGTAAGTTTTTTTTTAGTATTGTTATTTATTGGAACTGATTTATATTTTAAGTCACCAGAAAAACTAGTTTCTGTTTTTTCCTCACAGAATATCATGTTTGCTTCTGAAATGTATGACATTATGAAAGCAAAATTAGTTCCATATGTGGACTTTATTTTAATCCAGATCTTGCTTTTTTATGTTTATGGGCAGAGATGTTTTGCCTAGTAGACTAAAGGGTGTAAATTGAATTCCAATTGTCCATCCTGGTCCATGGTCAGGAAAGACTACAAAAAAAAAAAGCAGTAGAAATGAAATTAGTATAGCCTAGAAGTGAAAGCGACCTGTGAACTTGCCTTGGATTTATTGTTGGATTCATTAGATTCAATTCATTGTTGAAGTATATATGAGATTGTGTGACTGAGTGAATGAATGAGTGTTTTTTTGTTTTCAACCTGTTATCAGCTGGATGTGTGTGTTGGCTTTTGTACTGGACGTTCCTAAACTATAATTCTGATGGTGTAGTAGGAGTTAAATCTGTTAAGTCTTAATCTGTAATTTTAAACAGTAGTGCAAGGCTACTTAACTTTAAAAAGCTCAGAGGCTGCAAAGTTGGATACCTGTTGCCTTGATACACACACACACACACACACACACACACACACATATATATATATATATATATATATATATATATATATATATATATATATATATATATACTGATCAGCCACAACATTAAAATCACCTGCCTAATAACTTGTAGGTCCCCCTCGTGGGGCCTCCATGGATCAAAATTGTTGGTCCAGCACATCCCATAGATGCTCAATCGGATTGAGATCTGGGGAATTTGGGGGCCAAGTCAACACCTTGAACTCTTCGTCATGTTCCTCAAGTCATTTCGGAACAATTTTTGCTGTGTGGCAGGGTGCATTATCCTGCTGAAAGAGGCCACTGCCATCAGGGAATACCGTTGACATGAAGGGATGTATGTGGTCTACAACATTCTTTAGGTAGGTGGTACGTTTCAAAGTAACATCCACTGGAATGCCAGGACCCAAGGTTTCCCAGTAGAACATTGCCCAGAGCATCACACTGCCTCCACCAGCCTGCCTTCTTCCCATGGTGCATCCAGCTGCCATCTCTTCCCCAGGTAAACGATGCACACACAACTGGCCATCCACATGATCTAAAAGAAAACGTGATTCATCAGACCAGGCCATTGGTCCTTCTTCCATTGCTCCATGATCCAGTTCTGACACTCACGTGCCATTGTTGGCATTTTTGGTGGTGGACATTGGTCACCATGGGCACTCTGACCAGTCTGTGGCTACGCAGCCCCAAATAAACAGCAAGCTGCGATACATTGTGTGTTCTGACACCTTTCTATCATGACCAGCATGAAGTTTTTCAGCAATTTGTGCTACAGTAGCTCTTCTGTGGGATCGGAACAGACAGCTAGCCTTCACTCCCCACACGCATCAATGAGCCTTGGGTGCCCATGACCCTGTCACTGGTTCACCGGTTATCCTTCCTTGGACCAGTTTTGGTAGGTACTAACCACTGCATACCAGAAACACTCCACAAGAATTGCCGTTTTGGAGATGCTCATCTAGCCATCACAATTTGGCCCTTGTCAAAGTCGCTCAGATCCTTACGCCTGCCCATATTTCCTGCTTCCAACACATGAAATTCAAGAACTGACTGTTAACTTGCTGCCTAATATAAATAAAAAATCCTCCATGTGCAGCAATGACAGCTTTGCAGATCCTTGGCATTCTAGTTGTCAGTTGTCCAGATACTCAGGTGACATTTCACCCCACGCTTCCTGTAGCACTTGCCATAAATGTGGCTGTCTTGTCGTGCACTTCACATGCACCTTACAGTCTAGCTGATCCCACAAAAGCTCAGTGCGGTTAAGATCCATAACGCTCTTTTCCAATTATCTGTTGTCCAATGTCTGTTTCTTTGCCCACTCTAACCTTTTCTTTTTGTTTTGCCCTGAGTCTTCTCTTTACTGTTTTACATGAAACTGGTGTTGAGTGGGTAGAATTCAATGAAGCTCTCAGCTGAGGACATGTGAGGCGTCTATTTCTGACGCACTTATCAAATGCACTTATCCTCTTGTTTAGTTGTACATCTGACTTTCCACATCTCTTTCTGAGCCAGTTGTCCTTTGACATTGAAGACTGTAGTGTACAACTTTGTATGAAATCTTCAGTTTTTTTTTGGCAATTACAAGTATATATTTTATATATCCTTCATTCTTCAAAACCATGATTGACTGACAAGTTTCTTTTTTTCAAATTGTAATAGTAATTTTTCACGTTATTAATGTCCTGACTATACATTAAGATCAGTTGAATGCCACTTTGTTGAATAAAAGTACAAATTTCTTTCCATAAGAGCTAAATCTGTAAATTATTCAAAACATTTGGCTGCCAGTGTATATCCTCCTGAGACCCCCACGTGACTGCTGTGTGCATTTCCCATTTCTCTTTTTGATTTGTAACAAATAGCACCTAATAAACAAGTAAAATATTCTAGAGCAAATAAAAATGTATGTCTACATATGTGGACAGCGAGACCACATTGTGAAATTTTAAATAACACAGCTATAGAAAGCCAGATTTTTTTTTTTTTCCATAATTCTTTTTATTTTTCCAGGATTGTTGGTTATTCATGTATTTGAAATGTTAGAAACATTGCAGCTGATTTTCTATAAAGCTGAGTAAATTATTCTTAATTCAAAGTAATGAGCAGCATCATCCAATCAACCAACCATGTTAAAATAAAATGTTGCATTTTAAAATTCTGAATCTATGTACTGATTATCATTGTCCCATGTCTGCCAACCATGTCGAATGGTCCAAACATCATCTGCTGCCTGAAACTGAACTTTTGTTTGGATTTTAGGATTGAATGCACTTGGCTGCATAGAGAGCTATAGGATGCTTTCTTGCTCACTATTCAGTGAATGACTTAACCTCCAGTGTGCTGTCTATCTGCACTGGTCTCAGTACAGTTAAAAATGTACCTTATTTTCATACTACATATGAAAAAGCAAACATTTTCAGCTTTTGGATGAACCCATTTATTCTCAATCTGAAAATGCACAATAAATATATGGGAATGCATTTATTAATGTTAATGGATAAAATCATATTGCAGAGATAACAAAATTAAACCACAAAATGTATATTAAAATGAAGCCAAATGACCCACAGATGTATTTGAGTTTAAAGTTATTTAAAATAGGTAACATCTTTTTCTACTTTTGAGAAAATGAAGTGCCAGTGGCCACATCATGTAGACATCATGTTTATCAGTGTGCTGACATGCAAAATGCGAAAAATGTACAGATTTTTAAAGCGGCATATCAAATGAAAATAGAGATGCTACTCTTTACAACCAAATAGGTTTCAATAAAAAAAAAAGAAAAAAAAAAAAGAAGATTTTTCTTACCAGAGGCACATATGTTGGAGCTGCGTCCATAGGAGCGCTTCAAGGAAATCAACAGCATGCTGACACGTGACTTGGTGCAGGTGAAGTTAACCCCTAAAATGACAGTCTAGAATCTTGTGAACAGTATTCAGTCAGTTTTTATTAATTTGAGTTATGCATTGTGTATAGCGAAGCCAAAATACAACGTCCACACATGTGGATGCAGGGTCGCACGAGGATACATATGTAATTCTTTTGTAGTTAATTGTGTTTAATTGCATATTTGAAGTGCTGAAGTTTGACTACATGTTCTTTTTCCTGTAAAAATATATTTATTTTCATCTTAGGAAAGAAAACAAACCCGTATGTAACAATATAATTCTTTATTAACATCTTCCAAACAAACCCGTCCACCGTATAAAGATAGAAATGCAATAAAATAGCACCAATTCGGGTAACATTAAATGTTTCCCGAAGTCTAATTGAGAGTTTGACTAATTGAAAGAACTAGTAACCCACCTAGGTTCCATTTACATTGCAATGGGCATTAAATCTCTTAAACTCTCACCCTTCACAATATTTATCAGCAGGCAGACTGTGGCTATCAGCTTTCCTACAGAAATTGTGATGCTGTGTTCATGATTTGCGTCAATGTCCACCGTCGCTTTGAACTCCACATGAAAAGCGCTTGGAGGCAAAATCATCTAATTCTGCATTTTGGTGATACTTAAGACTTGGTGTGCTTCTGTAATTAAAATGCATCTTCCATATGCTGAAAAATATTTGAAGTCCCATCTGGGCATGATTTTGTACATCAAATAGCGTTAAAAGCTCCTTTCTCCATCACTTGATCATTGTGTTGTAAAGTTTGCATCAGTGTACTCCAGGCAAGCACATTACAAGGGTTCTGCACTACTAACAAATGTTTATGCTTGTTTGTGCTGTATTAAGGGAAATTCGTTAATCACAATTAACTGGGTGGCTGTGGCTCAGGTGGTAGAGTGGGTTATCTACTAATCACAGGGTTGGCAGTTCGATTCCTGGCCCTCATGACTCCACATGCCAAAGTGTCCTTGGGCAAGACACTGAACCCCAAGTTGCTCCCAATGGCAGGCTAGTGCCTTGCATGGCAGCTCTGCCATCATTGGTGTGTGAGTGTGTGAATGGGTGAAAGAGTCACAGTGTAAAGCGTTTTGAAAACAGCTAATGTTAAAAAAAAAAATACTCTTGAAAATTGACACCACAATTCATGTACATTTAATGACCTATTGATAAATCTATTTTTGATGATGGAATAATAACGGAGGACCGCATGTTGAGTAGCGCTGAGTGTATATTTTGATGATGACTACGCTGAACGGGAGCATGTCTGTGTGCATGTCAAAATGCACATACTGTTTGAATGTGAAGAAGGAAGCAGTGATTCCTGTAGGTTTGTGTGTGGGGGGGGGGGGGGGGATTTGATAGTAATGAGTGTGTGTGTGTGTATTTTCTCTCCTCTGTATCTAGTCATCGTGATCCAGCTCAGTCCAGCTCCAGCCCCCTCCCAGCGTGCAGGTACCATCATCACTACATCTACGCTGCATCATCCTCCCCCTCTCTCTCTCTCTCTCTCTCTCTCTCTCTCTCTCTCTTTCTCTTCACCTTGCAGGTTACATCTCTCTTTTGTCCTCATCTTTCTCAGGCTCCTTCCTCCATTTTTTATTATTCTACCACCTGTCATTCACACAGCATTCTTTAATTACACTTACTCTTTCATTTACATTAAAAATAGGGATACACTGTGCCGATACATCATCTGATCACTTAGAACAACATCTGCCAATACTGATAACGATAGTTTTGTGGTTCTGCTTTTTTATGCTACCTTGTTTCAAATCACTTATACACACATTTGAAAGAAATTTAAATAATAACTTTATCCTCCAAGTCTTGAATTTTTTTTAAAAATAACTAAAACACTAAAAGAAAAAGCACATTATAAACTAACATCAACATTCTTCACTCACGTTAACTGAATTTTGACAGATTGTTTTTTAGTTCATTCATACCATTCATTCTTTTATTCCTCTTTCCATCTGCTCAGCAGAGCAGTGTGTGAGCGTGTGCGAAAGAACCATGTGTAGGATTAACGCGGTTTGCTACGAGATCAGACATTATGCATGATGTGGCTATAACTGCATGGCCCGATTGTGAACAAACGCACAAAAACACTTCACAGGGTGTTCTGCATTCAGTAACTGTAGGTTTTGAGCTTGTTTGAGGCCAGACATTATCTGAGGCCAAACAAGCTTTTTCCTTTTCACTCGGCTCTTTCTCAGCTCTCTGTCCGTTCTTTCCACAATCGTTTTTTTTTCTTTTTTTTCTCTGGAATTGACTGCTCTGTCTTCGGCACAGATGTGGATTATGGCCATGCGGGTGCTTGTGTTTGTGTCCAGCAGGTGTGTCTTAAGCTGTGTGTGGCCGAATTGCCTGACCTTACTGACTAACCCAAGCTAACTGATTCTCTCCCATGAGCAGGTTTTCCCGAGGAGGAATCAGAAGTTCAATGATCTTCGCTTTCTTTATCTTTTTCCTTTTTATTTGCGAAACATTTACAGGAATTGTCAGTTTCTACAGCTCAAGAATCAGAACCATTTGAAATTGTTGTTCATCAAAAGCGTAGTAAAATTTCACAGTTCAACAACAATATTAAATGCTTATATTTGCATGGTTTGGTGAGCGAATGTCAAATGTCACCTGGTGGTGGCTGCTTGTCTCTTATTAGCCCCGGTGCATGCTGGGAATGCTAACACTAACTCCAGTGGCTGGTTTTCACTGTTTCACTGGCAGTGACTTCTGTATACAAATATGTCTGATCTTGGCATGTTACTGATGTAGCCTTAGGATTTTAAATTTGTGACGCATGTTATTACAAATGTTCACTGCGGATAACAAGGGGGCTCTTTTTTTTCTTCTTTTTTTTATAAAAATAAAGAGATTCTGAGAATGAGAGAATTACTGACTGAATTTCCATGGCTTATATAGACTACAGTAGTTGAACTTTTTTTCATTTTCATCACTGTAATGCTGAAAAATCAAATTTGTATTACTTCAATGCAGAAAAAATGATCAATACTGTAATGCAGAACAAATCTCACTCAAAAAATCAAAATGACTGTAATGTAAAGTTAAATTGTTAGTATACATTTAATGTACTTTTTTTCTTTTTTTTTTTTTGAGAATGAGAATTTTACATGTTTTTTACAATGAGCACAATAGGGGAGAATTGTGCTTAATTGTCATGAAGAAAATACATTTCCAATGCAAAAAAAACGAAAAGAAATCTGCTTAATTTTATTTATGCAAAATATAATTCGTTTTATTTATATAAATGGTTTTCATTTTTTCATTTGATTTGGGAGTGAAATATGACCAAGTTATTGCTTTGTGAGATTTACCCATAGAAGAATTATAAGAGTCCTGATCTAGAATTAGTGTCTGCTTATCTCATATCAGACATAAAGGAGTGAATCTGGATTCTGGGTGGTCTCTTAATTTGGGATGCTTTATAAACCATGTTCCCAGTAAGGACCATCAATTCACTGACTTTCTGTTATCTTAGTCTCATTCTCTACATCCTTCCCTCTGGTCTTTTTTCATAGCTCTGCAGTTACCGCTGGCCAACGATGGAGGAAGTCGCTCGTCCTCTTCTGAAAGCTCACCTCAACACCCCTCATACCCTAGCAGATCCCGACAAATGCTTAAGCTTCCCACCTCACCTTATAGCCAACCGAAGAGCCTGGAGAAGTATGTCTCACACACACACTCACACACACACACACACACACACACCCGCACACACATATGGAGCATGAGCTAGTGGTGAGGGAGTGTCTGTGTTTTAATGCAAAATATTTTTCTTCAGTGCTGAAATCGATCAGAAGCTGCAGGAAATAATGAAACAAACCGGTTACCTGAAGATTGATGGACAGGTGAGAATCACCATTTCCAGCTTTCCTTTGTAGATCCTGTAAAATTAGGCTGTCAACTAGGAATATTCCTTGAATTTAAGATAAAAATGCACATTTGAAATTTGGATGTGTGCCAAGCACTTATGATAACTTAGGCTACATTCTTGGTGCCTCGAGATGTGTTTTTAACCTCCTTAGACCCGAGGGTGACTACTGTGTGCATTTTCCATTTCACTTTTTGATTTGTAACTAGTAATACCTAATAAACAAGCAAAAAAAAAATAAGAATAATTGTTTCTAGAGTAAATAGTTTACAAAAAATGTGTCAACATACACTACCGTTCAAAAGTTTGGGCTCATGATCTTAAAAATCTTTTGATCTGAAGGCGTATACTTAAATGTTTGAAATTAGATTTGTAGTCAAAAATAAAATTGTGCCAACATTTTAATTGATTTAATTACAAAACAAAAATGTTATTTAAAAAAAAAAAAGTTTTTGAAATGGATGACTTGGGCCGAATAATTAAGAAAAGCAGCCACTAAGTGCCCAACATAGATGGGAACTCCTTCAATACTGTTTAGAAAGTTTTGTAAAGGTTGAGGAAAAAAGTGCAACGGTCAAAGATGTCCATCAAGCGCATGCTTGCATAGAAAAGGACGGATGAATTCAAAGAGAACAGCCCTCAGACGTGAGAAAAAGACGGATGCGTTCAGAGAACAGCCCTCAGATGTGGAGGTCTTTAGCGGTTAGGTCTCTCTGCATAAGCATTAGGTATGTCTACACAACTGTGTTTAGTTGAAAACACTGTGGTACCGCTGGTATTATGAAGCTTGAGTCTGTGGTGGTACTATGGCACCGGTATAGGATACTGTGCAACACTAAGTTAAAATAGAACCATCTATTGAAGTGTTTCTTTTCTTGTTTTACTTTTTGTACTTATTTAAGAATATGACCAGATTAAATCTTTGGACTTGGATTTTTTTATGCACATTTGTTAACAGCCTGATATGTTCTTTGCAATAAACAAAAGCTAACAAAATAACTTGGTGATAATTAATTTGGTTTATATTAATTTGTTGCGCCCTCTTGTGGACGTTGGAGACAGCGTTGATTTAAGAAATCAGATGTCTTGTAGATTTTCCCCCCTTCCTGAAATAATATCTTAAAATTTTTAATATAATTTTAATTTTGGTAATATTTCAGTGAAAATTTTCCTTTCTCAGCCCTTTTGACAGACCTACTGTGAATATGGTATTTAAAAAAAGTCCCAGACCTCTTCTTTTGTGTTATCTAGCGTTATCCCGCAGAGGTGACAGATCTGATCAGCGAGGGAGAGATCGGCAGTGGAACGTGTGGACAGGTGTTTAAAGTTCGCTTTAAGAAGACTGGCCATGTCATCGCTGTCAAGGTCAGTTAAGCTTTCTGTCTCTCTTGTCTCATATCCCCGATAATTAGAAGAGAATACTTAATAATTAGCACTGGCTTCTGGATGGGAAGGCCTATTAAATCACGCTGCTCACCTAGGTAACATGAAATGTGTTTAATCACTCTAAAAATATTAACAAATGAGGCGTGAAGGTATACTTTTAAGAATGAGGCTTGAAGTTTCTTACTGATCTCAGATCAGCTTTTGGATGCTTTTTTTATGATGGGATTTTGTGTTTTACTTTTCTTGTAATTACGGAGTCATTAAAACAGCAGTGCAGCTCTTGAGTAATTACTGCATGTGTGTGTTTTTATCTGCAGCAAATGAGGAGGACAGGCAATAAAGACGAAAACAAGAGAATCCTTATGGATCTGGATGTGGTGTTGAAGAGTCACGACTGTCCATACATCATCCAATGCTATGGTGCTATAGTCACCAATGTGAGTAGCGCACATACACTTATGATCTGTGCAGTTTTACTGCTTTTTCCAAGTCCTATGCTATGCTGCATCAATAACTGTATTCTTATTAGTAATTTAGTTAATTCAGGCATTATTATTTGATAAATATGCATTATTGGATGAATAAGCTCTCTTGGGATCTTGATGGTAAATCTTTAAGTATCTTGAATGACTTCAGATCTCAAGGTGTCTCTTCTCCTGTGCAGACGGATGTGTTCATCGCCATGGAACTAATGGGGACATGTGCAGAGAAGTTGAAGAAGAGGATCCAGGGGCCCATACCTGAGCCTATTCTGGGAAAGATGACAGTGGCGGTAAGTCTTCCTTTATACCAGTAGTCCTCAGCCTTTTTTGATGAACACCTCTCTACTTCATTCTCTAACCCCAGCCACTAATATTGCATGTTTTGTCCCACTGTAATGCTCGTTCTACATTACAGCATTGATTTTAGATGTAAATTTACTGGTATCAACAACAGTAAGGTTATCTATAACATCTATAAAAAGTTAACACCTAATTTATGTGACTAAATTATTCTAACAGTGTGACTTGGTTGGAACTCCTTTCATCATGTTCTCCACGATGGTTTGACTTACAGCACACAACTAAATAACACCGGATGCATGACTATGATAAATGATTACTGCAAGAGTTAGATTAACATACAGGTGTGAAGGGACTGCAACATTTCTAAATTGCACAAATAAAAAATACATATACATATTTTTCTCTGGCTTGCTTTTGCTCGCATGTCAATGATGCCGAGATCTACTTTTATATTTAATGTAATCACTGAGAAGATTTACCTGCAAAGTAGCACCAAACATCACCTCAAGAATGGACACAGAGTAGCCGTAAAACATTTTTCCTTGAGCAGAATATTGCACTACAGATTGGTAAATTTCTTCAAAGGGGAAAGCCAGATAGCAATAGCGCACTTGTGTGCATGGTTGCCAGATTGCACAAAATAAGTATAACATTAGGCAGAATATTTCCAATTTGCGCAAGTATAAATCTCAAACTGGGGTGTTTCGTCCTGGCAACCCTGAGCATGTTAAATGCTTGTGGAGCTGCATTAGGTCCCAATGCAAGTTAACTGAAATATCCAATGAAAAAAAAAAATAAAAAAACGCTTTTGTAATAAATGAGCCGTGGGCCACATTAACCCATGTGGAGGGCCTGATCTGGCCCGCGGGCCGTATATTGCCCATGTCTGGGGTAGAGCATTTGTTTTGTACAGGGGCCACATCAGGCTTTAAAGGAATAATTCACACAAAAATGAAAATTCTCCCATCTTTTAGTCACCCTTATGCCATCCCGAATGTGTATGACTTTCTTCAGCAGAACACAAATTAAGATTTTTAGAAGAATATCTCTGCTCTTTTGGTCCATACAATGCAAGTGAATGGGTGCCAACATTTTTAAGCCCCAAAAATCACACGTCATCTTAAAAGCAGCCTAATCCATAAGACTCCACTGGTTAAATCCATGTCTTCAGAAGACATATGATATTTTGGGTGAGAAACGGATCACTGGAGGCAGGATTAATGCTGGTATCTGGCTTGAGCAAGTTAAACTCGCATGACACAGTCAAGCAATTTACCTTTTTCACTGCGAAAAGCCCTTTCTCGTGCGTCCGTGATGTTCAGCTGTTGAAATGTATTTGAGGCATCCTCCACATCCATAGTATTTGGCGCCAGATCTACAGCTGCCGTTCAAGTTTTTTTTACGTGTGATTTGATTTGACGGGCGTCATGAGACTCTCCCTAGCCAATCATGCTGTTAGGTAAAAATAAAATCAGGACAGGGAAGTAGCGAACACAGATGGAGGGAAAATAGCACAGAAAAAGTAGCACTTAAAATGTACTCAAGTAAAAGTGTACAAATTTTAAAATTCTTAAAGTACAATTCCTGGGAAAAACTAATTGCAGTAATGTGAGTATTTGTAATTTGTTACTTTACACCCTTGGTAGCAAGACCATAGTAAGCACATAGAAGTATGGATCTTCACTATCATGGTTTGATGTAACATAATTTCTATTAAACAAATTTTGCCATTTTTGTAATTGCAAACAGTAGGCCTACTCTAAACACATTTAAAAGTAATAAATGCAAAATAAAATCATTAAAAAAATTATTATGTTCCCTTACTCCCCTAATGCAGCCTATGATAAATTTAATAGAGCTGAAGTAGTGATATGATAATATGTATTATGAATCTATTTTTGCCTAAAGTACAGTGATACAATAGTAAATTCAAGGGTAGTCGTTTAGAATTCTGTGGCGAATTTAAATGGTTTCGGCGTCTCTCGCCGTGCTTCTCATTGGGTCTTGCAGCGCTGCAATGATCAGAGGTGCACGTTTGAGAGCTCGAAACCAGTCTGTGAGTAAAAACACCTGGTTTGCGCTAGACTGCTCTGTCCATTGAGGTCTATCCACCTACAGGGCCATATAGAGGTGCATTAGCAGAGGTTGTGACTTCGCCTGTCTATTTGATGCTGCTAAACCATATACGACAGATGCGTCGCTAGACCAGAATCAGATGAGCCGTGGTACAAATGCATGCCAACCCATATAATGGAGTCTAGATATCTAGCTATGGCACCTCATATTTTCCTCAAATAATTAATGTTTCTCAAGGTGTAGAGTGGTTTTCACTAAGCACTGCTCCAATCTTTTATTTTCTCTCTCTCTCTCTGCTCCTCTTTCTCACTCTGTTTATCCTTAATATAGATTGTGAAGGCTCTGCTGTACCTAAAGGAGAAGCACGGTGTGATCCACAGAGATGTAAAGCCATCAAATATCCTGTTGGATGCCAAAGGGCAGATCAAACTGTGTGATTTTGGCATCAGTGGCCGACTGGTGGATTCTAAGGCTAAGACTCGAAGTGCCGGCTGTGCTGCTTACATGGCGGTGAGCACACAAACACATTCTCTCACATACGTTAAAATGTGCTGAAAGCGTTGTTAACCGCTCTGGAGCTTATGTCAGACTGAGCCACCAGCTATTGTTGGAGAGGAGAGAGTAGAGTTATAGAACCAGTTAATGGAGGGGGATTATTAGGAGGCAATGATTAATAAGGGCCAATTGAGAATTTGGCCAGGACACTGGGTTACACCTCTACCCTTTACAAGAGAGTCAGGACCTCGGTTTAACATCTCATCCAAAGGATGGTGACTTTTCACATTATAGTGTCCCCATCATTATACTGGGGTATTAGGACCCGCACAGACAGCAGGGTAAGCACCCTCTGCTGGCCTGCCTAATAACTCTTCCAGCAGCAAACTTAGTTTTCCCTAGGAGGTCTTCCATCCAGGTACTGACCAGGCTTAACCCTGTTTAGCTTCAGTGGGCAACCGATCTTGAGCTACAGGTTGATATGGCTGTTGAGAGTTTCAAAAGTTTTTCACTGTTCTAACATTAAATAATTTCCACTGAACAGGGATTGGATCTGTTAAACACATGACAGGTGAAACATTTTAAGAGAGCCACAATGAAAGATAAATAGAAGATAAACAGGAAAATAACTACATTGCATTCAGAAAGTATTCAGACTCCTTAATTTTTTTCACATTTTCTTATGCAGCCTTCTGCTTAAAATTTTCACATCAGTCTACACTCCATACCCCATAATGACAAAGCAAAAACAGATTTTTGATAACTTTGCAAAATTATTAAAAATGAAAAACTGAAATATCACCGTTGTCACAGAGCCAAAGAGCAGCGTTGCATTTTCTCACAAATTGTCAAACAAAATAGCACCCTCAACTGACAACTGTTATGAATTTGAATATGCCGTTAAACATAATCGATCTGCTTCAACAACTACAACATGCACAATTATTGACCAGCAGAAAGCACCTCAAAGTCTTCTGATTGGCTGATCAAAGAATTTGACAGAGGCCCATGGCCACATTTTTGTTTGCACGGTGAGGTATCTCAGGACACTTATGTCAGTGATATCTTTCAGGGAGTAGGAACATTTTCTGCATACAATTTCATAAAATTGCGCTTACAGCACCTTTATTTACACATTTCCTTTACGTGTTTGATTTTGGATACACTGATCATAAGACAGACCTATCTGCTGGAAGAAGTTGAAGTTGTAGTGGCATCATGGATGAAATTGGCATTTCTGTTTTACTCAGGCAGCAGTTACCACACATTAATCTTCATGATCTGTTATGTGTTTCCCAGCCTGAGAGAATAGACCCTCCAGATCCCAGTAAACCAGACTATGACATCAGAGCTGACGTTTGGAGTCTTGGTATCTCTCTGGTGAGTTTCTTCTTCTTTTTGTTGGTTGTTTATGCGTCCAGGAGTTGGTCGCTATGAAAAATTCAGGGATTTGCTCATGTAGTCATTAACTGTGGAATTGAAATGTAATTAAAGTGCTGCATTTCAAAACACCGTCTTCTTGAATTGCTGTTAACAAGTATCTATATTCCTTCCTGCCTGTAGGTGGAGTTAGCCACGGGACAGTTTCCTTACAAGAACTGCAAGACGGACTTTGAGGTTCTCACCAAAGTTCTGCAAGAGGACCCACCGATCCTTCCTCTCAGCATGGGCTTTTCCACTGACTTCCAGTCCTTCGTCAAAGACTGGTACACACAACCACAAGTTTTAGCTTCAGAAAAAGTTCAGATGATCTTTGATTTCTTTCCGGACACATTATTGGAGGCATATTTGTATTCACACAACACAAGTGTACTTTGGTTGTATTTGTTTTTGAATTTTGTATAGCCCTAATTCTTCTGTTTCTGCAGCCTCACAAAGGATCATAGAAAAAGGCCAAAATACCACAAGCTGCTTGTAAGTGTCAATCTTCCAATTTAACTCCCATTATACTCCCCTGCTGTTATTGTTTGTCCACATGTAAGTGTCTATAAAATAGAATTACTAGGGCTGTCAATCAATTAAAAATTTTGATCAAGGTAATTTATACCTTCCAACTAATTAAGTGAATCGCATATTAATATTTGCCATAATAGACCCCAAAATAATCCCCCCAAATAGAACAATTAAATATATTAGTTATATATATATATATATGTAATTTGTAGCACTTCATTAACACATTAAGTATTTATTTCTGGTTGACCAATATAGGTTTTTTTAATGTGTGATGGTTAATATAAAGATTACCTAAATTTGATTAAAAAAACATTGTAATGATAGCAAATAAGACATCTGCAAAATTGCTGAAGTTCAAGTAGTTTTTTTATTTACATTTATATATTTCCTCACAATTAATAAAATTATTTGAAAACAGAAAATGTGCTTCATTGATACTTTAACAAGGCTGTTGTCACGACACTTTTGAACTGATACAAGGGGCTAATAACAGTTCTATTAATCAGAAAACTGAAATTATTAAATTAAATTATTATTGTTTTCCCATAGGAACACAGTTTTATCCGACGTTACGAGGTGTCAGAGGTTGACGTGGCGGGATGGTTTCAGAGGTTGATGGAGCGCACTGAGTCTCCACGCAGCAGCCAGTGCTTCAGCCATCACCAGCTCCACCATTCTCTCTTCAACAGGTAGCCAGATGGAGAGAAATAGAGACACGGAGGGAGAGAAAGAGAAAGAATGATGTGATGTTGATTTAGAGACGGGCAGATTAAATGTACATTTGAAAGGATGCGAGGAGTGGATAAGGACAGATTGTGAAAGAGAGAATGTAAATGTGGGAGTTTGACAGATTGACAGACAATCCTGAGCAGGTTCGATGTACAGTAAATTTGAAATATTTATGTCCTCATCCACCCATCAAACAGGATGGACCATCATGCTTTTGTTGGGGGCCGTTCAGACCGAATACTGAAAAAACAGCATGACTTGATGCAACGGTCAAAAACGTCCATCTAGCGCGTGTTTAAGTTTGAATGGCCCCTTACACACTCACTGTGACATACATTTGCACACACACACACACACACACACACATTTACAATAACACACTGTTTCACATAACCTACAAGCATTTACCGCTATATAATGTTTAGCCACAAGTATACATGTATTCCTCGCTGCACGCAGTGGGATCTACAAAATGCTGCACTGGGAACTTCTCTTCTGTTTCCGCTCAGTCCGTTCAGTTCAAAATCAGCACATCTTGAAGTCCTCCATATAGCCCCTTACTCAGGGACTGAACAGAGTAGTCAAACAACACTGTGCAATGATGTGTGTGACTGTGTGTGTTTTCCGTTTATCAGTCTTCGCTTTCAGTGTGTGGCAAGTCTTCACTTTCCTGTAAAGTTTGAGGACAATTGTTCACAGCCATTCAGTAAATCTAATAGAAACTAGGGAGAGATTTTATGATGTATGTTTTATAGATGTTCTTTTCTGAGCTTGCAAGCATCATCAGTTATTTCAGTAATTGTTACATATATTTAAAGAATTAGTGATTCTTAGTAGTAGAACTTTTAATCCTTGAAGCTCAGATTGTTATAATTAGTTTGGTCTGGAATTTCATGTATCAAAATAGATATATTGGTGAAGGGAGAAATTTTGTATTTGGAAAAAAAAAATCTAGTGGTTGACTGATTCTAATACCGATATCTGGAGAGCAGGGTGGCATATGGATAATTACGATGAAATGGCTGTCGGCATATTTTGGATCTTGGCGAAATGACAACTTGACATGATGGCCAAATAATAGCCGATTAATAGATCTGGCCAATATATCGGTATATCACTAAATAAAACACAAAAAAATTAGTCCAGATTGTGTAAAGTTGTGCACAGTGCACACCTCAGGTCGATGAGTGTTAGAGAAATGGCGAGAGTTTTACAGAATTCAGTTCTGTTTTGGTCTTAAGAGTGTCTGAGGAAGAAACGGCAATTGGCCACCAGAAGAAAAGATGAGAGATGTTGTCATAGGCACTCAGAACGCTTTTATGTATCTGTGTTGAGAGACAAGCGGGGAAGTTTTTGGAGTAATCGGAGGGAGAAAGCAGGTTATTTTAGTGTTGCCTCCATTTCATTCTCATGAACCGTTCTCTTTTCCCATCAACATTTGAGTTCCTTCAAACAGGGTTCAAACCTCATACCAAAGCCTTTTTTTTTTCAAAACCACTTTTTGACACAGGAGCACTGCTTTGTTTTTCTGCCAAGCTGTTGTTCTCAGTGGATTTCAGCACCTGTTCGTTGGTCGCGCTGTAGATGTTCAGCGACTTTCACAACCAAAGCTGTAGAGTTTGAGATTCACTGCTTTAAAATGCCAAATCACCGCTAGAGTGACAGGAGAGAAAAATGCACGAATGGGCTTGGAGAGAATCGGAGGGTAATTGTATGTTGAGGCAGGAAGGGAATATGGTGTTTAAAAAAAAAAAAAAGAATGTGGAAAGACTATTGAACGTGGCAGAGGAAATAACAGACAATGAAAGGTGGAATATGGAAAGTATGAAAGAAAGACTGCATTTAAGTCTTATAGAAAGTAATGGCTTTCTTTTTTAGATCATTTTGGGTGTAGATCTGGTGAGGTTTTAGGGTTGAACTGGAAGGTGTTGGTTTTTTTCATAGATGTTTTGAGCTGGCAGGACATTATATAAAAGCTTTCAATTGTACCAATTCTTGGTACATTCGTTTGTTAATTAGTTTGTGTTGTTTTGCATCTTACCCTTTTGTTATCCTTGAAACTTTTTTTGTATTATCTGCTATTATTATTATTATTATTTATTTATTACCTTACTGCTGCTACTGATTACTTTAGATGCTGCTGTCAATGATTTTATTCCCCAAAGGACACGTTTTTTTTCTAAACCAAATGCATAAAACAGTGTAATGTCTATACATTTACCAAATACGAGAATGATTACTGGTGGAGCGTTGGAGGAGCTCATGATGTAATCCATTAAGAGGAAAAGAGAGAAAGCAAGAAAGTGTAGTCATTAGAGAATATCTATATCTTAATGGTTTGCTTTTAAAACTAAACTTCACCGCTCACAATGGGCAACTAATAATGACTTACAGTTAATTGTGCAAAATTATAGACACCAGCTGGTTATATTTATATATATTTGAGGTAGATTTTCTGTCGATCATGCGGGTAGATATTTTTGTAAATGTCTTCCTGTGATCGTCCTGCGGTGGATGGAGTCATGTCTTTAAAATCTGACCACTTTATTCATCCATTAATAAGTTTGAATATATTCCCCATATTAAATAGCTTGATTATAAACAGGGCCACTCTGAAACCCTGTCCGCAGACCTTCACAGAAATCTGCAGAACGGCGATCGTTCACAAAGTTTTACGTATTTCCGACACTTTCGTGTGCGTTTATTAAATATTTTGGCTAATTTGATTAGCTTTCAGCTACCAGTAAAAGTGCAGTACTTCCATTTGCAGTACAAAGCTCAGTTAAACACATTTTATAATGTTTAAAGGTGCACTTATTTTTTTTAAATACTGACTTGACACCTAGTGGCTTGGATGCAGCACCATTCAAACACAGTAGTTTTCAGTTTCAAATGCCATTGTAGACATTCACTATTCATAGTTAGCCATGATTAATCCATGAGTGGAAGTGTCAAATAACAGGACGGTTACTGAGATGAACATATAACAATAACATGAGGGGATCCTTTCCATGTAGAATGAAACCGCTTTTATAAGGTAACAGATATGACTGAGTCTTCATCTCATGTGAGTGCTCATGATTTTATAAACATGTGTTTCAAAATGACTATTAATTTCTTTGTGTAAAATGACTGAGTGCACCTTTAAATGCATGGTACACTCACATCATGTCATAATTATTACCGTAATTATGAGATACTTGCAAAAAGCCGTTCACGTCTTCATAGAACTCTATATTACTAGTTGTAAACTTGGAATTCTATAAAAGCTCAGACTTCACAATTAATTACTGTAAAAAGAACCAAAATGGCAGCGGCTTCAACAGTTTCATATTTTTTATCAACAAATATATTTCAGTTTCATATGCCATTTTATTATAGGCAGTGTTACCTGGAGAGCTTTCTTTATTCTTTAACATTTTGCAAGAACATGATGAGGTGCATTAATGAATTAATAGTGATTACATATTTTGCTGTCATTAAAAACAACCATACAATGATCCATTTTGGTGTTATGAGCGTTGCCGTGGAAACAGCATTTTTCAGTCATAGATCGTGAACTGCAGCAAGTAACATTTTCAAACCGTCTTCTCATAATTACAGTAATTCTGACCGGTTGTGAAACTAACCACATTCTGCAGAGTTATGCAGATTTTGCTCCAAAATCAGCACAGAAAATTTGTAAAATATGCAGATTATGTCTAAGTCTGAATCAAATGAATCTGAAGGAATCCGAAACGTATGAAACACTTGTTCCGTTTTTCCAACACTACATTAGTAACAGAGCTGTTGATATTTACCTCCCAGTAGTTTCTTCACTCTTTTCACAAGCCAAATAGAGCCTATAACTGAACTTGCCATCAACATAACATTGATTTCCTGTTAACTCATAACATGCTGTTGAAATTCATCTCTGGTTCCTGCCTGTCTGTCCGTCCGTCATTCTCTCAGTAGACCTCATAGATATAACTGCAGCATTACACACCAAAGGTGTCATCAATAAAACAAATTCAAACCAGTGACGTTTTTATTATTGATATTGATGTTATATTAGCTGATGCTGGATTGTTCTTAGCTGAAGAGGACCTCAAGTGAGTTGGGGAATATGCAGCTTCATGTATGTAAATGCCTGTGAGACAGTGATCGGTGAGGTGCTGGTGTCCAACACAGTCCAATGCCATTCTGATTCTATCCCTCCTCCACACACGTTAATATAGCTCTTCATTTCAGATTTGGACACGGCATCTTAGCGGTCTGTTATCGGCAATTCCTCACCCTTCACTGTCGTTTTGCTGACCCACACACACACACACACACCCCTATGGAAATATGGCTTGAGATCCTTATTTTCTTGGTTTATGCTTGTTTTAACGTGTACTTCTATTCACTGTTTTCTGGCACTACTGTATTTTAATTTATCTTTATTTTGTAATGATTCTTATGTTTTACTATTATAGCATTATTAGCATCACTCGTGTGGGTGGGCGAGTGGGTGTGTGTGGCAGCATCACTGATATTTTTGGAGTGTTAGCTTAGGCGTGTACATTGCATCATGGAAAATTGAGTCTTTGTTAAATATAAGAATTGCTGTTGTTATTATTTAAGTTATCTTAAGGATGGCCCACCTGTAATTAAACCAAATACTCACTATGCAGTCACTCAAATCAAGTCAATTTGCTTTTTCCCTTAACTTCTGTATATACACACAACTACTGGAGCCACAGGGAATTTTAAAGGAATATGGTCGGGTACAATACAAGTTAAGCTCATTTGACAGGATTTGTGGCATGATATTGATTAACAGAAAGCAAAAGTCTGGGTTACAATGTGGCACTTACAATGGAAGTGAATGGGGCCAATCTGCTAACATTAAAATACTCAGTATTATTGCAAAAGTATTGCAAATGACAATTGAAACAACTTTATTGCTCAAATAATACATGAGTTTTAACAGAACAATTTAGTGCTTTTATAAAACTATAAGCTTCACATTTCAGCCTTTTTAAACCCCCCAAAATTTGGCCCCATTCACTTCCATTGTAAGTGCATCGCTGTAACCTCGATTTGTATTTGTAGTTTTTTTTTTTTTTAAGAAATGGATGGACGAGTCAAAATAATTTTTTTGTGGGAATCAATATTTGGCAACAAATGCTGTCGATTGAGCTTAACTCATATTGAACCTGGAATATTCCTTTCAAGTCTTGTTGTGTATCTTTTTCTCCAAGACAAGTGAGTGAATATCATGTCCTCAGCTAGTGCCAGAGAGAATTTTTGATCAATAGTGTGAGAAGTGTTTTCTTTTTATTTTGACAATGACATATTTAAGGATTGTACTGGGGTAGGGGAAGGGTGGGTTGGGGGTGTGTTTGGGGTCAGATGGGGTTGGTTGTTTCGGGATTACTTTGTCCAGTGCTGTAAGTATATCAATTGCATGTTATTATCTCTGAAGTAACTGCTGTTGATTTTACACTTCGTTTTGGGTTGGAGGGAGGGGGTAAGGGAGACATAAAAGTTTTATCTTTATTTATGATTTTTACAAGCATATATAAATATATATATGTCTTATATATATTTATATATATATGTCTTCTGTTTTATTTTCTTCCAAAAAATATAAATTGTGTTCTTAGAAAAAGACACACTTTTGCCGTTTTATATCTCCTGACATTGTTTTGATCTGCATATGCAGAATTTGTAATTTTATTATTGTTTGCTGATTTCATGCTGTTAATAATGTTGTCATTTATATTGATTCATGTACTTTTTGTTTGTTTTTCATCCATGTTGTGTTTGCGTTTGGTTGATCTACAAAAGAGTGCTACTATAGAGGCATAGTGTCTTTAGCTGTTAGAAAAAAGTCTGTCATTTTGTATTAGTTTTGGTACTTTGTTTTGTTTTCAATTTTACATTTTTGATAACCATTTTGCTTATTATTGTAAAGATTTCTATCATCTTCAGGGTGAAAATCACACCAAATTAAGAGAAATGCTCCTTGAGAAAAGAGTTATATTTCAAGGTGTTTCACGAGTGTTTTTTTGGGAATGTTGCGTCAAAGGTGTGTCTTTTTCTGTTGAAGCCAAGCAATCCCTTTTCACCCTCTGATGTATTTTTATTATTTTATTTTTGCTGAATGGTTAATGTCTCTTTGTGTAAATCTCTATTCGTAGCTGCTGTTGCACTGGAGGTTTTTTTTTTTTTTATATTATTTTTTGATGTGATGGAATTTAGAATCATGTAGTTCACAAAAGTGTTTAAATCTGCTAATTTTCTCTTTGATGAAGCAATTGAGATGCTGTCAAAAGCAATGGTTGTCAATAACTCGTGTGCTCCATTATTGTTTTCTGGCATATGGATTTACAAATGTTATAAAATATAGACATTACGATGCAACATGTTGCTCTCTTTTGGGGATTAGTTTGATTTAAACTAAGATATTTGGTGTGAAATGTAAAAAAAAAAAAAAAAAAAAAAAAAGGTGCAGTGAGCGATTTTTTTTTTTTTTTTTTTTTTTTTTTTTCTTTCTTCTTCTCCATGGAACGATATGCAAAACAATTTTCTTCTCCCTGAAAGATATCACTGAAATAAGTGTCCTGAGATATCTCATCTGTCTCTATGAAATCACTAGACTTTGTAAACGGCAAACTAAAATGCGACTGTGACGCTTTCTGCCTGTCAATCATTTTGAGCGTTCTAATAGTGTTATTGTAGTTGCAGCGAGTGGTTCGGGCGTAATGCCATATTCTGAGTCATAATGTATCCGTTGAGGGCGCTGCGCTACTGTTGTGTTTGGCCACCGAACGTGCTTTGGTGTTGTTTCAACTGCATCTGTGCGGTGTTTTGGACAGAGGGGGCGTGGCTAAATCAACGGCTCAGTCTCGTTGATGTTAGAACGGCTAAAATCGTTTACAGCACCTTTAAATACAACCTCTAAGAACGAATATAACGTACCTTGTCTTTGGTGTTTTTTTATTTATTTATTTTCTGGGTACCATCTTAATTTTAGCCTGGAACAAAAGCATCCCCCTTTGTTGTGTTGTATTGTATTGAGACACAGCAACTCATTGTTTTAATGGTTTTCCCCCTTCCCCACTTTTTTTTTCTTATCTAATTATTTCAAATGAAAGAAATGCCATTATATTGTGAATACCTCAGGATTTTTTTATTTTATTTTTTTTGGACAAAAAAATTAAAAACTTTTAAAAACCTAAAACAAAATGTAATTTTGTGTGTGTTGTTTATTTAAGTATTGTAAACAGACGTCACCCGTTGAACATTGTGATCCATCTCCTCTGTCTCTATGAACAAGAAGAAGATTCAAATAATATACTCTTTAAAAATGTCTTAGACTTCGCTTTGGGCCTGAGATCCTCCAATGAGATTTAGTCATATTTTGTCTTTGCCTCATCTTTCCACCACAACATTTTGAGTTTTAATGAGCTTGACTGATGTAATGTTTAAAAAGTTTGTGAATTTCACTATAAGTGCTGTCCTAAATCTGGGCTGCTGGAGGTATGTGTCAAATTTCTGTGTTCGCTCAGATTGTTCATGACCACTTCTAAATCTATATACTTTGAGCTATCAATTGTTTTTGCTTTTTTATTATTGTTTTTTTTAAATGTTAAAAACAAAAGGTGCACACAGTAACTTTTCTTTTTAACTTTGTATCATCGTGGATTTACACTGACACCTAGTGGCTTGAATGCAGCATCAATTAAAATCAATAGTTTTCAGTTTTAGATGCCATCATAGAAATTTATTATTCACTGTCAGCCATGAGTGAGTGTCATAAAACAGGCTGGTTACTGAGATTAAGCCAGTTGTATTCGGCTGGTCATGTGGCTCCAAAATGGCAGCCCCCATGTGCGGACCCTCGCCATGTAGAATAAAACAGCTTTTATAAGGTTACTGATATGACTGGAGTCTTTATTTTAATGTGAGTGCTCGTGATTTCCTACATATATTGCAAAATTCAAATTCATGTCTTTAGGAGTTAAACTATTTTTAATGAGGAAAATGTTACTGAGTGCACCTTTAAACAAGACATCTCTCAGAGCCATGCCACATTAGTAGTGAAAATATTATCAGTTCGAGCCAAGCCGGTCATATATCCCAGTCCCATTACCCCTCTCTTTCTCCACCAATTCCTGTTTTACGTCACTGTCCTTGCAAAAAAAAAAAAAACTACAATAAAGGTAATACAAATAAATGTCATGAGATCAGCATGGTATTACATCAGATTTTTTTTATTAGTGTTTTATCATTCAGCATTTATTCCTGAGGCTTACAACAGTCACACGGGTGTGACCTTCAGTTGCCTCTCATTTTAAGACTGTAAAGACAATCAAAATAAATGGGGGTTTTCCCATTATCAGTGCAAAAATGCTAATCAAGCAAAACAACAAACAGTTAATCGTTATTCACTTTTAACTCTGTTGACTGTTTAATAAACCATTTCAATACCTAAATGTTGTTTAAACTTAAAAAGCCAGTAGTAAAACAAATAAATTAAATAGTTGGCTTCTAGTTTTCATAAACATATTAAACAAAGTTTTTCTAAAAAAAAAAAAAAAAAAGTGTCAAAGGTTAAGGGATTTGTACATCTTTCCGAAAGCAATGAGGATTCAGAGATACTAAATGTACATGCAGTGATTACAGACAGTGTTTAGGTTGGTAAATATTTGGGAAAGACATTTGGCTATGGAGTGAGAGTCAATGAAAGTACAAATCTGATCCAGTATTGGACATGGCACTGACCATTTGCATCAATCCCACCTGCCCAGTGAAATATCTGCTGTGGTCTCAGTCTACCTCATGTTAAACGTGATATTACAGGTTTTACTTTGGGAATGTGCAAATAGAAGAGGCATCCACTTTGTCTACTGGAAAGACAAGTTCAAAGCTAAACCAGCGCATGCATGCACACACACAAATATGATTTTTGGCATTAATGCAACCTCGCTCACTTCTTCACTCTACCTCACTCACTTCCTTACTGCCAACATTATTTCCTCTCTCTACCTTGCTCACTTTTTCCCTCACTCTCTACCACCCTCAAATGCTTATTCAGCCTATATTCTTGTTTCTTTTCTTTTTTTCATTTTATCCCCTTTTCTCCCAATTTGGAATGCCCAATTCCTACTACTTGGTAGGTCCTTGTGGTGGTCAACTCAATCCGAGTGCCGGAGGACAAGTCTCAGTTGCCTCCGCTTCTGAGACCGCCAATCCATGCATCTTATCACATGACTCGCTGTGCATGACTCCACGGAGACTCACAGCATGTGGAGGCTCATGTTAGTCTCTGTGATCCACTCACAACTTACCACGTGCCCCATTGAGAGCGAGAACCACTAATCGTGACCACATGGAGGTTACCTCATGTGACTCTACCCTCCCTAGCAAATGAGCCAATTTGGTTGCTTAGCAGACCTGGCTGGAGTCACTCAGCATGACCTGGATTCGAACTCGTGACTCCAAGGGTGAACTACCCAGGACCCGTATATTCCTTTTTCTTTATCCTCTGCACTATTTTAACTCTACTACTTTTATCAAACCAAACTCCTTTTTTTTTTTTTACTGCCTTGCATTTCTTTATCCTTTATTTAGAACTGTTTCCTGTCCAGCCTATTCTCAGCTGCGGAGCTTCACTGTAGATCACATCCTGGTTCTTTGCGGAAAACCATTTCTATTGTAAGGGTCATTTTATAAATTTGCCAGTGAATGTTCAGTTTGGCGTTCAGTTTTATGCAATTAAATTACAGACTTTTGTAGTTTAATTATTAGAGATGCACCGATTGTGAAATTCTGGACTGATACCGATTTTGTTTTTGTTGTTATTTATTCCCCGTTTTGTGCCAGTGAAACAAAGAAATCTTCATTGTAAAAAATAAATGCATTTTTAAGACTTTCAGCCCTGCATCACACTATCTTTGAATGAGCACAAATTCAATCATACAAATTTTCGAAACAACGTTTAATATAACCTTCTTTCACATGACAAATATTCTTTCTTTTTGTGACAAATGACATTTCAAGAGCCTTTTTAGCCTGCTATTCATCTGCCTACTCAATGAGAATCATTTTTCAGTACATAGCCCAAAAAAAACAAATGTGTGAAACATAAATGTAATTAAATTTAAATGTAAAAGTGATAAAAATTAAAAGGTAAATAATTAATAAATACAAACATAAATAGGGCTATCTTTCAGCTCTTGTGTTTTTCATACAGAATACAAAGTTCTTGTGTTTCCATTAAGCACAAACCTACAGTAGGTTGAAACATGGGCCTCTTTACAAAACTAAAATTGGCCTCTTAGGAAATACCTACACTGTGCACATCATGAGCGCTACGACTGACCTGAGAAATATTTACTCTCAAAATATTTCACCAATCATGAAATGTGCCCCTTTATTTCTGTTGGCTCTTTAAAAGAACTAGCAATGCCCAATTTCAGTGAATTGCCCAATCGGGATTGCAAAATGGTCTGAATCGATTCGTGATTCAGTACAATTCGTTCAGAGCACTCTCACTGAATCATTTGGAGCTGTTTTTCACATAGTAAAACAACATCTGGATATTTATGAATACAGTTCTGGATACACTGTAAATGTACCTACAGTCAACTGAAACAAAAGTCTGTATTTTTGAGAGGTAACTTTGAGAAACTTCAGCTAGTGCTGTGTCATGTGAACAAGGGGCTGTTCAAACTCAACGTGTTTTTGCGTCTGCTTGCGCTGTTTTTCAATCGTCTTGTAAACATTCACAAGATGGATGTCTTTTGACATCGTTTCACTGTGTGTTTGGCATCTCTCGTGGGAGCGCAGCATTTTTAGACGCCGTGTCAAGTTAAAAACATTTCTTAAACTGATATAAGCGCGTCTCGAGACTCCTGCGTTCTGCTCTAGTCGTTGTGGCGCCATTTTCTTTTTAGCGCGAAAACGCGTCTGTCTGAACAGTTACTGTAAGAAATGCTTACATGAATAGTAATAGCCAATAGTTACATGAATGCTACTTATACTCGAGATAATGAATAAATGCTTATCTCAAAGTCACCAGAATTGAACTCGTTGGTGTTGGTATTGAATCTTCTCCGAATCTGCCACTAGTTAGGCAACTGTTGTCCAAGTCGACTGCAAATAACCAACGCATATACACAGATAAACATGGCCACTGCCATCGGTGATGACATCATATTTGCAGATAGGCCGATGGCAGTCAACAAGGCGAATATCGGCCAATACCGATATTTGGCCGATAAATCGGCACATCCTTATTAATTATCACACTAGGACATATAGCAATTTTAATTTGATTCAATTAATTTTCTTCCATTTATATCAATTTGATAGTATTTTGCACTATATCAATACTTAGCAAAGCGGAGATGACAGCAGATGAGCACAGAATGTGTGTGACTGGGATTTGTATACGATGAAACTCTATGACGTTGTTTCACAATGCGCAGTCGGCAGCAGTGACAAAACTATACATATTTGTATATTTGGCTCCTTTCCCGAGTCTGAATTATTCTGATGTTTTTGTACATGTAACAAAAAACTTGTTAGCAACAGGGTCAAAAAGTTTTAAATGTTTCCCAGGACAAATAATTATTTTCCAGGACATTTAGGTATTTTTCAAATTTTCCATGACTGGAAAACTGCATTGCAAAATCCCAGGTTTTCCAGGACATGTGGGAACCCTGACATAAATATAGTGGTATACTGGCCATAGATATTATTGTCAGTACACTCTCTCACCAAAACAACAAAAAAGAGGTAGAATCCCTCATTTCACTGGCACGGTCTCTCAAGAAGTTGTTCCCTGTTTATGTGGATCCATAACTGTCTTGGTGGGTGCCCACAGTCCCTAGACCCTTGCAAAGTCTTGAGACAAAAATTCAAACAGGCAAAACGACAATAGAGACAACGTTTTGGTGACAAATAGTGGATAATGCAGTATTAATGAGCCTGTATCAATATCTTTGGTGACTTCCCAACAAATGCATTAGTTCAGAAGTCTTCTGTGTCCATTTTTATACTCTTCAGCCCCTGGTAGGAACCTACTTCTCTTTCCAGTGCTCTTTGACATCTAGACCTTGCATTACTTTCTTTTCAGCAGTCTGAAACTTCAGAGAAGATGTTGGAGTCCCTGGCAATTCTCCTCCTCTGACGGACTGTTTTCTCCTCGTCCTACCCACACAAACACGCACACAGAACACAACATCAAATGCTTTTTTTGTTTACCCGGTTATTCAACTCTTAAGCTGTTCAAAAGGTGTAGAGTTTGATCTTGTATCTAGACTATGTTCTCTGAAAAGTGAGATTTTTTGTGTATTTTTAGCCAGGTTTTGCTATTTGTGGGGACTCATTTTCTGGAAATGTTACTTGAAAAATGGCAAAACCTGACCAACAACCTTGGGGTTGTCCAAGGAAAAAAGGCACGTAAATGGACAAAATATTGTCTTAATTCATATCATATCTAATTAATCTACACTAATTATTATTAGTTTATATCAAGAATATTGGTAAGAGAAAATATAAATTCTATCATCATTTAGTCACCCTCATTTTATTCCAAACCTGTATGACTTTCTTTGTTCTGTGGAACACAAGAGAAGATGTTGGGAGAATGCAGCCTCAGTCACCATTAGGGCTGGTTATTGATACAGATTTTTCGATACACAAGCACTTGATTTGATTGTTTTCATTCAATATGGATTCATAAGTGTATATTTCAGTTATAATGTCCATTTTGCTTACACATAAAATACATTCTCTCCCAGCAAATGCTGTTAATTATACTAGGTACATTAAGAAAATATAAATTCAAAATATTCAAAAATATGAATAACCAACACTCCTGGAAACAAACAATTTGATGAAAATAAAATCTGACTTTCTATAGCTTAGTGTTATTTAAAATTTCACAATGTAGTCTCGCTGTCCACATATGTGGACCTTCATTTTAAGGAAAACTATTTGCTACAGATTTTAGGTGCTACTAGTTACAAATCAAAAAGTGAAATGGAAAATGCACACAGTAGCCACGCGGGGGTCTCAGGAGGATAATTTGTAGCATTTACACTGATTAGTTGAACATGTGCTTACTGTCACTTTAAAGAAACCCGGCATTTCTGTAAACAGTGTCTTTAAATGAGCGCATGTTAAGAAGAGCGACTCGAACGGCTTTATCTCATCTGTGCCATTCATGATTGAATTAAATGTTTTTTTTTTTTTGTTTTTGATCATTACTGACTGTAGAGAACAAAAAGGGTATTAAAAGAGACATTATTAAATGACAAATGTGTCACGTGGATCACGTCTTTGGACACACACATTACAAAGAACAACTTTAACTCTCAACATGCAGTGAAAAGATCTCACTGCTGAATACTCCACCACTATAGTACACAATTACTCTCACAATATATACTGTCGTATAGCACAAAATTTGGTCGCAAATGATTTCTTCTCATTGTAGTAGAGGGTTGCGTGTAGACTAAAAGATTGAACTTGGGATTTAAGACTGGATATTGTGATTGTTCAAATTAAGATTGATATGCATCGGGAAATCAATATTTTTACACACCCCTTGTCACCATTCATTTTCCATTGTATGGAGAAAAAAAATGCAATAAAAGTGAATGATGACTGTGACTAACATTCTGTCTTTTTTTTTCCACAAAAGAAAGTCATAAAGGTTGGAACAACACGAGGGCGATGGGTGAACTTAAGGCTATATATGCACGGTTGTATTTATATATACTCACCGTTGTAAAAACCCCGTTTGGTCCCCATTCTCCAGGAGAATGGTCCTCAGGGTCTTCAGCCTCCTCCTCTTCCTCTTCTTCACCCTCCTCCTCTCGCACTGGGTCCATCCCATCCTCCTCATATTCCGTTGCATAGTCTGACTCTTCTGCTAGTCATATGGGCAACATACTGCTATTGTTAACAATTGCAGTATGTGATATAACACTTCACATTCATGCATATATACAGTCTAACTCCAGCTTAAATGGTGTCAATTGTAAAATTAGTAGTTTTTACATGTGAGGAATTTCTTTGAGTAACTGACCATCGGCTCCCAAGTAGCTCTGCACCGGCTCAATCCTGGATACAATCTCGGCTAGATCAGTAAAATCTGCACTAGGACATGTGCAGGACTGAAATAAACAGCAACAGAAAAATTATTGATGGATTATAATGAACTGGAGAGTGAAGTAATATCCCATATTTCAACTTTACCACTTATTCTGTAGTAAATTATCGAGTCCTATATAATAGTAAGGTGGTAACATTTCAGGAAGTCATTGTCAAAAGGATGATTCAAATGTGTGTTTTTAATAAGATCCTGAGAGAACTCACATCATTTTTCTTGCTGTCATTATAGTCTGCTGATCGATGGTCTTTCAGCATGTTTTCAATGATGTCACCACGAGCCCACTCGGTAAACACCAGTTTACCATACTGGTAACCCACATCCTGATAGAAGACAGAAAAACCTTCCATTTAGCAGATGTGGAAAGCAATAGTTTTCCCTTTGGAATTCAATACTAATATATTAAAATATATAATATAACACTATAATAATAATAAATGTACTACATAACATAAATACTATTTATTTACTATATATTTCATCTAAATAATACCAGCTAAGAGGAAGACCTGTACATATTTAACTCTGGCTCATAAAAACAAAAACTGAAACATTTGAGATTTATAGTCAAATAAATATGATCTGTTTCTAAACCACACCTATCATATCACTTCAGAAGACATGGATTTAACCAATGGATTCTTATGGATTACTTTTATGCTGCCTTTATATGTTTTTTGGACCTTCAAAGTTCTGGCCACCATCATTTGCATTCTATGGACCTACAGAGCTGAAATATTTTTCAAAAATAAGAAAAGTAAAACATCTGTGATGGCATGAGAGTGAGTAAATGATGATATAGTTCACCCAAAAATGACAATTATCCCTATAAGTTCAACACTAGTCTGTGAACTTCTCACATAGATTTCATCAAATTTTCCGAAGTCCATGGTCTTAAAACGGTCGATAGGTGGGCGAATGTACTCGCAGTACGCGCTCTTTTTGACCAATTCCAGCTGCCGTACACAGGATACGTAGGCCAAACGGGACTGGATTTCTGCCATGTCAGGCACCTGAAAGACATAAATACTTTCACTTACACCATTTATGCAGAACAAGCATGATCTATTTCATATGATGTACAGTTTTAAAATATTTTCTTGACCTGGGAATGTACATTTTTTATTCTGTACCTCAAGGTTTCCAAATGGGGTTCACAAACTACTAAAGAGAACTGCTGGGTGTTTGTGTGATAGGAATGCAAATGTCAAATTAAATGTAAAATGTTTGTTGCAAAATTGGTCAAATTAAAAAATAATCCAAATATAACACTTTAGTCAGGGGCTGTATGTATAAAACTTCTCAGAAATGCCCTTAAAGGCCAAAGTATACTTCGGGTGCGCGTTGTGGATCCTTCAACGCATAGTATGAGAGACGCAAATTGTGTCATCAGCACAGCCGCGGGCTTTACCGCGCGCCGCCTAGATATTCTTGACTCGCGCACGTTGTCCTCGTCTGTGCTTGTCGTCTGCGCATGCGCTAACCATTGATCGTACTAAAAGAATCACAAAGCACTTGTAGTGTATGCGTCGAACGCGTTCCTATTCGGCTGACTGAGGTGACACCTACATTTGAAGTCAGAAGTTTACATACACCGTAGCCAAATACATTTAAATTCAGTTTTTCACAATTCCTGACATTTAATCAGAGAAAACATTCCCCATCTTAGGTCAGTTAGGATCACTACTTTATTTTAATAATGTGAAATGTCAAAATAATAGCAGAGAGAAATATTTATTTCAGCTTTTATTACTTTCATCACATTCCCAGTGGGTCAGAAGTTTACATACACTTTGTTAGTATTTGGTAGCATTGCATTTAAATTGTTTAACTTGGATCAAATGTTTTGGGAAGCCTTCCACAAGCTTCTCACAATAAGTTGCTGGAATTTTGGCCACTTTCTCCATACAGAACTGGTGTAACTGAGTCAGGTTTGTAGGCCTCCTTGCTTTTTCAGTTCTGCCCACAAATCGGATTGAGGTCAGGGCTTTGTGATGACCACTCCAATACCTTGAATTTGTTGTCCTTAAGCCATTTTGCCACAACTTTGGAGGTATGCTTGGGGTAATTTTCCATTTGGAAGACCCATTTGAGACAAGCTTTAACTTCCTTGCTGATGTCTTGAGATGTTGCTTCAATATATCCACATAATTTTGGTTCCTCATGATGCCATCTATTTTGTAAAGTGCACCAGTCCCTCCTGCAGCAAAGCACCCCCACAACATGATGCTGCCACCCACATACTTCATGGTTGGTATGGTGTTCTTCCGCTTGCAAGCCTCACCCATTTTCCTCCAAACATAATGATAGTCATTTTAGCCAAACAGTTCAGTATTTGTTTCATCAGACCAGAAGACATTTCTCCTAAAAGTAAGATCTTTGTCCCAATGTGCACTTGCAAACTGTAGTCTGGCTTTTTTATGTTGGTTTTGGAGCAGTGGCTTCTTCCTTGCTGAGCAGCCTTTCAGGTTATTTCGATAAAGGACTAATTTTACTGTGGATATAGATACTTACATGTTTCCTCCAGCATCTTCTCAAGGTCCTTTGCTGTTTTTCTGGGATTGATTTGCACTTTCGCACCAAACTACATTCATCTCTAGGAGACAGAATGCATCTCCTTCCTGAGCGGTATGATGACTGTGTGGTCCCATGGTGTTTATACTTGCGTACTATTGCTTGTACAGATGAACGTGGTACCTTCAGGCATTTGGAAATTGCTCCCAAGGATGAACCAGACTTGTGGAGGTTCACAAAGTCTTGGTTGTTTTCTTTTGATTTTCCCATGATGTCAAGCAAAGAGGCATTGAGTTTGAAGGTAGGCCTTAAAATACATCCACAGGTACACCTCCAATTGACTCCAATTAGCCTATCAGAAGCTAAAATAGGCTTGACATCATTTTCTGGAATTTTCCAAGCTGATTAAAGGCACAGTTAACTTAGTATATCTAAACTTCTGACCCACTGGAATTGTGATATAGTCAATTAAAAGTGAAACAATCTGTCTGTAAACAATTGTTGGAAAAATTACTCATGTTATGCACAAAGTAGATGTTCTAAACAACTTGTCAAAACTATAGTTTACTAATATGAAATCTGTGGAGTGGTTAAATAATTAGTTTTTATGACTTCAACCGAAGTGTATGTAAACGTCTGACTTCAACTGTTATTGTCATGTAATAAGGACTACAAGTGATGTCTACCCACTAAATCAGCCAATAGTAAGCCTGCAAACACTTTGATAATAGATTAATATGTTGATTAATTCTTTAATCAAATGAGAAAGCCAAATTTTATTTCCTGTATCTTAAAGACATTATTTCACATCTTTACACTGCGCGGCATTCAGTTGATGTGCATGTGCGCATCACACACACTCTGTAAAATAGACATATTTCAAGTAAGAATGACTCACTTGCTGTTAGGATTTGCTGTTAAGTTGTTTTTGCACAATGTAAATAGAAACTTTGAAATTAGAATGTTTACAAATAAGAATAAATCAGTATAACACAAGTTGAGCACTGGGTTAAAAATTTCTCAAGCGTATTAAACAGCAAATTTAAGGAATTTGTCAAAGCCCGAGACACCCCACACAAAACTATGAACTTCTGTAAAGCATTTTCTATAAAGTGCTTGAGTCGTGCTCTTTTTAGATGCATCTCTTTAGCATTTTTAATTATTTCCTCAGACATCCATTTTCAGTACTATTACCTTGTGCGACCCCATGTCCACATGCATTGACATTGTTTTTTGGCTTCGCTATATGCAACACATAATTTCAATTAATTTAAACCAACTGAATACTGTTCACAAGACTCTAGACTGTCATTTGAGTATTTAACTTCTGCCGCACAAGTCCTGTGTCACAACAGCCTGGTGTTGATTTCCACAAAGTGCTTCTAAAGGTGCAGAGTCAACAAAAGTGCCTATGGTAAGGAACCTCTTAGATTTTTCATTGAAACCTGCTTGGTTGTAAAGAGTATAGCATCTCTGGTTTCATTTGATATGCTGCTTTCAAAAATGCATTAATTGTTTACTCATCAGCGAGCTGACAAGCATAATGTCCACATGGAAATTGACACAGTATTCTTTAACTGTATTCTTTAAAAAACATGTTTTATTATTTTAAAACCTTTCAACATCAACATATCTGCGAGTCATTTTGTTTAATTTTAAATTAATTAAAAAACTATTTGTTATATTTTATTGTTATCACTCTACAATACGGTTCTATTCATTAACATTAGTAAATGCATTCCTATATACACTGTGCATTTTCATATTGAGAATCAATGGGTTCATCCAAAAGCTGAAAAATTTTGCTTTCAGGGAGTTAGGATGAAAATAAGGTGCATTTCGAACTGTTCTGAGACCAGTGCAGACAGACCACACACTGGAGGTTAAGGGAGCATCCTTTGGCTTTCCTATGCGGCTAGTGCATTTAATCCAAAACTCCAGGCAAAAGTTCAGTTTCAGATGATGTTTGGGCCACTTAACACGTTTGGCAGACATGGGACAATGGTAATCAGTACATAGATTCAGAATTCATATTTAGATTTATTCATCAACAATAATAACTTTCAATATACTCATTAAATGAAAAAAATGTCTTGATGGCATTTGCCCATATTCCACTTTCATGTAAGTTTAACACTTTTTTTTTGTGAGTGGTTGGTTTCAACAACACAGTCATTGTGCTACTACTAACAAGGTTAGAATACCTCTCCAGCAATCTGAAATAATTTAGGATTTGAAAACTAAGACTTACTGCTTTTTAACCTTTATGCATGACACTTATTCTTAAGTCTATAATAATTCAAATGCCCCCAGATCTAACAGGTATTTAAAATTAAATAAATACATTTATTACTCATTATATTTATTGAAAGATTTGAACATTTAAAATATCAGTAGATACTTGAATATTAACAAGTAATACAAGTACAAATTGATGTAATAAAGGTTCAGGTGTTTGAAAATCCTGTCTCAGTCAGTCAGTTAAAGAACTGTCAAATTCTTTCTGTAAAAGTCTCCTTTTCTTTAATACCATCATTAAATGTTTTTTCTTTTTTTAAAAACCAGCCACAGTAAATTGAGATAACATTTTTAATCTAAAAGCATTTTGAGGCCGTTCCTTATGTGCAATCAGCAGTGAAATCTGAAAAAGTGTCTTTCTAATACTAAGTTCTGTAAAAGCTGCATGTGAATTATAAGAAGTTCTAATATCCCATAACAACATTCTCACCTTCACTTTCTCTGCCCACGGGTTGAGTCGTTTCCATAGCAGCCACCAGCCAGAAAGACAGTCACCGTAGTTGCACAGATCGGTCTCATCTTGGCTGCCGACATCAATGGCGATGACCGTTTTTGTGCCCATGTTACGAGCAATGTCCGCTGTACGATATTAAAGTGCCAATTGAATGCAAACACACACGCGCGCACACACACACACAAAGATGGACATCCACAGGGTAGCAGGGAAGAATAAAAGTTATATAAATATTTCAAAACAAATAATCAAATCCAAATAAACAAATGACCACCAATCAACAGTGTTTCACCAATCCTATTGTTGAAAATGTGCTATTTACGTCATAAATTTGAACACAGGTGATAATTCAATCATATTCAAGACCTTTAACAATTAATTAATTCTAAAATCTCTTTTAAAAGCAGTATGTTGTGGTGAAACAGCGTTGCAGGTGTGATTAGTACAAAAAAATAACAAGGATGGAAAAAGACAATTTGAATCAATGATGAATCAAATCAAAGACAAGATTCAAATCTACCAATGTATCACCCATCAAGGCTTTAAACACTTGCATTTTAACCAATGCAAATCATAACACATTTAACCAATTTGAACATATCCAATTACTTTTGTTCAGAAACAATGATGAGCATGCAAATAATTATTTTGTACTTTGCAGTGTAATTTGTTCCGATATAAACTACCAGATCAAAATATTTACACAGTGTAATGTTACATGCAAAAATTTGTCTTTTTCCCCTTAAGATGTTCCAAGTTGAAATGCAACATCTGAAGTATTTAAACTATTTCTTTCAGTTATGTTGCATTGCAAACTGAAAAACATTACGCCATTGCTGTCTGGTGGCATTTTGGCATTTTTGAAAATGATCGTTTGCTTGTTTTTAATTAATTTAGATGAAATCAAAATTATATTGCAAGAAAAGCTCCAATTTAAGGCCAATCGCAAACCAGACAACAACATCAACTTGACATTTACAACACAATCAGATCAAAACTTCATATAGGCTGGTGAGGACTGAAGGTCAAACAACAGACTTTCTTTGTCCACACCAACCAATCCCTGTAAAACTTTATCCATTTGAATCTCTGAACATATCATTAAATATCTACTGGACTGAAAGGAGTCCAAGATAATAAAACCATTAATAAAGAGCCGTTATATCTCATATAAAATGTTAAAGGGGTCATAACATGAAGAATCAAATTTTCCTTGATCTTTTGACATATAAGAGGTCTTGTACTATGAAAACATACCGCAAGTTTCTGAACTCAAAACTTCTCGCTGCAAAAAGAGCACACTTCTAACTATCTTATCACTTCCGTAGCCCTCCCAGCAGCGGTGAGCAGTGAGATGGCAAGTAGAGAGAGCAGGTCAGTTAAGAGCAGAGCGCCAATCATAACAGTGGGATTTTACTGTGAAGTCTTAAAGGAGAAGCAGCACAAAAAAACAAGCGTTTCTGACAAAGAGTCAGAATGAGGGTTGAAAATTATCATGTTTTACATATATATGCCTGTTTTTCATGCAAAAATGTTTTAATTACATTTTACATTTACATTTATTCATTTAAAATAATATTATAAATGAACCTTAAGGAAAATATAAAAATAATAAAAAAAGGCATGTCATGACCTCTTTAAAAACTGCACTTTAGACACAAATTCTGATTTCAAATGGATGAAGCAAAACCACTCACTCTACCCTCAAAATGATAAAGGACATCACATTTTACTTACCCAGAGCCACATAGCTCTTACAAACAAAGTTAACAATCTACCAACTCAGATTTAGTTTCTGACCCAAGTGGCCCTCTCTCTGTAGAGATTGGGATGCTTTGGGGCATACTTGCCTGGCAGGTTGTTGATGTATCCTCCATCCATGAGCAGGTTTCCATCTTTGGGGTCACAGAGGGGTGGCAGGTACCCAGAAAGAGTCATGCTCGCCCTGACATAACGCCACAGGGAGCCTACCACACCAGGAGGAGGATAATGACCTCTTAATAATGTCTAGAGAACGTTTAAAAAACGTCCCAGCAATGTTCGGAGGCGAAGTCACATTTTTGGTTAGTAGCACACAGACCAGGAGGGAGAGACTAATGGTCACCCCAGGGACAGTGTGCAGTGATTTAGTTTGTTCTCCCTCATACAGTGAACCCGACCTTTGACATTTTGAGTGTGTGGCAGTCAAAAGTAGGGTAAACACTGATGAGGTAAGGCAGACTTATCGTTCAACTCTGCCTCACTCCTGCTGCCCTGACACTCTTCTCTAATCACAGAGTAAAAAATAGTTTTTTTGTTTGTTTTTACTATATAAAGTAGAAAGTAGTCTTATTTAAAAAATAAAGCTCATTGGAGAAGCAATTTTCCCCAACCTTTAAAATATGGGTTATTTCTCAAAATGTACATCATTACCAAAAACATAAATTATGCAAATATATTCTCTCAAATCATACACAGATTGTATCACAAATGCTTTATTTTCATAATGATTTACTACAATCGTACTGTGCTTCTATGGCAGAGAGCTTTGAGGAGACAGAGTTTGAAAGACAGTAAACATTGGGCACTGCCAGCCTGTCCCAGCCTGCAGTACAACACTCGACCAGCAGGTGGCAGGAAAGGCGTGGCAGTGAGTAACGTGAGTTGGAAGGAGAGAGAAATCGAGAGAGGCAGGTGCATTCAGCATGTGGCACTCATAAAGGTAAAACAACATACAAGACATGTCAGCCGAATCTGTCTGTGAGCTAGTTTAAAGTTGTGTCGCATTCTTAAAGGGATCATTCACCCCCAAGAGGGTGTAACCCGCATTACATTCTTTCTGCCATGTAACACATTTCTTACATGGAAAAAAATGTCATATGGGTCTGGAACATGTGGTGAGTAGATAATGACAGAATTTTAAAGCTGGAAAGTTCCAGTTATAAAATTAGAATGGATGAGCCACATTTTAAGCCATTTTCCGCACACCTATGACCGTAAATTAGCCAAGATGTTGCTACCTTGCTTGGTAATTGTAAACAGGCTATGGTACGGATATGCTAATAAACTATATTACTTAGCAGAAACATTTTATCACATTGCTATTGCCACCATTTTATTAAAGCAATAAGCTACTTGATGCCACGTATTACAGTGATTTTACCATTGTTTTGCATAATGTCTGGGAACGGTCCTTAATTCTCTCATCATTTACTCGCACTCATACCATCCCAGATGTGAATGACTTTCTTTCTTCTGCTGAACACAAATAAAGATCAATAGAAGAATATTCTAACTCTGTAGGTCCATACAATGCAATATTTTTTGCTGGAAAACAAGACAAAAATACTAATTAAGAAAATTATTCTTGCAATGAAGTATGTGAACATAAAAGTGGGAATGATATTAAAAAGGACTCAAACATTATTTGTTAACCACTGGAGACATATGGATTACTTTTACGCTGCCTTTATATGCTTTTAGAGCTTCAAAGTTTTGGACCCTGTTTACTTGCATTGTATAGACCTACAAAGCTGAAATCATCATCAAAAAACCTTTGTTTGTGTTCAGCAGAAGAAAGAAAGTCATACACATCTGGGATGGCATGAGGGTGAGTAAATGATGAGATTATTTCAATTTTTGGGTGAACTATTCCTTTAAGAACGTGTCTGGTCATAATTCACCACAAATCTAAAGAAAGATATTATATTTTGCTTAAAGAAAAATAAATATGGAATTTTTAGGATCATTAAGATTACTTGCAATGTTGCATTGTTTCCACAACATTTAAGAACATCCCCCAATTGAATTCTCATTACCTTATATGCAAAATATCTTCTTTAAATTGATCATATTTATTGTTGCTAAGCCTGTAATTTATACTGTATCACTGTAATGGAGTAATCCTTTTACTTTTCACAGCTTAATTGTCATGAATATAGGCTTTAGTTTATGCAAAGTATACTTTTTTTTTTTTTTTGCTTTTGGGTTGAAAAGTGACATGGATATGTTTGTTTTTTTTAATTCACCCAAATCTAGTATTTATTTTGGTTACGAAGGCACAGTCTCTCTTCTCTATGCTTTCTCTCATTGGATACAGCACAGTGTTCCTTCCAAACCATGAATTCCCAATGTATGCAGGGGGTTAATCATGTTTTAACAGGACAAGAGACAATAAAAAGAAAAGGGTAATTGAGCGGTTGGTTGTCACAGGGATATCAGTACAGCTGTTTTTAAAAATTCTTTTGGTTTTTGGAAGTTGGTGAAGGGGGAAATGGGGGCAGAATCCTGACCTGGGACATTGTTAACATAACAACCATCCACGAGGAGGTGGCCATCCTTGGGGTCGCAGAGAGGAGGCAGATAAGGGGTATAGGAGGCACTGGCTCTAACATAGCGCCAAACACAGCCTGGCAAATGAAGATGGAGAGTAAATAAAAACTGGACAAGACTTGGAGAGAGACGGAGCGAGAGGATGAAGAATGAGGGACAGTAAACAAAAGGAGACAGATGAGTGAGAATAAGAGAGGAGAGGGGGAGGAACACACCCTCCTGCAGTTTAATGAAAATCATGCCAACATCTGGCTGTGCCAATCAATTCTTTTAAAATGCGTTTAACATGAACAACAAAATCTCCAACAAAAGTTCCACTTAAGTTTAGTTAATTTCTTATCGCAAGTAAAAGATGCTCAGAACATTTTGGAAACCTAACTGAGAAGGTTGTGAAAGTTAATTATATAGGCAAATGCATGTATTAGAGATGACATTCTCTGCCATGCCAATTAGGACCAATGGATTAAAAAGTCCTCACTTTGGGAGAGGTGAAAAGCAGAAAAGAGTGAGACTGAGAAATTTGCAGGGTGTTTAGTGTTATGGCACACACACTGGTAACATTGCACTAATCATAAGAGCATGTTAACTACAAGCCTATTCATGTATAAGGGGGAAAGGGAAAAAAAAAAAAAAACATTTAATGTAAGGCACTGGCAATGAAAGTGAATGGGGACAGTCCATAAACATTAAAATACAGTTTCAAAAATAAATCCACAAGATGTAAGCATTATATGTGTTAATATGATTTTAGTGTGATAAAATGTCTTACTAACCTTATCTATGTATGGTTATATCCAATATTACAAATTCATTATCGTGACAAGGTAACTTTGGTAAACCCTGATAATGAGGAAATATCAGTAAGGCTGGTAAATCCCTCATTTTATCATACTAATATATAATTAGTATAATGCTCATGCTAATACATATAATGTTTAAGTTTTGTGGCTATACTTTTGTAAAACAGTGTGTATTTGAATGTTTATGGACTGGTCCCATACACTTACATTGTAACTGCCTTACAGTAACTGTCATTTGCTGTTTTTCAAATAAATTAGGGACGAGTCAAAATAATTTTTTGTGGTAATAAACATTATGCTACAAATGCTGTTAACCGAACTTGTTTTAAACCTGTAACATTTCTTTAAAAGTAGCAAATTACATGTACGCACAATTTCTCAAATTAAAGGAACATTAACATTTACTAAATTATTTCAAAATTCACAAAAAAAATTATTTGAACAGAAAATGTGGATTATCCATTGACAAGTTTGTCATTAGATTTTGAAATTGACACAAAGCCAAAAAGGATCGATTATCAGTCAATGCCAATAATCTTAAAATGACCAAATATTGGCCCATACAGTATATATATATTGGTTTTGGAATTGCTTTACTACGATTGAACTACAATTGATGTTTCTGTGAAATGAGTTTGAATATATTACTCTCACACTGTGAAACAGCTTGAACTACTTTTGAAGTGTTGAGCAATGACTATAAGAGCCATGGGTCTAAAACAACCATGCATGTCTTCTAACATATGAAAACCAATACGAGAACCAACATGAGGAATGAGTAAAATGTGGACTAAGTAATTGGAGTAATTACATACTGTAAGTTGTGACAAACTTTTTTGACCTGTGATGTAATTCCTTATGTGTGCAGTGTGGGAATTAGAGACATGTAAGCAATGCTACACCAGCAGCAGAGAAAGGAAATGGTATTTCCAGGGCAGGGGTGAGCAAAGGGGTGATGCATTCGGGATCCTACAGAGATCAATAACAAGGATTCTACCTTCTACAGCAACGATAGGTGTACACTTTGACATAACATACATTCAGAAGATAATAGAAAGAAAACATAATACAAAGATGTGTGAAAAGGACGAGAATGAATGAAACAATCATTTACATAAAAGCAGAGTAAGACGGAACATAGCACAAAAGGGAAGACTGACAGACATTTGACAAAAGAGTGATGAAATATAGCAGGAAAAAGCTTTGTCCTTGCAGTTAGTTAGGCATGCAAAATTCAATTCAATAAGCCATTTGGGCAAACTGGGGTGACCACGTGACCATCATAAGGTCCCCAAATCCAGTAGTTTTCAGCAGCAAACATATTGCATAAGTAACTGAGCAAATCTGAATGCAGATAAGAGACTAGACAAAGTATAGACAAGTGCATCAGTGTCAATAACATAAACATTAATTGATTTTGTCAAAAGGCAGAATTTCATCTGGTCCATGACTAATTGATACTGAACTGAAATTGAGGACTGGATCCAGAATTAAGGATTATTGGATATGCCATTGGTAAATCTCAAAACATTCCTAATATCAGTGCCTATGCATTTGCCAAACAGGATAAAGTCACTTAATTACTTAACCTCAGTTAGGTGAATGTGAGTTAACAAGCATGATGAAATGGGCATTTTCCAAGTCTATTTCAGGAACCATCACTTATTTCAGACCATTCAGCAAATCTAATTAAATAACTCTTGATGCAAACTAATACAGTTATTTCATGCAGTTCAAAAAAAGCAAAAAAGCAAATTAAACAATCGAACAATATGATTTAACACCCCCAAAATTTCTGTTAAAGGTTTTCTTTTTAATATTTGGGAATGTTTTATACATAAAACAATAGGGTTATGTTCTAACCCTAACTCAATTCATTGTTATAAACTAAAGGTTTCCATTGTTTTAATATGCACCTTCAGTTGCCAAAACCATTATAAAAATATTCTACAAATTTAGCATTATTATGATTAATCATTTATCACAAATTGGTTCTAGAAGTCAAATGTCCCTAACACTGAACTTTGCGGAATCCCTGACTTAAGCTAAAAACAGGCTGTAAAGGTTCTGTTTTCACTCACCATCTTTATGAACCCGCATTGAAGAAGCTGTGATGTCTGTGGTCACGTTAAAGTAAGGCAGCCACAAGTCCTACAAATATAAGGAAGAGAAGAGAGCATGAGTTTATCACGTTTACATTCATTTGATCGCCATCCATCTTTAGTACATCAGCTTTTCTTTCCCACAACTTCTCTAAATATCAACTTGACAAACATTTAAACTGCTATGAAAAAGTCATTAGAAAAATGAATAACAACAAAAGAGCTGCAGTGACCTCTTACCTCAATTTGTTTCTCCTCAAACACTTTGGAGATGCTAGTGTTGAAGGCAGAGCCAGAGAACATGGATGTGATTGGATACGTCAGATCCAGTACTGTTTCGAATACAGAATTCATCGCCTGAGAGCAAGACAAAAAAGAATAAGCTGAATAAACTCAAATGATGTCATCTGGAAATCTTCTAACAGATCCAATTTCTGCTTTCCTGTTCTGTTTTAACATGTCTGTAAGGCTATAAAATGCAAAAATGTATTCTAAAACAGGACTGAACTAGAACAGGATTGATATTCTTATTTATTACTGCCTTTACTCTAAACATGATGATTAAATCCATAAGCCACCCGAGTATGTAATTTTCCCACAGGCAAGAGGTGTTCTTAGTCATGATGCAAAATGTCATAGTACCTTGGACCACTCTCTTGCCCTCTGCTTGACCCGAACAGCACTTCTCTCCTCTGCATAAAGAGCACCAATGAACGAGCCAATGGATGTTCCACCCACTATGTCAATAGGAATTCCTGCATCCTCCATGGCTTTGATTACACCCACATGAGAGCATCCCCTGCAAAAATGGCCAAAAACATTAAAGTAATACCATTTTTTTTTGGAATACAAATCCATAAGGCAACTACCAACCTAGGTCACATTTATAGTATAACAACAGATTTAATGTAATCATTTAAAGTCCCTTTTTTTAAAATAGCCACTTGCATCACAGTTTACATCACAGCCATGGACCATGATTCGCTACTTGTTACTGCTAGTCAGAAGTAGGTGGTATTAAGCCCAAAGTGTACCAAGTTTTAACAAGAAAGCCTAACGTCTGCATATAGTCGAAATGCTAGTCTTTAAAAGTAAACTTCATTGGGGGCCTGGGTAGATCAGCGTGTAAATATGCTGACTACCACCCCTGGAGTTGCGAGTTTGAGTCCAGGGTGTGCGGAGTGACTCCAGCCAGGTCTCCTAAGCAACCAAATTGGCCCAGTTGCTAGGGAGGGTGGAGTCATATGGGGTAACATCCTCGTGGTCGCTATAATGTGGATTTCACTCTCGGTGGGGCATGTGGTGAGTTGTGTGTGTGGATGCCGTGGAGAATAGCGCGAAGCCTCTACACATGCTAGGTCTTCGTGGTAACGCGCTCAACAAGCCACGTGATTAGATGGATCTTATCTTATAGATTGACGGTCTCAGACGAGGAGGCAACTGAGATTCGTCCTTCGCCACCCGGATTGAGGCAAGTCACCATGCCATCACAAGGACTTAGAATGCCTGTGAATTGGGCATTCCAAATTGTCCAATTGACTGTCCACCATACACAGATGGTAGGCTCATACATGCTACGACTGCTATGAGAGACTGGACTATTTATCTTCAAAGGTTTAGACCAATAAATATATTTTTATATTCCTTCAGACTCAAATTATATAAATGCAGGTATCTCCTGACCTACTTACACATGCGTTTTGACGTAACCATCAACTATTGGCTCAACTGTGAGTGTTGCCACCTTGTGGACCCACTAATTAGTACAAATAATTCCAGTCGCATGCGCATACTGCGTGTTTAGCAGTATGAATTAGAAAAAATGCACTGCTTTTGATGTAATTTGCATCACGCGCCCTGTATACAGACGCCTAGCGTTCACTCTGACTGAAGTATACTCTTGGCTTTACAGGGAGGGACATTCTCATTCTAGAGAGCATTTGATTGGAAAAAATGAGCTAGTGCAGTAGGAGTCATCAATTTTTCATCTGTGTTCAAGCAATTTTTAAATGTGCATAATCTAGCTGCTAAAATTCAATTGTGACTAATTTAGGAGTACACTAGCATATAGATGCCGTCAAATCTAGCAGACATGAACTAAAAGCCAGAAAACTCTAATTTTACCAAGTCTGAACATTTCACATGGCAAAAATCCTATAGTATGCAATAAGAATGAGATACTGTTTTTTTAAAGGTTTATATTTAAACTAAAGCAAAAAGACTGTGTTGGATATCGCTCACCTGGCTCCGCCTCCCCCCAGCACAAGGGCAATGCTGTTTCCTGTGAGCACTCTGGCCAGCCGAGAGAAATCACTGTGTGTGTCTGCAGTCTTCTCAAAGACCTTTTCATACACCTCTCTCTGTGTAATAAAACATCCACATCCATATAAAACTTTAAGACTTCATAAGAGTCTTTATAAATATCTTGGCTAAAAGTTATCCTGAAAATAGGTGTGGACTTCTTACCAGTTTGGAGGGGCCTCTTCGTGAAAACACTCTACGGGGACACTTCAGGTGAAGGTGTCCAGAGCACCAGCTTCGCATGTTCAGCCATTCGACGGTTCTAGAGGGGCCCGGCCCATCCTCACGATGCAACAGAACTAACTGCTTCAGGGCCCGCACTGCTGTGTTCTCCAACATCTGCTCCAACTGAGAAGATAAGCAGAAGAGAGAACTAGATATGATCTGGCTAGACAAAGCATGGTCTGTAAGTTAAATAAAAGGTTATAACACGCCATTCCTTGCTAGTTTTGAACTTACAAAACTTTTGATTACAAGTGTACCCTAGATCTTCAACCACTACGCTCACTATTACTCAAACACAAACACACTTCTCCAGGTGCAGGTTCCTGGTCCCCAAGCCCCACAATGAGGATGCAGTCAGCTTGTCTGATACAGCGCTGCGTCCATGGAGTCATACTGCTGTCTGTCTGATACAGCACTATACGGTTAATGTCCTCCTGCTGAGCAAGCCAACCTGATAACCTGTACTCGTGAATACTACAAAATAAAGAGACAAGCAGTTTAATTGACAATTAAAAGATGAATACAAGAAAGACTAGGAGATAAATAAGTTTAGCTTTTCTAACGTCATATTCACCTGTCCAAAGCTGAAGCCCCGAGTCTCTCTTTGATGATGTCACTGGTTAGCAGCAGGGTGGGTCCTGATTGAAGAATGAGGATACATTATTGATACAGAAGTTATGAATGTCTAAATTGTGCCAACCACTGTATATCAACTACTTGTGTACCTATGGCACTGAGGGCGTGGCTAAGCTCCAAATTGAAGGCATTGATTGGCACCTCATCACAAACAGGAAGTACTGCCACAGTGGAGAGATTACTGGCTGGGTTAGTGACATCTGGACTGGACGGCATGCTGGGCAGACCCAGAGCAGAGCCTATAGGAAGGAAAGAATAATTTTTTCTTACATTTTAAATGTGTATATTTTTTAGCACAGAGAAAGTTCTGTTTCATGCTCCTTGACTATTTACAACCCTTGATGCAAAAAGAGCTGGCAAAGAGGAAATTTAGTCATTTAATATTTATGATCTGGCCTGAACACATTTTCTCTCTTAAGATGTTTTTTTCCCCTACAAATGTATTATCTAAAAGCACTTTGACTAAAGCTTTTCATAGGGTGTGAAATATTTATATTAGAAAACTATTTGAAGGGCATGGGTAGCTCAGCAAGTAAAGATGCTGACTATCACCCCTGGAGTCGCGAGTTCGAATCCAGGGCATGCTGAGTGACTCCAGCCAGGTCTCCTAAGCAACCAAATTGGCCCGGTTGCTAGGGAGGGTAGATTCACATGGCGTAACCTCCTCGTGGTAGCCATAATGTGATTCTCGCTCTTGGTGGGGCACGTGGTGAGTTGTGTGTGGATGCCGCTGAGAATAACGTGAAGCCTCCACACGCACTATGTCTCCGCGGTAACGCACTCAACAAGCCACGTGGTAAGATGCGAGGATTGCCAGTCTCAGACGTGGAGGCAACTGAGATTTGTCCTATGCCACCCAGATTGAGCCAAGTCACTACGCCACCACGAGGACTTAAGAGTACATTGGGAATTGGGCATTCCAAAATGGGGAGAAAAGAGGAGGAAAAAAGAAAGAAAAAGAAAACTACTTGAAAAAGGTCCACGGGGCTGTTGAAGGTTTCCCAGAATCTTCTGCCCCAGTAGATGGATCAAGCGGGTCACCACCTGTGGGTATCTTCTCTTTATATTGTTGAGCGTTCCCTCTGGAAGCTTCACTAGCTCAGTGTCTCTGACTGCATGGACTGTGGTGGCACGTGGCTGCCGTGTCAAAGCTTCCACCTGAGAGAAAGTGAGACAAATGAAAAGTGAGAGTTCTAAATACCTAATCATAGAAAACTAGGGTTTATTTCAAAGCTTTATAGGGATAGTTCTAGCAAAAATTTTAATTATAACATCATTTACTCACCCTCTATGTGTGAATTTATTTCTTCTGCTGAACACAAAGAGTTTTAGAAGAATATTTCAGCTCTGAAGGTCCATACAGTGCATGTGAATGATGGCTAGAACTTTGAATCTCCAAAAAACATACAAAGGCAGCATAAAAGTAATCAATATGACTCCAGTGGTTCAATCCATGGATTCAGAAGTGATATAATAGGTGTGGGTAAGAGACAGATCAAAATTTTAATATTTTTTAATAGAAATTCTCCTCCCTGTCCAGTAGGTAGCAATATGCACAAACAAATGTGAATCACCAAAAACAAAAGAAGAAGAATGTGAAAGTGGAGATTTAATTATTGATCTGTTTCTCACCCACCATTCACTTGCATTGTATGGACCTACAGAGCTGAAATACTAAAACTCTTCTTTTGTGTTCTGCAGAAGAAAGAAAGTCATACATATCTGGGATGGCATTAGAGAATTTTCATTTTTGGGTAAACTATCCCTTAAACTCACCACTCCAATGAGATCTCCTCGTCCATACTCCCCGACTAGCTCCTTCTTCCCATTGGCTTTCCGAATGACAGAACGCAATCGTCCATTCAGTACAATGTAGGTACAATCAGACTGATCATCCTGCCTACAAATCAGACCAGATTTATTTATGCCAATTATTTCACATGCCAAAAGACCACATCAAAAACAATTATGCAAGCCATATAAAGATGCAGAACTGAACATACAAGAATATAATCTGAAAAGTTATTCTAATTAAAGAGTTTCATTATACAATTAACAATAATTATCCAAGTACTAAGTACATTTGAACTTTTACCCATGTATGTTCTCAATTAAAGAAAAGGTGACAATAAATTGAAGGAAAAATATTTTAGGAGTGAGTGATTGTACCGGTACAGGGCGCGTCCTGCCTCCACAGCCATCCAGTCGATGGCGAAATCCATTTGCCGAACGAATGGAGACATACGAATAGCAACAGTGTGAGCTGCGCTGAGAACTACACTTGGCTGCTCGCGCATGATCCTGTAGGGAGCAACACAGAATAAAGACAATATTAACATTGCTGCACTGCGGATGTGAATCTGTTCTATTGCAGGAAGAAGAAAAATTAACACTTGGATAGTTGATGCCATCCATCCATTAACTTTTTGTGTAAAAATGTATTTGAATGAATACATTTTATATTTTAGGTGCTGTGACTGGTCATGACAAATAAATAATACTACTAAGTAATTATAAATATTCCATGAAGTCTCTCATAAGCTCATGAGAGCTGCATGCATAAAAATGCTAAAAGAATTAGCAAAATACAGTTTAAAATTTTTATAGATGGAGGACAGCATATCACACCGCAGGATATGTAAACCTCCCAAAAGTAGAATATTTCATGTCAACTACCTACTTAAATTGAAACCCTAACACTCACTTGAAACTAATTTTGAAGTATTTAACTTCAAAAACTTTCTATTGCTAATATCCTGTAACTAAGGGGGCTTTCACACTGGCAGTTCAGTCTAAAATGAAAAAATTGGTAATATGCAGACTGGAGAGCAGACCGTGATACCGAACCCAAGACTAACTGTGGATGGTGGTCTGAGCTCGGTTGCAATGGAATTGTGGCATGGTTCGTTTGAGTGAGAAAGCAAGCTATTATCGGGCCTGTATCACTTGTTCAGCAAACAAAATAGCCTGCACATGCGTTTTTGCTGATTTAAGCACGACAACATCATCAGTTGCACACAAAAACACACACACACACACACATGCACCAAGAGTGGCAAGGGAACATAAGCAGCACTGCAAATACTGCTTGCAACCAACTGTCCTCAAAAAAGACTGTTTGCGAGCATCAAATAGTCACCTTCTCCCAGACATGCATATCTGCAGAATTTTGGCAAGCGATGCACAGAGGCACAAATGTCATTCACCCTGGTGTGCCTAATGTTTCCTTTGAATGTTTCTCAATTAAGTAAACATTGCTTAAATTTAAATTTTTCCCAAATTCCACGTTTTCTTTTTTATTCCGTGTTTTAAAGTTTAAATCAATTTCACCATCAAAACTGTGTCTAACCAAATGAATACAAACTTTGAAAACGGAACAATTACTTTTCAACATATCATTGCATTTTTTTTAAATGAAATTAAGTGCTTTAGTAAAGATCCTCACAACATAATATAAAACACAACATTGGTCTTATTTTTGTCAAAGTGCTGCAGAACAGAGCATCACATTATAAATGAAAATGTTGATGAACACTTCTGTTCAGTACAACAGCACTCTTGCTTGTGAGATATAGGTTCAACAACAACATAATAAATATAGCTGCAAGCAGCGATGACGGGCCCAAGCGCCATGGGTCAATTTCCACTCGGTGGCTTTCGGAAAAAAAACCATGATGGACACAGAAACAACTCAACATTAATGCAAACTTGGACCCTAAACATACAATGTGTAATAGATATATGGCACCATTCCAGTTTGACTACAACTTCATGTAATTTAATCCACTGCCATGACAACACTATTAAAGCTATCAAGCATTCCTTCAAAATTTTCCATTAGCTGTGTCTAAACAATTTTTAAGCAATTTGGGTAAAAGTTAGAGGACTATTTCTAAGTCTGTTGTAAGTGCCACACTACCTGCTGCCTGTTGGTAGTGCTGACCGTGACCCACAACAGCCACATCCATGTGATTAACCCCCAAGAAAAAACATGAAACTCTATTTTGATCTAAATCACACCTTGCAGGCAGAAGATACGTGACACTTCCTGTTTCCTTATTTTTCTGCCAGTAATTTAGTGAATTGCTATGGCAAAACCATTCAATATTTAAAAATCTGTTTGCAATTTAACATCTATGTCTTGGCATAATGTTGTCTAAATGTGTAAATGAATCACCATTCAGAGAATCAATCAATCTATCTATCTATACATTTTTAACTGTAATTTAAAATTTTTTGCTAACTGATTAATTTAACGGAGAAGTTTTGACATGCCTTGACATTTGTGCTTTTTTCAGTCGCTTAAATACATATTAATTTCATATTTAAACACTGTATTCAGCACAAACTGGGCTACAATAGTATGTGTATGTATGTACAACATGTATGTACATTTTTGTATTTTTGAGAAAATAAAGTTTATGCGCAAGTTTTTTAGAAAAAAAAATCTAATGAAATAAGGCCATATAACACATACTAAAAATTTGTTCACAAGACTTTTGAGAACTGGATCTTGTAGCCTAGAGTTTTTGCTACAAAATGATGTGAAAATCATCCAGCGCACAGTGTATGCAGACTGTATATTTATTTAATTAAATCGCATCCTTTTGCGGTTTAATAATTACACTAGGACATGTCACACATATTGGTAATTTCTGTGTAAAAGGAGTATCAGAACGTGCTCTCAAATGAGCGTTAGCATTCATAAGCAGCAGTCTGTCCGTCAGACAGCACGTGGGGACCTAATTAAGTCGGTGCTCAGTACTACCAGTACTGTAGAAACACTGGTATTGTTACATCTTTTTTATTTTAGTATTGACTTGTTACCAGTGTACCAGTACTTTTGACTAATGTGCACATTTGCGATGACACAAGTTGATGATGGAAAAGAACCACGGTTCACACCAAACCATTGCTGCAGGGGGGACTAAAAACAACCATATGCAGCAAACGTGCCCAGTATGAAAACCAACTAAATACACGAAGCCCCTAAAGAGTGGGAATATAATTTTTAATAGCTGGAGTGCCATTCGGTAGAATTAAAGAGTTTGTGTGTGATTGGATATTACACTTACTCATAAAAGTCGGATTTGGAGATCTTCAGGAAGGTGCAGTCTCTCTCTGCTTTGATAGTGAAGATGAGCGGCTCTCCTGTCAGCACAGCCAGCTGACCCACCATCTCGCCCGGCTGGGTCACAAACAGACACACCGCCTCCTGCTTGTCAATCATTTTCTGATAGACATGAAGACAGCCTGAGAGGACAAAATGCAGACTCACATCCTGAAGAAGAGAAAACAAAAAGAAGAGTGAGTTGGGACATGGAGCCCCAATACAATCTACATGAAGATCACAAATAGAAGCTTTCACTGCATTATAGTGTAATGTCAATGAAGGTCTAAGAACAATTTAACAAGAGGTGTATGGTTACTAATATAGGCACCAGAGAAGAAAGGAAAGGAGATTAGAGAGGATGAGCACCTGGTCTCCCTGTCGGGCTAACACAGATCCAGCTTTAGCATGATGAAGCGTCACTCTTCCATTGAGAAGTGCAGGGTCCTGAAGATCAACAATAAACAGAGTAGTGACGAAAAACTGGAGGCAATGTCAGTGGAAATCCAGTGTAAACACATGAACAGCACTATGTATGCATAAGCATATACCTCAATCCTCATAAGCTTGAGAATCTCTTTCTGTGCCTCCTCGAACAGTGTGATATTAGGTCCTCCTGGAAACAGGCCATAAATGCTCTCCATCCCTGACTCTTCCTCAGGATACAGATACACACCTGATGGAACCTCATCCACAGTCACCTTCCTCTCCCGTTGATCCTGAGAGACAGAAAACAGTGTGACAACGTAGGTTGAGATTGTGTATATGAGATTACGTGAGTGGTTTACTCATGTGAATCAGTGCACTGTTTGTGCACATGTACTCACACATGTACAATATGTGTACATGTGTCTGCGGTAGAGGATAGCTCATGTCAATATCTGTGTGTAAATATACTCACTCGTGTGAAAGCGGGTAGGGTAGGTGTGCCATCCTCAGCAGATACAGAGATACGGCCTCTCTCATAAGCCATGTCAAAATCTGAACGTAGGCTCTTCTGCATGCCTGTAACACGTGCAAACGTGCGTAAAATTAAAAGTTCAACAATGATTTCAAAGCATGACACAAAAATAAGCATAGAAAATGTATGCAGATACAAATTGACAGAACCAACACAGCTTAGCTCAAACTGTTTTCAGTGCTGTGAGCTCTAATGCAAGCACATCTCAGGGGCCATGTCCGGTCTTAAAGGAATATTCCACGTTCAAAAAAAGTTAAGTAATCAACAGCATTTGTGGCATAATTTTGATTACCACAAAAAATTATTTAGTCTCATCCGTCCTTTTCATTAAAAAAGAAAAAAAACCCATCGGGGGGTTATTCATTTAAATAATCTTGATAGCGATACATAAATCTCAACATTGATTTTTTTTTACTATATGCACAACTCTATACAATGCATGTATATCACTCATATATAAGACCAAATTTCATGCTATGTGACTTAAATGTCTGTCATTAGCAATTGACTGGTGAATGGTAAGATTTCACTCACCAGTGGTGAAGTAGTTCACTGCATATTGAGAGTTAAAGTTTGATTTGACACATTCACCCCAAACAGCACACAGAAATGTTGTGTTATGAAAGAGACACATGTTACACCAACCTGCAATGTCTACAGGCATGGATATAGTTCTGCTGAGAGTCGGGATTGTGCCGCCTTCCTTCCCATTATCCCCAACTGCAGAGAAATAGTGACATCATCAATGGTCAGCTCTCCCTCTGAACAGTGTTAAACAAATCTAAGGGCCAAACATTACTCGATGCCATTAGAAATTCTGTAAATCTCACACTGGAATGTGTTTTACACAATTTGTTTTCCTAACTAATTAATATCAGGACTGAGAACAACAAAATTTACATTTGAACTGCAATTTGAAGAAAGCCTACTTGTGAGGGACATTCTCAATTAACATTAGGCAATGTTTATGCAGCTGAATTGAGATAGAATGCTGCATTTCTGTTGGGATAATGCCATCACTTGCAGAGTGTCCTGTTCTTCTATTCTAATCTTTTCTATTTGCAAAAGTAATGATTGGGAGTCTAAAATGAATTTTTCCTATTGACACACTAAAGCTGAAAATATAAATAACCATCTTAAGACAAATGCTTTTATGAAACATCTTCAGTGCCTAAAACTTTTGCACAGCACTGTATGTATTCAGTGCATCCGGAAAGTATTCACAGTGCTCCACATTTTGTTATGTCTGAGGTCCAGAGTGCTCTGGAGCAGGTTTTCGTCAAGGATGTCTCTGTACATTGCAGCATTCATCTTTCCCTCGATCCTGACTAGTCTCCCAGTTCCTGCTGCTGGAAAACATTCCCACAGCATGATGCTGCCACCACCATACTTCACTGTAGGGATGGTAGTGGTCAGGTGATGAGTGGTGCCTGGTTTCCTCCAGACATGACAATTGCCATTCAGGCCAAGAGTTCAATCTTTGTTTCATCAGACCAGAGAATTTGGTTTCTCATGGTCTGAGAGTCCTTCAGGTGCCTTTTGGCAAACACCAGGAGGGCTGTCATGTGCCTTTTACTGAGGACTGTCTTCCGTCTGGCCACTCTACCATACAGGCCTGATTGGTGGAGTGCTGCAGAGATGGTTGTTCTTCTGGAAGGTTCTCCTCTCTCCACAGAGAAACACTGGAGCTCTGTCAGAGTGACCATCGGGTTCTTGGTCACCTCCCTGACTAAGGCCCTTCTCCCCCGATCACTCAAATTAGCCGGGCGGCCAGCTCTAGGAAGAGTCCTGGTGGTTCCAAACGTCTTCCATTTACGGATGATGGAGGCCACTGTGCTCATTGGGAGCACATGCTGCAGACATTTTTCTGTACCCTTCCCCAGATCTGTGCTTTGATACAATCAAAGTCTCGGAGGTCTACAGATAATTCCTTGGAATTCATGGCTTGGTTTGTGCTCAGACATGCACTATAAACTGTAGGACCTTATATAGACAGGTGTGTGCCTTTCCAAATCATGTCCAATCAACTGAATTTACCACAGGTGGACTCCAATCAAGTTGTAGAAACATCTCAAGGATGATCAGTGGAAACAGGATGCACCTGAGCTCAATTTTGAGTGTCATGGCAAAGGCTGTGAATACTTATGTACATGTGATTTTTTGTTTTTACATGTGATAAATTTGCAAAGATTTCAAACAAACTTCTTTCACATTGACATTATGGGGTATTGTTTGTAGAATTTTGAGGAAAATAATTAGTTTAATCCATTTTGGAATAAGGCTGTAACATCATAAAATGTAGAAAAAGTGAAGCGCTGTGAATACTTTCCGGATGCACTGTATATATATATACACGATCAGTCACAACATTAAAAACTGCCTCCTCGTGCTGCCAAAATAGCGCCAACCCATCTGTCCATTCTCTCTTGACCTCTCTCATCAATATGGCATTTCTGTGTGCAGAACTGCCACTCACTTGATGTTTTTTGTTTTTGGCACCATTCTGAGAAAATTCTAGAGACTGTTGTGTGTGAAAATCCCAGAAGATCAGCCGTTACCAACAGTCTGACACCAACAAACCTCCATGCGATTATCTAATCAGCCAATCGTGTGGCAGCAGTGCAGTGCATTAAATCACACATATACAGATCAGGAGCTTCAGTTAATGTTCACATCAACCATCAGAATGGGGAGAAATGTGATCTCATTGATTTGGAAAGTGGCATGATTGCTGGTGCCAGATGGGCTGGTTTGAGTATTTCTGTAACTGCTGATCTCCTGGGATTTTCACTCACAACAGCCTCTTATATTTACTCTGAATGGTGCAAAAACAAAAAACATCAGTTTTGCAGATGGAAACACCTTGTTGATGAGAGAGGTCAACAGAGAATGGCCAGACAGGGTCAAACTGACAAAGTCTATGGTAACTCAGATGACCACTGCTATTCTGAGATGCGGGTTGGAACAGATTTGGTGGCACGAGGGGGACCTATTCAATGTGGTTTTAATGTTGTGGCTGATCGGTGTGTGTGTGTGTGTGTGTGTGTGTGTGTGTGTATGTGTGTGTGTATGTATGTATATATATATATATATACACACACACACACACACACACACACACACACACACACACACACACACACACGGCCTTACAAAACATCTATAAGAAGTATATATTGTGGTTTCTAACATGTAGCATCTCGGACTGCAGCTTCACGGTGTTTGTCAGGGACAGTGAGGCTGCCGAACCGTTTGCTGTGTCGTACAGGGCTAGAACGTGTTGGATGAGGAGAGACAGGAGAGGAACGAGGCTGCATGTCCTGAAAAAAAAAAAAAACAGATATAAAGAGTACAGAGACATAAAGCAGATAATATGAAGCCTCTTAAAATTTGCTGCTCACTTTCTGCACAGTGTGCACGAGTGTGTTTCTTAATCATTCACAATATAATGAGTAATAAGAAAGAAAGTGTGTGCAAGTGCATGTGTGTGTGTATATGTATACTCACGTGGCTGAAGAGTTCATTGGTGAGCCCCAGGTAGTTGTGCAGGGCCAGAACTGTCACTCTCTGAAGACGCACCATGATGATCTACAGATGGACAAAACAGGACATCACTTATTCACCATAAAAAGTGTCCTTACAAACACACCGTTTGAATCCCTGTATGAATCCAGACCTGCACAACTCGCACAAGGCTTTCAGGGTATTTCTCAAAGATGGACAGGAAGGCATCCACAGGCAGTCTGAGGACAGTGGACACTTCTGCTGCTCTCGCTGACACGGTCTTATATGGTCGCTGATGACCCTGAAATACACAAATACACACATCCAAACAACTTTAATTACTGAATCCTACATAATACCCAGAGCATGTCATTTCCTATGGGGATTTTCCATATAAAGTGGGATTTATGAGTTGTTGACACATAACATGTCCATTAGTGCCGTCAGTCGCTAAACTTTTTTTATGGCAATTCATCGTAGTTAATCGCAATTAATCACAGATTTTAAAAGTGCTGAAATTTTATACTATATTGTAAGGCTGGCACCAGGATGTCATAAAAGTCAAAGTACTCTGCGAGAACCAACGTCATAAAACTCTTACACTGATGAGCATCTCCACCTGAGACAACGTACACTACTGATTAAGGACCATAAAACACAAATCTCACATCTGACCTCTATCTCACCTCAGGCCAATTTAGGCCTGTTCTAGTAAAACTCACTCACATCTCTCTATCTCTCCCTTCTCGTCTCCCCCACAAGGCACACAGATAGACACACAAAATGTATATGTGAAAATACAACAAAGAAAACCATGAAAACAAATAATGTTTGGTATAATTTAAAAGGTTTTAGTGCAACTGGTGTAATGGTATCATTCCCATGTTGATAAAACTAATGGCAACAATGTTAAAAGGTCTTTTGACAAATGCTGTATAATTCTGGAGGTCTGTCCCGCTCCCTGCCTGTATGTTAATAAGGTATGACCCCAGGACTCCCAAACCTGATCACTCCCAAAATTCCTTTTGTTCATGGTTTGGATATTTAAGGAAAGCTGGCCCAGAGCTCGTGGAATCTGCATTCAGATCTCCCACAGAGTTGCTGTGAGTAATGACAAAGAAATCATGGTATCTCTGTAGCCAGATTGACCAACACAGAAAACATTGTGTGTAGTTATCAGGTAATTGCAATTTGAATTTCTTATGTTTGGGAAATGTTTGAATGGAATGCAACTTCAATTATATTATTATTTTAATTGGAATTTTTGAATGTATTATGGATACCTGGTAAAATAAATTGTTACATTTGAGTTTATTCTGATACTATTGTCTTTAGTAGATTGTTAAGTCGATATAACGCAGTTCAATGGAAAAGAAGAGGCGAGAACCGGCTTGACAATATAAATAATATTTTAATGTAAAACTGAAACCAAACTACACAAACACACACACACACACATAGGATGGACAGCTGCCCGTAAACATTCTCTCTCTGTCGCACCACCGTCCGCAGTCGGCCTTTATCCCTCTCGGAGGCTTGATTAGCCTGATAAGGGACCGGGTGTGTAAAATCCCGACCCGACCCGGCCCTGCCCTGCCCTCCGCCCTGTCACAGTCAATGTTTCTGCAAATCTACGACCAGGTTAGTAGCGGACTAAAGCTCAGTTTTGAGTGGAGCATGGGGCACACCGACTGAGACTTTAGAGCTCGGACTAACAAATTTACATTATTTCTAGTGTACTTGGAGTGTACAGGCTCAATATGGAATTTCCGTTTAGGACAACATGTTGTCGACAAAGCCTAAATAGGGTGAAGTCTAATCCTCTGGTTATTATAATATTTTCTAGCTAAGTGTACATAGGAAACTATGGCATGATTATATAAAGCTATTTATAACTTAGGTATTGTTGGTCTATCTTTGTAAATTTTGTGGTCATGACCTCTGGGTAGAAATAATGTTATTCTAATTAAGTGTTTACTATCTAAGAGAACTAAACAGAATACTTTTAGATAAAAGGGCAAGCGTGAGCAGCCATCTAATTAGTATTTAGTCAATTACTGTTTTTATGACCAATACTGGTGTTTTTGTGACCGTGAGATCCACATATATGGCTGGCACGAGACTCTCCAAGCAACAGGAATCCGAATGAACTAGTACAATATAAAATAGAGTTAAATACAATGATTAAATGATAAATCAAATGTAATAATAATAACTAAGATAAGAACATTAATATATCCTTGGAAACTTTTATAATTGGAGTCAGATAAAATAATTGGGGATAATAAAACTAATGATATAGTTATTTAATTGGAACAAAATAACTTAAACTGAACGCACATGATAAGACAGAACGTGCAGGAGACCTTCAGCTACACCATCCTTGGGCCAGTTGGGTGGCTTCCCTATTCCTTCTTTACCTTATTCCCCTTCTTCCCTTACAATACTATTTTCTTGTCAAAATGCATTTATTTCCATCTTAGGAAAGAAAACAAAACAATATGCAACAATATAATGCTTTATTAACAAAAAACGAGATTAACGAGAGTACCACCCATAGAATGTCAATGGGACTGCAACATTATGCAATTTTATGCTAAGCTTGTAGGCTTTCCTTGGTAGAAGGGCTCTGGTGCTGTGCCATGTGCATCAGTGTAATGACTCCTGGCAGACACATTACAAAGGTTCCGCCCTTCACACAAGTATTATGCTGTATTAACGATAAATATGTTAAATCGCAATTAAGAAAAATGAAAGCATTCAGCTTTTTTAATTAATCACAAGCATTAACGTGTTAACTCTGACAGCTCTAATGTCCATTAAGGCTGTCAAATTAAAATTTGAAATTTGAATATTTGTTTAATATAAGATAAAAATGCACATTAAACATTTGGATATGGGTCAAACACTGATAATGACTTGTGTACATTCTTGGGCTAAAACAGACATAGTTCAATGAATAAAACAGAAGGCGGGTGTCTTGAGAAGTTGAGACACATTTTAAAGGTTGAATTTCCCTTTAAATTAATACAGACTCTTAAAAGGTGCATGAGACAAAACAACACAACCGTTAAAGACGTCCGTATAGCGCTTGCTTACATTGAAAAAGACAGACGCATTCGGAGTGAATGACTCCCCCAGAGGTAAGTACATTCATGAATCTTGAGTCCTTGGTAGTACTATGGCACCGGTATAGGCTACAGTGCAACACCAAGTTAAAATGGAACTGAAGCATGTCTTTTCTTGTTTTACTTTTTTACTTATTTGAGGTTATGACTTGGCTAAATCTTTTGTTTTTCTAATTTTACACACATTTGTTAACAGCCAAATATGTTCAACAATCGCTAAAACAGTGCTGGTGACTTCCAGTTTAGCATCTGCCATATGAAGCTGCATAAGTCAGGAGCTCCGCAAATCGGCTTTTAAATTTTGTTTTAACACTTGATACAGCATTCTTTTTACTCTTTGTGTATTTGTAGGTCATTTCTAACAATTATTGTCATTTTGATTTGAGTTCCAACAATGTCTTCCAAAGCCCAACGTCAAAAGAAGGCTGATTCGGCTGTTGCCAGCGGCTTGTCTCTGGAAATGCCTAAGTGTGATGAACTTTCCTTGGCTGAGGGTGTTGCGATTATGGCTGCCATTAGCAGGCTTGAAAGTGGAATCTACACAAAATTTGATACGCATGCTACTGAAATTCGAGGTGAAATATCCCTGGTATGAGAAGAAATGCACAACACAATTTCATCTTAGAAGGAGGATCTCAAAATCAAGAGTGAGTGCTTAACTAGCCTAAAGACCGCTACCTCAGAATGGACAACCAGTCTTCACTCACTCGAGCCTATAGTCTTCAGAAAGAGATCGCTTCACTGCAAGCTAAGTGCATCAATTTAGAGTGTCGTTCCCACAGATTTAATCTTCACCTGGTGGGAGTCCGGAAGGTTTGGAGGGCCAACAACCAGCAAAGTTCATGTCAGATGCTTTGGTGGAAATATTTGATCTGCCTGAATCTCCACTCCTTGCTCAAGCTCATCGCAGACTTGCACCGAAGCCTGCAGAGGGTAGCCGTCTGCGAGCCTTCGTTATTTGTTTTCATCGCTATGAAAATCGCGATGTTAAGGAGGATATCTGGCGAAAAGCAAGCCGGGTGTACAGCTTAAGTTCAGAGATAAAACTGTGTTCCTCTTTCCAGACTTTCCGCCTGAGATTGCCAAGAAGCGGGCCGCTTACTATGAGGTGAAACGTCTACTGTGGTCCATGCCAGATGTTAAGTACAGTCTAATGGGTCTCACCGGCTTCAGAATCACAAAGAATGGTGCTGAACACAAATTTGATACTCCGGCCACGGCAATGGCTTTTGTGAAACAACACCTACTACCTGCTTGAATTGGCATAAAGTACTGGAACTTAATGTTTAATTCTCTCTGGTTCAGAGACTATTGAAAGCACTTTTCTTAACTGAACGGTTGAATAGGTTTTGATTTTTTAAGGTTTGTTTATTTGTATTAGATTACATCCGCTTTATTTGTTATTTGTTTGAGGAAATGCATCCGAGGGAAGAAAAACAATATCTCGCATGCACATTGGGATTTTACCTCAGGGTAGCAAACGCTAGTTGGGGCAGTGTTAGCTTAGGTCAAGAGCGCAGGGTGCAGGGTGGTAGCGAGGACGGGGGTGGGTTTTCACGCTAGGGTTCTTGAAGTGTGATAATATGTTCTTATTTCTTTGTTTATCTCAAGAGCACAAGATTGTTTATTGCTTTTTTTATTTTTCACATGCTTTTTTGTATATACTGTTCCTTGTATAGCTACTTGGGTTTCACTTTTCTTTTTACTTCTTTTGTCTTTAAATGATGGGTGGTAGGGCTAAAGAAGATGGGTTGGTGAGATGGGTTAACTGGTTCTGATCCATCTTAAAAAAACTGAAAGCCAATTTTGTGTTATCTTCAAGAAACTCACCTCTGTTCTTCTGACCAAAATGACTGGGTGGGGCAAGTTTATCATTCACATTTTCAGTCCAAGTCTAGGGGTTGTGGCATTTTAGTACATAAAACTACTCCATTTGTGGTATCACAAGTTACTGCAGATCATAAGGGCAGATACGTTATTGTAACAGGAACTTTGTTTTCAACCCCTCTAATTCTTGCTAAAGTCTATGCTCCTAATTCTGATGATGTTGCCTTTTTTATTGTGTATACCTGACCTTCATTCTCATTCATTAATCCTGGGTGGAGATTTTAACTGTGTGATGTATCAAAGACTTGACAGGTCCTCAAAAACTGCTATATCTCTTTCAAAATGTGCAGCGATTATTCGATCTTTCCTACATAACTATGGTATTTGTGAAGTGTTTCATTTTTAAATCCCTTGACAAGGAAATATACATTTGTTTCTTATGTACATCAGTCCTACTCACGAATTGATAATTTTTATCTAGATCAAAAACTTCTTTCTTATCTTCAGGATTGCTCATATGAAAGCATAGTAGCATCAGATCACGCACCAGCTGTTCTTGAACTTAGCTTTCCAAAAACACCTCCAAAGCAGCATCAATGGTCCTTCAACCCTGCTCTCTTAAGTGATAAACAATTTGTCAAATTTATCTCCTCAAATATATCTTCTTTTCTTGAATTTAATAGTACTCAAGGTATGGCTTATTCTACCATCTGGGAGACTTTAAAATGTTACCTGTGCAGCTAAATCATTTAATATTCGTCTTATAAAAATAGATACCGAAAGAGGAAACTGTGGAACCAGCCTCTCTGTTTCATTCTTTTTTGTCCTGTTCTAAGTTATTAAGGTTTTGGGGGAGAAGTTTTAGTTGTTTCTCAGAATTTTTTACCACAGTAACAGACCCCAACCCTTTGACAGCATTATTTGGGGTTCTTCCAGAAAATGTAAAACAGACAACTTTAGAGATTGATAATATTGCACTTTGCACATTGTTGGTTAGACGACTTATACTAATTAATTGGAAGCTGCCATCTCCGCCAACCTATCGACAGTGGGTTTTTGACCTACTTATTACCCTCAAACTTGAGGTTAAATTTGGAGATAGAATGAAACCTGATCTCTTAATAAAATCTTGAAGCTCATTTTTAGATTACTTTAAGGAGACAGGCTTTAAAGTGTTTTCTTTTTTTCTTGTTATTTGGATGTTCACACACACACACACACACACACACACACACACATATATGTATATGTGTATATATATATATATATATATATATATATATATATATATATATATATATATGTATGTGTATATATATATATATATATATACTGTATATATACTGTGTGTATATATATATATATATATATATATATATATATATATATATATATATGTATGTGTATATATATATATATATATATATATATATATATATATATATATACTGTGTATATATACTGTGTATATATATATATATATATATATATATATATATATATATATATATATATATATATATATATATATATATATACACTCACCTAAATGATTATAAGGAACACCATACTAATACTGTGTTTGACCCCCTTTCGCCTTCAGAACTGCCTTAATTCTACGTGGCATAGATTCAACAAGGTGCTGAAAGCATTCTTTAGAACTGTTGGCCCATATTGATAGGATAGCATCTTGCAGTTGATGGAGATTTGTGGGATGCACATCCAGGGCACGAAGCTCCCGTTCCACCACATCCCAAAGATGCTCTATTGGGTTGAGATCTGGTGACTGTGGGGGCCATTTTAGTACAGTGAACTCATTGTCATGTTCAAGAAACCAATTTGAAATGATTCGAGCTTTGTGACATGGTGCATTATCCTGCTGGAAGTAGCCATCAGAGGATGGGTACATGGTGGCCATAAAGGGATGGACATGGTCAGAAACAATGCTCAAGTAGGCCGTGGCATTTAAACGATGCCCAATTGGCACTAGGGGGCCTAAAGTGTGCCAAGAAAACATCCCCCACACCATTACACCACCACCACCAGCCTGCACAGTGGTAACAAGGCATGATGGATCCATGTTCTCATTCTGTTTACGCCAAATTCTGACTCTACCATCTGAATGTCTCAACAGAAATCGAGACTCATCAGACCAGGCAACATTTTTCCAGTCTTCAACTGTCCAATTTTTGTGAGCTCTTGCAAATTGTAGCCTCTTTTTCCTATTTGTAGTGGAGATGAGTGGTACCCGGTGGGGTCTTCTGCTGTTGTAGCCCATCCGCCTCAAGGTTGTGCGTGTTGTGGTTTCACAAATGCTTTGCTGCATACCTCGGTTGTAACGAGTGGTTATTTCAGTCAAAGTTGCTCTTCTATCAGCTTGAATCAGTCGGCCCATTCTCCTCTGACCTCTAGCATCAACAAGGCATTTTTGCCCACAGGACTGCCGCATACTGGATGTTTTTCCCTTTTCACACCATTCTTTGTAAACCCTAGAAATGGTTGTGCGTGAAAATCCCAGTAACTGAGCAGATTGTGAAATACTCAGACCGGCCCGTCTGGCACCAACAACCATGCCACGCTCAAAATTGCTTAAATCACCTTTCTTTCCCATTCTGACATTCAGTTTGGAGTTCAAGTTTCATTGTCTTGACCAGGACCACACCCCTAAATGTATTGAAGCAACTGCCATGTGATTGGTTGATTAGATAATAGCATTAATGAGAAATTGAACAGGTGTTCCTAATAATCCTTTAGGTGAGTGTATATATATGTGTATGTGTGTATATATATGTGTATGTGTGTATATATATGTGTGTGTGTATATATATATATATATATATATATATATATGTATATATATGTGTATAGATATATATATATGCATACACACACACATTATTATTTTTTTATGTTCATATGTATGTGGACATTTATTATGCTTTTTTTTCCACTTTCTAAAAGAAATAAAAAAAAAAAAACAGTGATGATTAGATTATATTTAATTTATTAAACTTGTGAACATAAAAGACAACGTCGATTTAAAAATCAGATGTCTTGAAGATTTAATGTCCTGCCTGAAAAAAAAAAATTCTTTAAATTTAGAATATAATCGAATTTTGTAATATTTAAGTGAAAATAATTTAGTTTCTCGGTCCTGTTGACAACCATAATGTCCATAAGATTTTTTATGTCAACACATTTGTTGTCTTTTAGTTCATTTTAAAAGATCATGTGGTGTGACAATTTAATTTTTAACATTTTGTCTTGAACTTGTCTTAAATTACAGCAGTTTGACCTTGTTGTCAGGACCATTTTCATGAACAACAAAGAAGAGTGAAGAAAAAAGACATTCAGAGGTTGTGTAATGTGGAGGGTTGGGAGGGTTACTTTTAAAATGTCATTCACTACAGATTGCAGAATACATGCTTTAAAATGTAATTTGTAACGTATTCCATTAGATTACTCAATGTCAGTAATGCAATCTAAATACTTTGGTTTACTTCAAGCACTGGCAGATTTTTTTTCCACTTGTTTTGACTACAAACAAGTTATTAACAAGTGAAAAGATCTGCCAGTACAGTAAAACAAAATACACTTATATTAAAAATACATTCTCTGAAAAAAGCCTAAATATATTATGCAGTGTAGCTTCTAAAAACAGATTGATCTTGTTTTAAGGATTTTTAGATATGGTTTTACAGAAAAACATTCAAAAAATTCTCATCGAGAATAAGATTTTTGCCTTAATATCAAAGGTCACACTAGAGAGGAAAGAAAAAACATTAAGCGATTAATCGCATTTAATCACATATACAAATATTTACTGATAATGCCCCTCATATAATATATAATAATTCAATATATATAATGATGAACTATTATACATATTTATCATATATATATATATATATATATATATATATATATATATATATATATATATATATATTAGTATCTCACAAAAGTGAGTACACCCCTCACATTTTTGTAAATATTTGATTATATCTTTTCATGTGACAACACTGAAGAAATGACACTTTGCTGCAATGTAAAGTAGTGAATGTGCAGCTTGTATAACAGTGTAAATTTGCTGTCCCCTCAAAATAACTCAAAACACAGCCATTCATGTCTAAACCGCTGGCAACAAAAGTGAGTACACCCCTAAGTGAAAATGTCCAAATTGTGCCCAAAGTGTCAATATTTTGTGTGGCCACCATTATTTTCCAGCACTGCTTTAACCCTCTTGGGCATGGAGTTCACCAGAGCTTCACAGGTTTCCACTGGAGTCCTCTTCCACTCCTCCATTGTGACATCATGGAGCTGGTGGATGTTAGAGACCTTGTGCTCCTCCACCTTCCATTTGAGGATACCTCACAGATGCTCAATAGGGTTTAGGTCTGGAGACATGCTTGGCCAGTCCATCACCTTCACCCTCAGCTTCTTTAGCAAGGCATTGGTCATCTTGGAAGTGTGTTTGGGGTCGTTATCATGCTGGAATACTGCCCTGCGGCACAGTCTCTGAAGGAAGGGGATCATGCTCTGCTTCAGTATGTCACAGTACATGTTGGCATTCATGGTTCCCTCAATGAACTGTAGCTCCCCAGTGCCGGCAGCACTTATGCAGCCCCAGACCATGACACTCCCACCACCACGCTTGACTGTAGGCAAGACACATTTGTCTTTGTACTCCTCACCTGGTTGCCGCCACACACACTTGACACCATCTGAGCCAAATAAGTTTATCTTGGTCTCATTAGACCACAGGATATGGTTCCAGTAATCCATGTTCTTAGTCTGCAGCAAACTGTTTGTGAGCTTTCTTGTGCATCATCTTTAGGAGAGGCTTCCTTCTGGGACGACACCCATGCAGACCAATTTGATGCAGTATGCGGCATATGGTCTGAGCACTGACAGGCTGACCCCCCACACCTTCAACCTCTGCAGTAATGCTGGCAGCACTCATACGTCTATTTCCCAAAGACAACCTCTGGATATGACGCTGATCACGTGCACTCAACTTCTTTGGTCGACCATGGCGAGGCATGTTCTGAGTGGAACCTGTCCTTTTAAACCACTGCATGGTCTTGGCCACCGTGCTGCAGCTCAGTGTCAGGGTCTTGGCAATCTTCTTATAGCCTAGGCCATCTTTATGTAGAGCAACAATTATTTTTTCAGATCCAGAGAATTCTTTGCCACAAGGTGCCATGTTGAACTTCCAGTGATCAGTATGAGGGAGTGTGAGAGTGATGACACCAAATTTAACACACCTGCTCCCCATTCACACCTGAGACTTTGTAACACTAATGAGTCACATAACACCGGGGAGGGAAAATGGCTAATTGGGCCCAATTTGGACATTTTCACTTAGGGGTGTACTCACTTTTGTTGCCAGCGGTTTAGACATGAATGGCTGTGTGTTGAGTTATTTTGAGGGGACAGCAAATTTACACTGTTATACAAGCTGTACACTCACTACATTACATTGTAGCAAAGTGTAATTTCAAAAAATTTAATTAAAACACATGTTTGTGTTGTGTGTTTGCCGAAGGGTTTTGTCCACTGTATAAACTGCGTGTCGCCCATACCGCTGAAGTTTCACTACTGCCCTCTGGAGTGAACAGGTGGTACTACAAGCTTGCATTTCTCAGGAATCTTCCTTATTATGGTCTGGGGGCATTGTGACGCATTATTTTTTAATCGCATGGAATTAGCGTGTTAAATCGACAGCCCTAATAATAACACAAGCTCTTGCCTGCATTGAAATGGCAGAGAAAGTGGAATTATGGGTGTGACTCACTGTGATGACATCAAGGATGCTAAGCAGACTGTGAACACTGTCTCCAGGGAAAACCTCTTTGACCACTCCATCCTTCCCATCCTGAGCCACCAAATGAAAGAGAGAAAGAGACAGACCCAGAGAGAGAGAGAGAGAGAGAGAGAGAGAGAGAGAGAGAGAGAGAGAGAGAGAGAGAGGGGAGAGTCACAAACAAACAAGTATAATATTATTAAAAAGTAAAAAATATTATTGTACACAGAAAACTGCCTTATATTAATTGTGGCACAACAATGCATTAACACACATACATACCTGTCCAGTAAGACATAACTCCAGCTTGCCATCCTGTACCACATAAATACTGCTGTCAGGCTGACCAGGTCTGAAGACATATTCACCTTGCTGGAACTGTAGAAACACCATGTGTTTACACAGCTCCAGAAACAATGGCTTCTCAAAGTGACCCAACACACTAAAAGAGAGAAACAAGAGAAACCAATGCCACACAAATGTACTGTAGTTAATAACTGCATAATAGACTATTATAGTGAATGTATTTTTTTCATCATATTGCACTGCTCTAAGGAATAGTTGATTCTAATTGGTCAATCTCTGCATTCTGTGGTCAAATAATCTTTATAATTGACTGTTGTCCCAGGCAACCAAATTCCCAAGCAGTGCTCATTCCACGTCTTCTCACATAACAGAATAGAAGTACTCCGATACCAAAATTTTGGCTTTGATACGATACCAGCCTAGGTACCCTGGTAAAATCTGATTAATTGTCAAATTATCATGGTTTTCTCAAAAATGTCACATCCTGTAAAATTTTGCTAATAGCACTATACTGGAGTATGGTACCGAAGTTAGATTTTATCGTACCATTTTAAAATGTTTGGTTTCGTAATATTTCATTAATACTAGTATACAGTGCAACCCTTTAACAGAATACAGAATACCTAACAATAATAACCATTTATTTATTTACGTGGTAAGTCAAGTATCTGTGTAAAAAGCAGGATAATGAAAAGTCATACAGACATTTTCAGAAAATTAAGCCCATTGGGGAAATACAAAATCATCTTATTTATCCTGATTACCCTGTCTGGCTTCATTCTGTGATATATTTAGTGACTAGATGACTGTACATTATACCTTACATTTCATATGTAAAACAATGAACACACACACTGGGAGCGTACCGGACATTCTTGAGCATGTAGAGCACTTCAGATGGCAGGTGAGAATTGGCCACGTCAAACTCTGTGAGATCTGCCTCCAGCACTGAGGGAGGAGGCTCCTTCATCTGCAAAGTGGGCACTTCCTTCTTAAAGCGCAGGATCCTGAGACAGAGACAGAGAGAGTCATGAAATGTGACTTCCTCTGGGCCAATAAAAATGACCAAATAAGTTAACAAATGCAAGATACTTTTTGGCAATGTTCAGCATCTTTTGTTTCTTTTTGAGCCGGGGTCTGGAGGAGGAGGTGGAGCCCACGAGAGAGGAGGTTGACTCAGACACTTTCCTCATAATCTTCCTCCCATAAAACAAGACTTTGTCTCTTTTACGAAAACGATACTTCGGGGCTTCCTGAGCCTCAAGTTCTGAGAGAAGACACAACAATTACAGACATTATTACAAATCTAGATGATTTGATAGTTTTACACTAAACAACCAAGAAGAAAAAGAACAAAAGAAAAAACATGAAATGAATGATACTGACATTAAATAGCGTGAATTAGTATTAGGAAAACTTACGGCGGAGCTTGATCCTCCGGAGGACAAAAAATATGAGGACAGCGATGAGAACGATGGTGACGCCAGCGCCAATCACGATTCCCACCACCTCAAGAGAAAATGATAGACAGAGACAGAGAGATAGAATAATCTAGAGAACACTGGAGTGGCATTCAAAAGGCAAACTCAAGCTTAATGGAAAAAAAAAACTGTGCCATAACACTTATTTTCTGTAACAGTGTATGTATATTCATGTGTATTTACTTACCATGCTTGTCTGTAGCTGATCCTCTACTAAAGACTTAATGGTTCCAAATCCCTCCTGTTGCAACACACAATAGATATTAATATAAATTAATATAATTAAGTATAGTCAGGACATTACTGATGTAAAAAACAGCACCATCACTATTTGATAAAAGTAATTTTTGATAAAATCTAGACAGGCCCAATTGCAAGCAGCCATCACTCCAACACCGTATCCTTGAGTAATCATGCTAAATTGCTAATTAGTACTATACAATCACTTGCCATTATATCAATCACAGTTGAAAGCTATTTGTTTCATTAAATTAAGCTTAACATCATCTTTGTGTTTGTTTTTGAGTTGTCACAGTATGCAATTGACTGGCATGTCTGGCAAGGTCAATATTAGGCAAAAAATGGCTAAAAAGACACTGCTTTCTCAAGAAACACATCAGTCATTCATTGTTTTGAGGAATTAAGGCTATACAATGCTTGAAATGACCAAAAACTGAAGATTTCATGCAAAGGTTTACACTAAAGTCTTCAAAGACAAAGGACAACTGGCTCTAACAAGGACAGAAAGAGATGTGGAAGACCAGATGTACAACTAAACAAGAGTATAAGTACATCAGAGTCTCTAGTTTGAGAAATAGATGCTTCACATGTCCTCAGCTGACAGTTTCATTGAATTCTACCTGCTAAACACCAGTTTCATGTACAACAGTAAAGAGAAGACTCAGGGGTGCAGGACTTATGGGAAGAATTGCAAAGAAAAAAACACTTTTGAAACAGAAAAAGAAAAGGTTAGAGTGGGCAAAGAAACAGACACTGGACAACAGATAATTGGAAAAGAGTGTTACGGATCTTAACCCCATTGAGCTATTGTGGGATCAGCTAGACTGTAAGGTGCACGAGAAATGCCCGACAAGACACATCTATGGCAAGTGCTACAGGAAGCGTGGGGTGAAATGTCACCTGAGTATTTGGACAAACTGACAGTTGGAATGCCAAGGATCTGCAAAGCTGTCATTGCTGCACATGGAGGATTTTATGATGAGAACATTTTGAAGTAGTTTAAGAAGTTCTGATAAATATTTTCAAATTGTAATAGTAATTTTTCACATTATTAATGTCCTGACTACACATTAAGATCAGTTGAATGCCACTTTGGTGAATAAAAGTACCAATTTCTTTCCATAAGAGCAAAATCTGTACATTATTCCAAACTTTTGGCCACCAGTCTATATATATATATATATACAGTATATATATGCAAAAAGACAGATATAGGATCTGGTTCAGATGAAAGAGATAAAGAAAGAGGGAAGGAAATGGAGAGATGGCACATGATAAACCCTATTTATCTCTGCGCCACAATTTTTTCCAGAGCTATCGCATGTCTTCAAGTGGCTTTGAATAAAATGCACAAGTCATATTAACTGCTTTAATGGTGTTTTATGGTTCTTTTATGTCATTTTTGGAGCTTGACAGTAATGAACATGACTAACTCATTACTAAGATTAAGTATCGGATTTGGATCGGGCTCATCGGACCGATACCCGATCCATCTAAAAGCTTCAGTATCAGAGACAATACCAATCCAGGTATCGGATCGGTGCACCCCTATGTTCAATGATGAAAACTAACTGTATTTTTACATATGTGTTAGATCCTTTGTCAACATGAGGAACTACTTTAATAGAGAATTGGTAGATTTTATCTTGAGTGTTTCTGGTAAGAGTCGGGTAGATGTTAACATGCAACACTGGACTTATCTAGACACACTAATCAGTGAGCAGCATTTACTCAGTGTAACATACATTTGTATTAAAGGAATGTCTGTACATTGTCATAACTTGACATCATAACATACATTATAACTTGATCTCTCAGTACAAGGCCTTGTGATATTGGGCAATCTTTGAACAGAGTGATGGGTGTATGCAATTCTTGCTGGAACAACATTAAGGCCAATTCACACCAAGAATTTTCAGTGTGAGTGTTCTTTCTAAACAAGTTTTTGAATAGGAACAATGGATTCCATGGTTCTATTCAAAGTGGGTCTGACAAATCCTCCGGCAACATTTCAAATTGTTTTTTTTTCAGAGAACAGTCCAAAGATATAATGTAATACCTAATTTTATATAATATATTTGGTGTTTTATCTTAATGTACATTATTTCATATGTATATCACTTTGTGTGATATTTTATTCATGCATTAAAAACACCAGAGGTTTAGCACTTCGTTTGGACTAAGCTCATAATAAAATATAACAAAGACTCTTTACATGCAATACATTACTACGAGTGCAGACAAATGAATTGCTGAACCTCACTCCTGTTTTTATTGCAAGGATAAATTAAGTATTCCTGTAATGGTGTTATTTTTCTCTACAACTATGAAATAACTAAATCAAGAAAAGACAATGAGGCTGTGTCTTCTTTTATATTGTTTTTAATGTTATGCATCATATTTTATGATACACCTGTTTTACTTAGTGTATGTTATTTCACGTGTATTTACATAACTGTTCCTTGTGTTATCCAGGCATTAAAAAAAGAAGCTGGGTGCGAGAGTTAGTTTGAAATATACTTGCAGCAAAATACATGCATAAATATAAAGACAGAAGACACAGGATGTATGCAAAAGCGCTCTTTACTCATCTCACTCGCACAAAAAAACACAGATTCTATATTCCTCTAAATGCATAAAAAACATGGAAACATAATGAAAAAGTTATGACATGAAATGAAATATATTAATCTCATGTATTGACAGCTGAACAGAAACTGGCCTACAGATGTTAATGACTAATGGAAACATCCATGTGAATAGCGGTAGTATTTATATGTAATCTGTTACAAACAAAATTGTCAATAATTGCCATCAATTTAAGAGCACTTTCACACTATAGCTTTAGAAGCGGACACGAGTTCAGTTTGTGTGGTTGATGTGAAAACTGATTTCTGAAATCGGGTGAGCACCAACAAACCACATTTGAGTCTGCATGACACGGTGGCCCGAGGTAACATTTATTTGAATTCTGTTATGATTATCAGTGCCTGCCCAATTTTTCAGCCATCTTGGTTCCGAGAGTACTTCATAACACCATTTCAAGCCATGAACTACGCCAACCAGCTCTGATGCGAATCACAACTTTACAAACTTTGATTTGAAGCAAAAACTAAATATTTTATTTGCAGAAAGACAAAAGGTACAAGACTGTGTTTGTGATTGATGTAATCGAATTAAAAACACTGAACAAATATAAAGCTTCAATGAAAGTTGTTGATTAGAAGTATAAAAACAATCTGTTTAAAGTATATTGCATAATAATCAGATTTATTTAAATATATAAGTAGTTTATAGGGTACTAGAGTGTAGGGAGCACAGTAGGGACACGGTTGTGTCATTCACTGTGTATCATTGTAGTGGTCGGTTCGTGATTCTATGATTGGTGGATTTTCCAATTCAGGATCACAGCTAGTGTAGTTCTTAACCAGAAATTCAGCCATTAAACAATGCAGACTGATGGCGTCAACAGAAGAATACACCACTGATTATCACCTCGTAGCTCACAGTAGGTCTGTCTTTAAAGGTTTATAAGTTATCAGAAATAAACAATTCCCCTGTGGTAAACATTAATTGGATTTTTACTTCCAGAACCAGACTGTTCAGACCGTTCTATTGGTATGAGCCACTAGTGATGACAAATAATTTGCCTTTTCTATCGCAATGCATTTTTCATTGCCGCCTGTCTCTACAGAAATTGCCTTGAGCATGCAGCTTGCATTATTTGCATCTTATGAGACAAGCAGAAGCAAGCAATGTGCTGGGATCAAACTCAAATTCGGATCAAGCAATCAAACAATGTGTGAAAACAGCCTAAGACAAGTCTCTTCCCTCCCTGTGTACTTGAAATCAAGCCTCTGCATTACACTCAGGATGACTCAACTTTAAAATAGTTAGGAAAAATTCCTCTTATGGGTTTTGGGTGTGTGTGTGTTTGTGTAAAGTTGAGAGCGTTACAGGTTGGTAAAGCTCACCTCTAGAAGCTCTGCAGACTCTGGGCCCGATGTACTCTGTCCCATTCTACCTCAGCGCACAGCTGGGCCATCTAACAGCCACTGCAATACACAGCAAGGCAACAGGCTTCATGCAACATGCAAAAACCAATGTCTCACACCCACAGAGTCAGTTAGGATTGCTACAGGCTGAAAAGAAGCTAATTAAAATAACTCAAACATATTTTACATGTTGGCTCTTTCGTATGATTTGTACAAGTTTGTTTGTATAAATTTGTACGAATTCATCACGTGCAAATGCCCGGATGTCTAATGCTGTAAACATCAGTTTTGGACACGAGGCGTTAAGGACATTCTTATTAATATTATGCCATCTATGAAAAGCCATCTATGTGCATGTATGACACGCTGTTTGTGCAGAACCATGCAGTCTCGTGGAACACATGCATCTAAAAGGTTCTCACTCTTTCTTTGTTTCTGTCTTCTGATTTTTTTTGGGCAAAAACAGTATCATCTATGAGTCCTGCAAATGACCTCTAAGTCTGCAATGAGCTCAGGAGGTGCTTTGAGTTCAGTTCACTTTATTTCCACAGAGCAGTTTATTGTCTGCAGAATGTACATCTGTGATAAATCATAAAAAACACGAACACCTTGAACCATGATTTATATTTCAGTGATTATCATCATCATTATAATGATTATTTTTACATTTATAATTGTTTTTATGTCTTCATTTGTGTAAAAAATGTTCTGCCTGCATGCTTAGACGGATACTTGCCTGACGGTAATTTGAAAGGTGGTTATATTATTGTTTTGATCACTTCATTATTTTAATCGATTTTTTTGTTTCGTTTGGAGTGCAATTTGAATTTAGAAATGTATTTGATTTAAGTTTTTTAATAAATTAATTTCATTTTCATTGCAAAATTACTAAAGCAAGGATATTCACTGATCCCTCAGCCCGGAGGTTGCTGATGTAATTGGATATTGAGATATATATATATATATATATATATCGTGAAAGAGGGGACAAAATGTATCCATACACATTTTCCCAGACAACGAAATACCCGACTGGCAGAGTATACACAGTCGAAACAGGTTCTTTGCCAGAGATGTTGCCCTTCACAAAAGCCATCTGTCAAAAAGTTGTACAACACACTTTTTTTTCCAGTTTTATTTAAATTTTAAGTTAAAATAAATAAGTTTGAATCCAGGGTGTGCTGAGTGACTCCAGCCAGGTCTCCAAAGAAACAAAACTATCCTGGTTGCTAGAGAGGGTAGAGTCACATGGGGTAACCTCCCCGTGGTCGTGATTTGTGGTTCTCACTCTCAGTGGGGCGTGTGGTAATTTGTGCGTGGATTGCGGAGAGTAGCATGAGCCTCCGCATAAGGAGTCTCAGTGGTTTCGTGCACAGCAAGCCATGTTATAAGATGCGCGGATTGATGGTCTCAGAAGAGGAGGCAACTGAGACTTGTCCTCCGTCACCCGGATTGAGGTGAGTAACTGCACCACCACGAGGACCTACTAAGTAGTGGGAATTGGGCATTCCAAACTGGGGAGAAAAGGGCATGAGTGTGTGTAGAATAAATATTATAATATATATATATATATATATATATATAAACCATATATTTAGCAAAAATAGGTGGTTGACATGACACGGTTTTTATGTGACCAACGTTTATTCATATCAACATAATTATTATCTGTTCATATTGGTTAGAACAGTAGGATAGACTTCCACAAACTATTTACAACTAAAATCAGCTAAACTGTAAGTGACAGTAAAGAGAATATATGTAAATATGTTTTCATATTATTAATGTAAACAGTGCTCACAAGCAGGTCAGACAAGACAATCGGCAATGAACAGAAGTCTCAAACAGTAGCTTCTCCCCCAGTGATGTCATTATCCCGAACAAATCCCCATAACCCACATCCACACACATCCATATGGCCTAAATACACAGACACGTTATCCTCCCCTCCATCATTTACATTTCCCCATCAAACCATTCCTTTTACCTAAAGTGGTAAACAACACGCTTGCTCCGACATCTCCCATCAACACTAAAATAAACTGAGTATGATGCCATCTAAAGCCTTCCAATGATGACATCACAAAGTCTGGAGGCAAACAACTGCCTGAAATCAATGGGGGTGGATAGAGGATTAGATTACTAAGATCACAGCAGACATAAAGGATTTACATTTCATATCTGAATGCGAGTGTGTATAAAATACACCGCTAATGACTGGCGAAGTGAGCCAACGAACAGACTTAGCTCACTGCTTATACAGCTGAAAGATGCCTACCATTAGTTCCAGTGTGTGACTGTATCACATTGAGATTGATAACAGGGAGAGATAACATTGAACAACTCGCTGTTCTTCTAACTCTGACGTTCATTAACAAGAGAGCGAATGAAAAGCACAAGGGAATAATGAGAAAGGGTAAGAGAAAAGCTGAAATGCCAGGCAGGATTCTTTACTCACTAATAGGCATCTCCTAATAGCCATTGTCGTTGGGTAACAATGCCCTTAGTATGCAACCTTTAAGCATGAGAGAACTGGAAATAATGGACACATTTACAGACAACTGACAAACACAAATGAAACTCAAGGCTTCGAGAACTGACAAAACTGCAATGCAGAGGAGGACTTTGACATGGTCGAGAAGTGTGAACAACACCTCTTTTTAACTTCCTATCCCACACACTCTCACCCAGCTATTTTTTCTTAATTTAAATGATTAAATGCACACAAAACTTAAGTGTGAAAAACACTTGGGTCTGAACTGAAGCATGACTTCGATGGCAACAATTGCTGCATACTACAACTACTCTGCTGAAAAGACAAGCATTGCTGGTCACCAGCATTTTTTGTGTTGTGGATGCTGGTTTGTTGTTTTCCTACCAGGATTCTTAGGGTGTGTTCACACTTGGCAGGTTTGGTTCAATTAAAACGAACTCTGGCGCGATTGCTCTGTTACTGTGGTTCATTTGAACAAGTGTGAACATTGCCATCCAAACCTTGGTGTGCACCAAACAAGCGGACCGAGACCGACTGAATAGTGGGTCTCGGTCCACTTCTAAACGAACTGTGGTGCAGTTCGTCTGATATATGAAAGCAGCATGGACCAAAGGCGTCTAAACGGACCAATAACAGGGAGTAATTTGCCTAATACTGACCTCAAGCGTACCTGGTTCCTCTCATCATAGGAGCTATGTTGCCCATTACAGTTCGGTACAGGCATCAGAACCGTCATCAGCCGTCCTTGCAGTATATTTCCGTTTGTGTGTACAACGGAGGAATTCCTGCCGCTGTTTTGACTTCTTTTTTTTTGTCTCTTTAGGTTCGGTGTTAAAAGTGCCAGTGTGAATACTAAGCGAACCAGGACTAAATGTATCATTTTTGGTCCGGACCAAGAGAAGCAAACTAAAAGTGTGAACACGCCCTTATATTCTGGGTTTAGCACAAATTAAGCTTAATAGACAGCATTTGTGGCATAAAAAACATCAACTTGCTCCTTGTTTATTAAAAAATGCTAAAATTGCCAATACAGTAACAATATATAATGGTCCAGTCCATAAACGCTAAAATACAAATAGTTTCAAAAGTATAACCACAAGATGTAAACATGTAAACTAGATTTCAGTATGATAAAATGTCTTACTAATCTTATCTGTGTTAAGTTATATCCAATATAGGGTTTGTATTGGATATAACATTACATAAAGTTAGTAAGCGATTTTATGCCACTAAAATCATGTTTATATGAATGACGTTTATGTCTTATGGTTATACTTTCGAAACTATGCGTATTTTAGTGTTTATGGATTGGCCCCCTTCACTTCCATTGTAAGTGCTTTACTGTAACTGCAATTTTTTGCTTAACTTATATTGAACCCTGAACATTCCTTTAAGCTCAGTCAATAGTATTTATGGCATGATGTTGATTACCACAAATAAGAATATTGACAAGTTTCTTGTTTATTTGAAGAAATTAAAAAATGGAAGTGAATGGGGCCAGTCCATAAACACTAAAATACTCACGGTTTCAAAATAGACACAATATGTAAACATTATACATTTTAACATTATTATAGTGTAATAAAATAGCTTCCTAACCTTATCAGTGTAAAGTTATTCCCGATATTACAACTTTGTCCTCAGGACAATAAAATCCTGCAATCCTGTTATTAGATATAACTTTACACCGATAAGGTTAGAAAATATGTTAACACATATAATGATTACATCTTGAAGCTCTACTTTTGAAACAGATTGTATTTTTAAGTTTATGGACTGACCCCATTCACTTCCATTGGCCTTACTGTATTTGCAATTTGTTTTTAATAAAGGAGCAACCAGCCAAAAATCATTATATACTGTATAAACCAGCTTGGGTCAGCATGCTGGTCTAAACTTTTTTTTAACCCAAGCAGGTTACAAATAAATCAGGCCAGTCAAGTACACACAGATCAGTGAAATTGTGGTCCATTTTGTTACACTGATGCTGAATGTATGCCAAGAACTAAAACATGCCTGTGAGCCATATGCTGCTATAGCACACTGGAATCCAGGTAACATGATATTAAATATTAAATGCAGAACATAATATCAGATGCTGGAATAACGAAACAGCATCATGTGTACGTCTGATCAGCTGATCGTGGGTTAAACCATATGTCAGCAGCAAATAAAGGTAACAGTACACTTAAGTTAACACACATTAAAGAAACCGCCCTCTATTAACCCCAAATAATCAGCCGTGATGTATTGATGTTTTCTCTCTATATAGATGCAGTGTTGTGAAGTGCTGCTGTTGAAAGTGATGCTGTGCCGTGACCTCGGCAGATAAACAACACAGCGTCCTCAGGCGGAAAGTTGCACCGTTAACACGAATACAATAAATCAACATTGAATACACAATGTGATGACAAATAAACTTAATGGCCAATAAGCATACTGCACACTGTTGTTTGCTTGTGAACTTACCTGAAAGCGAGGATCCGTCCTGATCTGTCGAACAACGGTCATTCCGGAAACGTTCGTTCAGAGCGATGCGTAGACTCCGCCCACTGAGTGCAGTACCCAATCAGAGACGACCATCTGGCCAATCAGATTTGAGGAAAAATGACCCTCACTGAGTTCCTCCCCACTGTTATATATTTATTTTATTTTTAATTTTTTTTTATTTGGTATCAAAATCACATAATAATCAAATACAGAATGACAATAACAATAATTGCAATAAAATCAGTAAAAAAAAATACAATATTAATACAAAATATTACAAGTAAATAAAATAAATTAACAACAAAATAACACAGTTAAGAACTACACTCACCTAAAGGATTATTAGGAACACCATACTAATACTGTGTTTGACCCCCTTTCGCCTTCAGAACTGCCTTAATTCTACGTGGCATAGATTCAACAAGGTGCTGAAAGCATTCTTTAGAAATGTTGGCCCATATTGATAGGATAGCATCTTGCAGTTGATGGAGATTTGTGGGATGCACATCCAGGGCACGAAGCTCCCGTTCCACCACATCCCAAAGATGCTCTATTGGGTTGAGATCTGGTGACTGTGGGGGCCATTTTAGTACAGTGAACTCATTGTCATGTTCAAGAAACCAATTTGAAATGATTCGAGCTTTGTGACATGGTGCATTATCCTGCTGGAAGTAGCCATCAGAGGATGGGTACATGGTGGCCATAAAGGGATGGACATGGTCAGAAACAATGCTCAGGTAGGCCGTGGCATTTAAACGATGCCCAATTGGCACTAAGGGGCCTAAAGTGTGCCAAGAAAACATCCCCCACACCATTACACCACCACCACCAGCCTGCACAGTGGTAACAAGGCATGATGGATATATGTTCTCATTCTGTTTACGCCAAATTCTGACTCTACCATCTGAATGTCTCAACAGAAATCGAGACTCATCAGACCAGGCAACATTTTTCCAGTCTTCAACTGTCCAATTTTGGTGAGCTCTTGCAAATTGTAGCCTCTTTTTCCTATTTGTAGTGGAGATGAGTGGTACCCGGTGGGGTCTTCTGCTGTTGTAGCCCATCCGCCTCAAGGTTGTGCGTGTTGTGGCTTCACAAATGCTTTGCTGCATACCTCGGTTGTAACGAGTGGTTATTTCAGTCAAAGTTGCTCTTCTATCAGCTTGAATCAGTCGGCCCATTCTCCTCTGACCTCTAGCATCAACAAGGCATTTTCGCCCACAGGACTGCCGCATACTGGATGTTTTTCCCTTTTCACACCATTCTTTGTAAACCCTAGAAATGGTTGTGCGTGAAAATCCCAGTAACTGAGCAGATTGTGAAATACTCAGACCGGCCCGTCTGGCACCAACAACCATGCCACGCTCAAAATTGCTTAAATCACCTTTCTTTCCCATTCTGACATTCAGTTTGGAGTTCAGGAGATTGTCTTGACCAGGACCACACCCCTAAATGCATTGAAGCAACTGCCATGTGATTGGTTGATTAGATAATTGCATTAATGAGAAATTGAACAGGCGTTCCTAATAATCCTTTAGGTGTGTGTATATACAAAGTAAAGTGAACCAGAAAAGATTATTACGTGATGTGTTATGATGAGTTTAATAGATAGATCTATAAAGGCAATGTAAAAAATATGAGTGGTGATTTTTTTAATAAGAGATTATTATTTTACAGTACAATACAAGTAAAAAACTTGTACTCATAAACCTACAGCAGATAATAAATTAAAGTAAGATTAAATCAAATAAGGTGATAATTCCACATGTAATATTTCAACATACGGTGTGAGATAATAAATCCAAATTAAGTAATCACCTTATGAGATTTGAACAGCTCACTACAATCGTGATTTCTTAACTCTTTATCTAAATGTCATTACTACCTGACCTATGCCAGGAAGTGCAGTCAGCACACAGGTAAACTTTAAAAGTTAACTGAGCACTATATGTCAAAATGCTTTTATGTTGACTGCATTTTGTTCCTCATCTTATTCTTAATTTTAATCATTAACTTGACGCTGAGAAATTAACTGATTACATTACAGCTGTTAAATTGCATCTGAAGGTATCAACTCTCTAATATTAAATATTTGGTGCTCCTGAAATATTCAGACTGTTGACAAAAAGCACACAGATAAATTCTTCAATTAGACTGAAGAATGGAAAAAAACATTGATTTAAAGGTGCACTCAGTCATTTTTTTCCCCAATAAAAAAGTTAGGAAATTAAAACATATTGAAACATATGTATAAACTCATGACTGCTCACACGAGATGAGGACTGTAGTCACATCAGTAACCTTTTCAAAGCTGTTTTTATTCTACATGGGGCAGGGGTGCCCTCATTAGTGCTGCCATGTTAGAATCACATGACCAGCTGAATACTATTTGCTTATTCTCAGTAACCATCTTGATATTGGACACTTTCACTCTTGGGTTAAATAAATCATAGCTGAATGTGAATAGTGAATATCTACAATGGCATCAGTAACTGAAGACTATTGGTTTGAATGGTGCTGCATCAACACCACTAGGTGTCACTGTAAGTCCAAGATGACAATAGCAAAAAGTTACTTAGTGCACAAATATAGATGCTGAAATGTGATTCCTAACAAAATTGTTGTTTATATAAATACTACTACTTCTACTAATATTACTTCTGTTATTAAGAAACACTCACTGAGCACTTTTTTATATAAACCTACTTATTAATGTGATTATCTAATCAGCCAATCGTGTGGCAGCAGTGCAATGCATACATTTATACAGATACGGCTCAGGAGCTTCAGTTAATGTTCACATCAACCATCAGAAGGTGGAAAAATGTAATCAGTGATTTCGACCATGGTATGATTGTTGGTGCCAGACGGGCTGGTTTGAGTATTTCTGTAACTGCTGATCTCCTGGGATTTTCAAGCACAACAGTCTCTAGAATTTACTCAGAATGGTCCCAAAAACAAAAAACATTTAGTGAGCGGCAGGTCTGTGGACGGAAACGCCTTGTTGATGAGAGAAGTCAACGGAGAACAGCCAGCCAGACTGGTTCGAATTGACAGAAAGGCTACGGTAACTCATATAAACCCTCTGTACAATTGTAGTGTGCAGAATAGCATCTCAGAATGCACAACATGTCAAAACATGCAGAAAACCACTTCAGGAAATTTATTAGGACCAGAGTGTTCTTAATAAAGTGCTCAGTGAGTGTAAGTTATAATTAGTGAGTGTACAATATACACTCACCTAAAGGATTATTAGGAACACCTGTTCAATTTCTCATTAATGCAATTATCTAATCAACCAATCACATGGCAGTTGCTTCAATACATTTAGGGGTGTGGTCCTGGTCAAGACAATCTCCTGAACTCCAAACTGAATGTCAGAATGGGAAAGAAAGGTGATTTAAGCAATTTTGAGCGTGGCATGGTTGTTGGTGCCAGACGGGCCGGTCTGAGTATTTTACAATCTGCTCAGTTACTGGGATTTTAACGCACAACCATTTCTAGGGTTTACAAAGAATGGTGTGAAAAGGGAAAAACATCCAGTATGCGGCAGTCCTGTGGGCAAAAATGCCTTGTTGATGCTAGAGGACAGAGGAGAATGGGCCGACTGATTCAAGCTGATAGAAGAGCAACTTTGACTGAAATAACCACTCGTTACAACCGAGGTATGCAGCAAAGCATTTGTGAAGCCACAACACGCACAACCTTGAGGCGGATGGGCTACAACAGCAGAAGACCCCACCGGGTACCACTCATCTCCACTACAAATAGGAAAAAGATGCTACAATTTGCAAGAGCTCATGTTGCCTGGTCTGATGAGTCTCGATTTCTGTTGAGACATTCAGATGGTAGAGTCAGAATTTGGCGTAAATAGAATGAGAACATGGATCCATCATGCCTTGTTACCACTGTGCAGGCTGGTGGTGGTGGTGTAATGGTGTGGGGGATGTTTTCTTGGCACACTTTAGGCCCCTTAGTGCCAATTGGGCATCGTTTAAATGCCACAGCCTACCTGAGCATTGTTTCTGACCATGTCCATCCCTTTATGGCCACCATGTACCCATCCTCTGATGGCTACTTCCAGCAGGATAATGCACCATGTCACAAAGCTCGATTCATTTCAAATTGGTTTCTTGAACATGACAATGAGTTCACTGTACTAAAATGGCCCCCACAGTCACCAGATCTCAACCCAATAGAGCATCTTTGGGATGTGGTGGAACGGGAGCTTCGTGCCCTGGATGTGCATCCCACAAATCTCCATCAACTGCAAGATGCTATCCTATCAATATGGGCCAACATTTCTAAAGAATGCTTTCAGCACCTTGTTGAATCAATGCCACGTAGAATTAAGGCAGTTCTGAAGGCGAAAGGGGGTCAAACACAGTATTAGTATGGTGTTCCTAATAATCCTTTAGGTGGGTGTATATATATATATATATATATATATATATATATATATATATATATATATAAAGGTAATTACCATCTGCCTGTCTCTGGCCCTGATATATTTAAATTAGCTTTTCTTAATATGATATCATTTCTCACCATAAATTCAGTCAATATTAAAGGAATACAATGGGTTCCTTACAAATTAAGCTCAATCTACAATGTTTGTGGCGTAATGTTGATCACCACAAACTCCTCCGTCCTTTTCTTTAAAAAAGCAAGATTCAAAGTTACAGTGAGGCAGTTACAATGGATGTGAAAGGGGCTAATCTGTTTTAAATGCAGAAATGTGAAGCTTATTATTGAAAAAAAAAGCACTTACACTGAAACTTCTGTAAAAACTCATGTATTATTTGAGCTGTAAAGTTGTTTAAATCATAATTTTTACAGTAATTTTATAGTTTGTTGACATTACATCGTCAAGGCAGCAAAATTAGATATAACTTTAAACAGATATTGTTTATTTTTTATTTTATCACACTAAAATCATATTAACATATTTTTTTTATATTTTGTGGCTGTACTTTGAAAACAGTGAGAATTTATCATCACTGATCCTCCACCAAATTTCACAGTTGGTGTGAGATACTGTGGCTTGAAGGCCTCTCCAGGTCTCCGTCTAACCATTAGAAAACCAGGTGGCGTTTCGGTGATGATCTGGGGGTGCTTCAGACAGGCTGGAATCGGGCAGATTTGTCTTTGTGAAGCACGCATGAATCAAGCCACATACAAGGTTATCCTGGAAGAACACTTGCTTCCTTCTGCTCTGACAATGCTCCCCAACTCTGAGGATTGTTTTTTCCCCCCAAAGCAGAACAATGCTCCATGCCACACAGCCAGGTCAATCAAGGTGTGGATGGAGGACCACCGGATCAAGACTCTGTCATGGCCAGCCCAATCTTCAGACCTGAACCCCAACGAAAACCTCTGGAATGTGATCAAGCGGAAGATGGATGACCACAAGCCATCAAACAAAGCCGAGCTGCTTGATTTTTTGCACCAGGAGTGGCATAAAGTCACCCAACAGCAATGTGAAAGACCGGTAAAGAGCATTAAGTTAAAACATTAGTATTGTGTTGTTTCTAAATAAATATGAACTTGTATTCTTTGCATTTTTCAAGGGCTCTTTTTTTGTTATTTTGACCAGTTGTCATTTTCTGCAAATAAATGCTCTAAATGACAATACATTTATTTGGAATTTGGGAGTAATTTTGTCAGTACTTTATATAATAAAAACTAATTTCATTTTACTCAAAAACATACCTATAAATATTAAATCCTGAGAAACTGGTATTTTTCAGTGGTCTCTTATTTTTTTCCAGAGCTATATATAGATCAGCTTACGAAGCAAAATAAAAGTCCCATATTAAGCAAAATATTGACTTCATATTTATGAAGAGTCAATAGTTTGCTTAATATGGGACTTTTATTTTGCTTCTCAAGGAATATGGATCCCGGATGTAAATGTGTTCTGCAGACAGGCATGGAGGGAAATGGTGCATAAACTGCGCAAATCAGCTATATCAAATCCTCAATTTGAATTTGCGTGACATTGTCATACATATTTTCCTGAATAAATCACTCGTCCTTACAGGCGTTTTCGAGAGTTTAGAAGTCAGCAATGATTTTGAGACTGTCAAACAGAGCATGTGTCCTCTATGGATCAGTTCGCCTCAAAAGCACCCTGACAACAACGTTTTTCGACGAGATGGGAAAACCTGGAACCATCCTTCTATCCGCGTCAACTAGCATATTTGAGAACCTGGCTTTAGAAGACTGGATACACGACCACGTTGATCTGCAGGACAGAAGTGTATTGCTATTATGGAGAAATTCGCCAGTGGTTGTCATCGGCAGACATCAAAATCCCTGGCAGGAGTGCAACCTTCCCTTAATGCGGCGCCTGGGGATCCCTCTAGCCAGACGCCGCAGCGGAGGCGGGACGGTTTTCCATGATTTGGGAAACATCAACATGACCTTTTTCACCTCCAAAAAGAAATACGACCGTCACAGGAATCTCAACGTTGTTACCAGCGCGTTAAAGACACTGAGGCCCAATCTAGATGTCACTGCTACAGACAGATTTGACATTTTGCTAAATGGGCATTACAAGATTTCAGGCACTGCTGCAAAGTTGGGCAGAACCTCTGCTTATCATCACTGTACATTGCTGTGTTCAGTGAATCATTCAATATTGTCACCAGTTCTGAACAGTAACACTTCTCATGTTATCAAGAGCAATGCTACCCCAAGTGTTCCTTCCCCTGTCAAAAACCTCTTGGATGAGGACCCCACTCTTGACACCAACAATATCATGGAGGCGGTTGCCTCCCAATACAATAAAGAATTTGGATTTAATAGTCCAGTCATCATCGTTGACCCCAGTCAAGAGACTCTTATGCCTGGTATTCATAAAATGGCACAGGACCTTCTGACATGGGATTGGATTTACGGCCGGACTCCAAAGTTCCATGTTTGTGCATCTTTAGTGTTAGATGGTGTGAATGTTGAGCTTGATATGGACATCAAGAATGGCACAATTGAAAGATGTGCCATAGGGATTCCCGAAGACTGGCTACCACCTGAGATAGTGAATGAGTTAGCAACAACTTTGAATGGCAGCAGATACTGTCCAAATGAAACCGCAGTGCTGGTGGCGGCTTTCATGAGAACTAATGCACTGACAGTTGATGCTGCTATGAAAATCCATAGCTTGTATGAAGGTGTGGTTTCAGTAATGTGAATAAAAACTTGAAAGGATGGCAGACTGTTATGAATATTGTGATACACAAATATTACATAAACATGACAATGAACTTCAAAGAGGCCTAATACACTCTTGAAACTCCACTCACAAAAACGGTCATGTGATATGAAGCATACACACAAATCCTCATACTAATACTATGCTGAGGCCAGCATATCAGAATCATATATATATATAAATGGATGTATATTTAATTTACATGCACACATACACACACACACACACACATATATACATATATATATATATGTATGTATGTGTGTGTGTGTGTGTGTATGTGTGCATGTAAATTAAATATATATATATATATATATATATATATATATATATATATACAGTTCCAGTCCTACTCCATTTTTCCATCTAGACCATCCAATGTATAAATGTACAATTACATAGTACTGCAGACTTAATGCACAAATAATGCTTATAATAGAACCCATTAATAGTTTACTAGTATTAATATAGGAATAGTATAATATTATATATAATATAAACGGGGTTATAATATACGAACAAATAATATATATTTAATTTTATATCATATAATAATATAACATATAATGGAAAGTAGTATTCGGTTTGCTGATATTTCTATACGCGCGTGCGCAGTGCTTGTGTCGCGCTTCCTGTTAACAGAACGCGTGTAACTTAGCACAGATTTGTCAGTCATAGGTATTTCCTATTTCTTTATTCCTTACATATCGGATTCTCCTATTTCATTTCTGGGTTTGGCTGGGAAACCAGTACAAAATTCAGGATTTTCGTGACAAAGTTACCAATTGTGTTTGAAATTACACCGTTTATTAAAATTAAACATACAAACTTTCCAGATACGCTACAGATCTCCGTTTAGGCCGCGGTGTGCGATTACTCAACATCAAGAGCGCATGCGCAATGCGAGCACGACCAACTTGATGTGCTAACACCGACTACGCCGCACCGCAACGAGGAGGTTACAGATATACATTATGGGGAAGAAACAGAAAAACAAGGGAGAGGATGGGTAAGTTAGGGCTTCTGTGAACGAGTAACTTGCACACTGTTGACAGCACAGTGACCGTGTTGTTTATCATTGTGACTGTTGCAGTCTAATAAGACATACGGTTAGCCACCTGGCTAGCCTCTGATGGGCATGAGTTCATGTGCTGCTGTTACTAGGCCTGTCCTGCTCCTCTGCCTCTCTGTAACGAAACTGCTCACATAAATAGAGGAATATCATCGTGAGAGCACTGATATTTATTCATACGGGTCTAGACACCAGGCTGATGGGGTGGTTTAAACGAAATACTGTATTTCTTTAGTTGGTAGCTCTACAATCAGACATGAGGAGGTCTTTCCAGTCGAGATCCACCAGCTGTGAGTTTCAGATTAGTTGCAGTTCACATCTGTTTTCATATCAGACAGTGTCCAAGCACAGGAGATATGAGCATTTTAAGGTCGTGGTCTCTCTATGTGATCTCTCATCGCCTGGCAATGCAACCTCATCCTTTTCCATTGTGCTATCCGGCTGTTCTGCATTGTCTTCAGTAACACGCTTCTCTATGGGATGCCAGCGACCATTGTTCTTAATAGAAACAGTGACAGTAAGAAATATCAATCTCTGGGGATGTGAACAGCAACCAGGACTGGGAAGGTCATTCTCCTCTTTATGGATGGATACCTTTAAAAGAAAAAAAGCTCTGTTGATCCATACTATGCAAGTGAATGGTGACTCCAAAAAGCTCAAAAAAGCACATAAAGGTATCATAAAAGTAATCCACATGACTCCAGTGGTTTAATCTATGTCTTAAGCGATTCAATAATTTTTGGGTGAGAAGAGACCTAAATGTAACACTTTTTTTTCACTATAAATCTTGACATCAGCAGACTCCTTGGCAATCATGATTTCAAGCTTGATTACACTTGCTGTCGTGCCCTCTGGTGCTCTGCACATACATCAAGCACTTGGAAGTGTTATCGTGCTTTAAATCGTGATTGTGTCTAGAGGCTGAAGTGGCAAGATGTACAGTGAAAAAGGATTTTTTTTTTTTTTGTCTTACCCAAAACCAACTGGATCACCTCAAAAGACATATGCTGCGTCCGAAACCACATACGGTCACAGTGTCCATTGTATTTTAAGAAGAACGCAATTAGCTGCTAGCAAAACAGTATGTTATTTTAGGTATGCATGCAAGTAATATGAGTAGATTTTGGGCATACTTTATCCGGGGATGTTGGGATCGTCTCATGACCCCGAACATATGACAGAATAACAACAACCACGAAAACTTTTATCTTGGTATACATAGCTCTTACAGTTGAGAAGAGGCGTCCACCTCACAATTCACGGCAACCCTTTAAATCCAGTGTTTTGAACGTGACGTCGCCTCACCCCGTGAGGGATTATGGGATCGCTAAGTTTCCAGTCGATCCGCACTTCAAAATTTTGCTGGAAATAGTAGGTCGTTCAGATTTTTCTAGCTTACTGCTTCATGAATTCTGTGCACTGTAAAAAATGTCAGTAATTTTAACAGTAAAATGCTGTAAAAATGCTACAGAAATAAAATGTTAATTGATTAACAAATATTAACTGTAAAATATTTTAAGATATTTTAAAAGATAAAACAGTAGTTTTTACAATAAAATTATGTAAAAATTACATTATTTTTTTTACAGTAAATTATTGTTAAAATTCCAGTAAAAATCATTAATCGGGCATTCCCACAATTCCCTACGTGACCCATTAAATTTCATTATATTTTATGGGAATAGTTATGTTTCATCATATTTTTAATATCAGTTACGTACACTGGGGTGTTCATATTTGATGTAATTTAGTTAATGTTTACTGCATTATTTAAATCTCATATGTTACCATGATGGCGTTTAGTGTTTGTGCGAGTGACTCTGAGCTCTGTCTCGATACGTTTATTGGTCATTACTCCTAGAAGAGCCACTACTGATGACCTTCATGTCATCATGTGCCCTTCTGTAGTTACTATGGTGATTAATAAATACCTTATAAAGTAAACAACAGATTTTTACTGTTTCAGAAGGCATGTTTATAAAAAAATTTTACTGTAAATTTAACAGAATTTTATAAAAATATTTACAGCACCAGCGTGTAAATTACAACCATTTTAAAGTGTCAAATGTACAGGTTGTTCGGTAAAGTGGTTTACATTTTAACTGTATTTTCTACATAATTATTCTGGCAACCACAGCTGCCAGAATAATTATACAGTGTGAATTTGAAAATACTACTCCATTGGCATTCTATATAGTAGAGAATAATGGATATTTGGATGCAGCGATGGATAAAACCACTGGAGTCTTATGGATTTTATGCAGCCTTTATATGCTTTTTTGAACTTCAAAGTTTAGTTCCCCAATTATTTGCATTATATGGGCCTGGGATGGTTAAAAAAACAAACTTCATTTGTGTTCTGCAGAAGAAAGTTTTACACATCTGGGATGGTATGAGGGTGAGAGTAAATGATGAGAGAATTTTCATTTTGGGGTGAACTGTCCCTTTAAGATCCACCTACCTTGTTTTCAGTACAATAACTATTAATTCATTTAAATTCATATGTATTGAATATTCTTCTCTGCTCACAAATATTTCATAGGTTAAATACAAGTAAAAATTTAGGCTAGGGATGTTTTTTTTTTTTTAATGAATGAAAAATTCCTTTCAGTCAGTTAAAACTTTACTGAATGAATCATTAAAACTGAATGATTCATTAGTGAATCGGTAACACTTTACAATAATTTCTATTAGATAACGAACTAACAATGAACAATCATTTTAAGCGTTTTTAAATATTGGTTAATGTTAATTTCAACATAGTAATACATTTTTAATGTCAACATTTATTAGTATACAAGTATAAATGTTAATATTAGTTAATGCACTTTTAACTAACACAAACTAACAGTGAATTAACAGTGTTACAAGCGAATCTGTCTTAAATGTAATAATTTAAAATAAATTCCTTTTCTACTAATTAAAATGACTGGAAAGTTATAGAAATGAATTGGTCAAAAAGAGTGGGAACACTGTAATCATTCTTTTTTCTTCTTTTTTTTTTTTTTCCCCAGTCTGATGTTTTTTTTTTTTTTTTTTTTTTTAATTAAAGTTAAGGCTATTCTTTATGTATTTTTTATTTGAGCTTCATGTTAAGGTCACTGAGGAAATGTAGGACAGGTAGAGCTCCTGGTTTGACCTGTGGTTTTCTTGTCTCTGTGAACTGTCAATTATAGCTTCTCAATGGCTAAATTTAGTTGTGTCTGATGCTGAGCAGATCAAATGGTGTTCTTACCGTTTGCCCTCTGGCCTTGCAGGAGGCCGTTAAGTTGATAAGCACCCTAATGAGTTCAGATTCACAGGTCAGATTCTCTAGTATTGGTGGTTGCTATGCAGTTCACTGTTCCAGTGGTGTCAATGATATTATGAACTAAAGACCAAGTACAGTGTGAATCACATTACCATCCCCACAAGCTTAAAAAAGATCACAAGACCCTAGAAAAATGTATTGCTGTCTTTTGATAAGGCCTGGTTTTAGGTCAAAAACGTTTTCCCACTTCTAAAATATTTTAGCATTTTGTAAACATCCTCCATCTCCTCCATTTGTTCATCTTTTCATTAGCTGGTCTTTTATCACCTGCGTATGCTGAAGGCATCAGGTTTGTAAGAGCGAGGGCCCTGTAATGACCCGCCCTGTGAATGGTGCTTTTCCCTTGCTGATGCAACAGACATGCAAGGAGAGCTGTAAACTCCTCTATATAAGCAGAACAAGTTTGTCTTTCTTACTATTTGCTGTCTTTCTCTTGACAGGTAAGGTGCTTGACCTCAGATCTTTAACATGCTTGGTCTCAGTTTGTTACCTAAAGCAGTTTTCTGGGTTGTGTTTATGGTTTGTCTTGTCTTAATGGTATTTTTTTTTTACACTACTGTATAATGTTAGTCAGTTTTTAATTGTGTGATGTAAAGTGGATAATGGACATCTTGTGGTTTGTATCCTAATCTCTGGTGACAGATGTGAGTTTTCCTGGTTCATAGCTTATTTCTTGGTTAATGATTTCTGGTGGTCTATGTTTACTCTGAGGTTACGCCTAAGTGCTTCATGGCTTAAATGTGTGTTCAACCCAATTTTCAATGTCCTGAAGTCATTTGTTAATCGCAGTATTTAATGTTAAAGTATTAGTTCACCAAAAAATTTAAATTCTCATCATTTATACACCCCATGCCATCCCAGATGTGACTTTCTTTCTTCTGCAGAACACAAAGATTTCTAGAAGAATATCTCAGCACTGAAGGTCCTTATAATGCAAGTGAATGGGGTCCTAAACTTTGAAGTTACAAAAAGTACATAAAGGCAGCATAATAATAGTAATCCATAAGACTCAAGTTAAATCCATGTGTTCTGAAACTATCCAATTGGTTTTGGGTGAGAACTGTCCAAAATGTATATCCTTTTTAACTTTAAATCTTGAGATCTGCAGTCTCCTTGGCTGTCATGATTTCAAGCTCGATTACATCTTCCTTAGCGCCATCTAGTGCTCTGCGCATGCGATAAGTGCTAGTAATTCTAAAAGAGCTTGAAATCATGATCATGCCTACAGACTGCAATGGGATGATTTACTGTGAAAAAGGAGTTCTATTTTGCTCTGTTCTCACCCAAAACTGATTAGATCGCTTCAGAAGACATTGATTAAACCACTGTAGTTATATTGATAACTTTTATGCTGCCTTGTGTGCTTTATGGAGCTTGAAAGTGTTGGAACCCATTCACTTACAATGTATGGATCCACAGAGCTGAGATATCCTTTAAAAAAATCTTCTTTGTGTTCTGGAGAAGAATGAAAGTTATGCACATCTGGGATGGTAAGAGGGTGAGTAAATGATGAGAATTTTAAGTTTTGGGTGAACTATTCCTTTTAAATGCATGCATTAAACCTGCATTTACAGTTTCTCATTAGTCATATGCCAAATCTATGACCCAGATGGTTGTAGTTCAGTATTGTGCTTGTAACGTTACAATTATTCACTGTGCATTAAAAAACACAGAATTATTATGTGAAACATTAAACATATGTTTATCCTCTGCTTTGCATAGTGCCAAAGACGACGGCGTTGACATTGACGCTCTTGCGGCAGAGATTGAGGGAGCGGGAGCAAGCAAGGAGCAGAGCAAAGCAAAGAGCAAGAAGAAGAAAGGAAAGAAGGATGACTTTGAGTAGGTCTACATGTGTCTTGACACTGATGTAGAGGACAAGCATGAAGCACAAACTTACTGTACAGCTGAAAGTGTTCTTACAACTGTGAAAGCGCATTACTGATGAACTGTTTGTCTTACAGTGAGGAAGACATCCTGAAAGAACTGGAGGAGCTGTCAATAGAAGACCAAGGAGAAAAGTCTAAAGAAACAGCAAAGGTTTACTTTAGGAACACTAAATAAAAAGCACTCGTTTACATGCCACCATAGCAACAACAATATCAACTTCGATACCACAGAAACATGCTTTAAACACTCAAGTTTGAGCTATATTATGTAGTACAGTACAGTAGTGCAGGTGTTTAAATTTCAGTCACATGTCATTGACGGCCATATTTCCATTTGCTATCCCATCTTAGAAATCAGATTCAGTAGAGGACATTGAACCAGAGACCCCTCTGACTAAAGCAGACAAGAAGAAGGCCAAGAAGGTGAACTTTGATGATGAAGTTGATGAAGATCAGGGTCAAAACAACATGGAAAACGACCACAGGACGAAAGATAAGCAGGCGGCGGAGGCTCCCGCTCCTGCTCGTCCTGCTTCAGACTCTGAGGATGAAGGCTCGCAGTCACGGCAGAAGTCCAAGGCCAAGAAGAATGGCAGCCGAAAGGGTATGTCTGACTCAGAGGAGAACGATGAAGATGGTGGTGCGAAAAAGGATGCAGGAGGAGCGGGTAACAACAACGAATCAGACGACGATTCTCAAACTGCACGCAAGAAAAAAAAAGGTAAAGCCAAAGCCAAGCAGGACAGCGATGAAGAGGAAGAAGAAGTGACCTTCAAGATGAAAACGGCGGCGCAGAAGAAAGCAGAGAAAAAAGAGAGGGAGAAGAAGAAGAAAGAGGAGGACAGGGCCAAGATGAGGGCCAAGAAAGAGAAAGAGGAAGAGGCCGCAAAGAAGGAGGGAGGGAAACCAGCTGCCACATCTTCAATAGAGAGCAAAGTAGTTGAGGCATCAGAATCGGTGGAAATAGATGGAGCTGATGTCCAGGGAGAAGGTGCGTTTTCCAATTGGATTCTAATTTTGTCAGTTAGATTAAAAATGTTTAAAGCAAGAACTAAAAGTACAAATTTAGTTAATTATCAAGGCACGATTTCCACACTGTCACAAAATAAACAAGAATAATAATCAAGTATGTGCAATAAATATCATAAAAAAAATATATAAATGGAAATATTTACCTACATATGTTTACTAAACCATTTTAATGCACGAGAAATTCCACCCAGGGACTTCTGTTAACGTTGTTGAGCGATGATGCAATGAAATAATTGAATCAAACTTTTGAATCAATTAATTGAAATAGACAGTTTGAAATGAATCATGGAAATGGATCAAATTTACCAAGTCTAATGCCTGTTTTGTTACTGAAGTTTAAGTCTGAGACATTTTTATTAGAGGCCAAGCACTGAAGGTGCAGAGCCCCTATTTTATATTGTATATTGTACATGTTGAACGACTTGTCCCATTTATAAAAATAGCCAATAGGCTTTAATTTTTAGCCACGCACAAAAACACACACACACACACATACACACCCCTTTCCACAGTGCTGTTCATGTCAGAGTCGCTAACCAGGGAAACTTGAGAAGTGTTCTCAATACTGGCCAGCTTGTCTAAAGTTGAGATGGGAATGATCAAACTATCATCGTTAATACAAAGCCAGCCCACAAACGCACACAGCATTGTCTTTGTTTACAATGCGGCTGTAGCTGTTGGGCCAATACAGATGAATGAGAAACGAGTGAGTAAAAAAACAATATATCCATTTTTTCTATATCCAAATTGTTTTGATTAAAGATTAAGAGGGAAATCGTTTGCCAAATCCTCAACATGCCAAAATAGACGCGAGGCTGTATCTTCGCAGTACTTTGCCATGTTGAAACAAAACTTGGTATATGTCACAGCCATTATGCCCTGAGGATACCTGAGCAGTTTTGGCACAGAGCCACCTACTGGTCAGAAAATATGAAAAATAATCGTTTGGTCTAAAATCATGAGGCGAATAATACTCAATTTTCCTATGTAGGCCATATTGGGTGTCAGCCATTTTGAATTTTGTCGTAAAATGCTGTGCTTTACAGAAGCACTGGCGTATCAGTACAAAAATGTATCATTGGGCCATGCCCTGTACTTTAATTTTGGGGACATAAATGAAAACATATCATGAAATGGGTATAACTTTTGATTAATTTAGCCTATTGTCGACTTGTTTAGTTTCTTGGGTCATACCGAGTATGATGATACTATATTTGTCATGGTCGGCCATACTTCCTGTCCGTAATTTTGAATTTAATTGAAAACCTACTTTTGCGATCTCCTCATAGGCCATATGTCTGATTATCACAAAATGTTCCATGTAACATCTAGGAACAGTCATTACAAAAAGTTATGACAAGCTTTTTGATAGACCAAACCATTTTCATGTAACGCATCAACGAATTTCATGGCAAGAAGCCAATAAGGATATGAAGTTGTATCTCAGAAAAGCTTTGGTGTATTGACAATAAATGTGTTAGTCACCAAACCCTGAAAGCATCATATAAAGTTGGTGACAGCACCACATATTGGTTTAAAGTTTTAAGGAATTGTATTATAATAGAATTTTTTTTTTTTATGCCTCTTTTGTTAAAATCATTATCAGTGATGTCCAGTCATACTTTCTTACATGCCATTAGTATGCCTGGCCCCATAATTGCTGCTTGTGGCTATATTTAATTTTTTAATGATTGTCGACTAACGATTAAGTTCTTGATTTCGCAAGTTGCGTGGTATCGCATAAGGGGTAAATATAAAACGCATTAAAATCATCACGAGTTTCACAATGTTGCTTTATGCTGCAGGCAGAATTATTGCTAATATAATATCATGAATATTCAATATTTGATCCAGTCCTAGAGTTAGGTCAAAAAAATGATAGTTATTTTGTCACGTGTCTCTTTAGATGCCCTTGTTTTAAAAAGTATAATCCAGTTTGGTTATCCATGTTTATTTTCTAATCACTGTTTATTTTCTAATTTGTTTTCCTCTCTCCTCTGCTTTTTTACAGAAGAGGCTGATGGGGACAAAAAGAAAAAGGACAAGAAGAAGAAAGGAGTGAAAGAGAAGGAGGAGAAGAAAAAGGGGCCAAGCAAAGCTGCTGTGAAAGCCATGCAGGAAGCACTGGCCAAAATGAAAGAAGAGGAGGAACGAGCCAAAAGAGAAGAGGAAGAGAGGCAGAGGCGACTGGAGGAGCTTGAAGCTCAGAGACTGGAGCAGGTTAGTGAAAGAGACTCATGCTCATGATGTCAAATGCTATGATTATGATCCCTTCATCTTTGAAATCTTCATCTAAAGGAGCGTCTAGAGGCCGAAAGGAGGGAGAAGAAGAAACAGAAGGATAAGGAACGAAAAGAGAGACTGAAGAAGGAGGGAAAGCTCCTCACCAAGGCCCAGAAAGAGGCTCGAGCCAGAGCAGAAGCCACACTGCGAGCGCTGCAGGCTCAGGGTGAGAATTTGATTTTACTAATCCAAGAATGTAATGATGTTTTTTTTTTTTGTTTTGTTTTTTGACCTGATGATTTCATTGGTTTCCTCTCAGGTGTTGAAGTACCATCAAAAGATGCAATGCCAAAGAAGAAGCCTGTTTACTCTGATAAGAGAAAAAAGAAGCCAACAGCACAAACTCCTGAAGGTTAGAATTGATTGTCAACCCTTTTGTTTGCAACTTTTTTTTTTTTTTTCCATCAGAACGTTTGTTGTTTCTTGAATTATGTATTTGACTACAAGAAGTTTAATCCATGGTTGTGAAACATGGTTTAAATCTTATCAACATTTTATCTTCTTCTGGCAGAAACGTCAGAGGTGGCATCACCCACATTAGAGACACCTCAGCCAGTTACAGAAAAGATGGAAGTGGACCAGCCTAAAGTAGAGCCAGGTAATGACCAAACTCTGGCGGTGCTGATGGATTTTTCCTGATGGACGTTTTTAGTTAAAGCATGTGGGAAAGTTAAAAAAAGTTTATGTGGCCTTAGAGTAACTTAAGGATGAATAGATATGGTAAATGGCATATACTAAATGATTTACTTTTTTCAGTCACCAAATGTTGTTTTCCATGTTTTTCATTTGTTTTATATTCTTGTGAAGTTTAAATGAATATACACTGCCTGGCCAGAAAAAAAAAACACGTTTAGATTTAAATAAATGATATGTTCTTCAGTTGGTCAGGTCTAGTCTTAGCAAGTCAGCTGAGTATCTGAATGTACTGAATGACCAGGTTATCCCGCCAGTGGATTTTTTCTTTCTTGACGGCATGGGCATATTCCAGGACGAAAATGCCAAGATTCATCAGGCTCAAATTGTGAATGAGTGGTTCAGAGCATGAGGAATAATTTTCACACATGAATTGGCCACCACAGAGTCCTGACCTTAACAACCCCATTGAAAGCCTTCGGGATGTGCTGGGGAAGACTTTACGGAGTGGTTCGACTCTCCCGTCATCAAGACAAGATCTCGGCCAAAAAATGATGCAACTCTGGATGGAAATAATGTTGTGACGTTGCATAAGGTTGTCTTAATGCCATGACAAAGCTAAAGGCAGTATTGACAACAGGAGAGTCGAACCACTCCGTAAAGTCTTATCCAGCACATCCCAAAGACTTACAATGGGGTTAAGGTCAGGACACTGTGGTGGCCAAAATGAAATGAAAGTGAAAATGATTCCTCATGCTCCCTGAACCAATCTTTCACAATTTGAGCCAGATTAATCTTGGCATTGTCATCCTGGAATATGTCTGTTCCATCAGGGAAGAAAAAAAATCCATTGATGGGATAACCTGGTCATTCAGTACATTCAGGTAGTCAGCTGACTTCATTTTATTTGCACATAATGTTGCTGAGCCTAGACCTGACCAACTCAAGCAACCCCAGATCATAACATTTATTTAAATACAAATGGTGACTTTGTTTGGCCAAGCAGTGTATGCTTAAGTATTTATGGTTGTAAGAATTTTTTATGCCATCATCCTTTATCTTTAATTTAAACAGTCAAGGAGCCAAAGGCAGAGACTGCTTTGGACGACTGGGAGGCAATGGCAAGCGACGAAGAGAAAGGTTGGTGGTTTTTAAGTCATAATGATCTTACAAATATAGCATGCAAAAATACTTGAAAGAATTAAACTGTTTAAAAAGAAAAGGTACATAGTTTGTCGCAGTGGCTGATTAATCAGATTTTCATTTCCACTCACAGAGATGAAGAAAGTTCACATCGAGGTCAAGGAAACAACTACGCAAAAACCCGCTCAAGACCAAGAGAATGGCAGTGAGGAGGATGAAGAGGAAGATGATGATGAAGATGAAGAGGATGAAGAAGAGGAAGATGAGGAGAGTGAGGAGGAGGAGAAAGACAGCAGCAACAACAAGACGGCACCAAACAAAGCAAGAAAAGAACCGAGCTCCGAGTCGAGTAGCGAGAGCGATTCAGATGATGATCGAAGCAAAGAGGAGAAACTTTATGACAAGGCCAAGAGACGCATAGAGGTACATACACCCCAAAAGCACTTTGGCTTAATTCTCTCTCACCTGCGATAATCAAATTGTACAGATCCTTGTTAGCAATGTGAAATCACTGACTCTTGTTTATCGTTTTGTGTTCAGAAACGAAAGCAGGAAAACCTAAAGAACATTAACCTGGACAAGCTCCGATCTCCTGTAGTTTGTGTACTGGGCCATGTGGACACTGGAAAAACCAAAATCCTGGATAAGGTTTGTTTGAACGTGCCTTACATGGACTTGGAGCATCTGCTTTAGGGCGCCTACACATTAGAGTTTAAGCTGCATCAGTGAACACTAAAAATGTATTGCTTTCAATTAGGGAAGGTGCGTTACAAGGACGTAGAGGAGAAACACAAGTTTGCGAAAGTTACTCCCTGTCATGCAACCAGAACTTAAAATCTTGTTGCAACACACTCTAAAGGCCTCGATATACTTCTGGAGAAGTAGTTCTTCATTATTCATTTAGGGGTAAAAAGAAGTTCTATACAATCTAGCAACGGTATACTGTTCGCGAACATTCAGACACCTGCCACACCACTGTGGGAGGTGTTTAGAGGATCATTTCCAATGAGGACACAACATGTAAAACCTTTCAAGTGTGTTGTTAACTATTTATTTTGCCTCATCCTTTGAGTAGAAGTCACGGTCAGTAAAAGAAGCTGAGTTAACCACTCGATAATGATTTAAAGTAATATATATGCAGTAGATAATGTTTAATTTGTCTTGTTTACATTGTGAATTCATGACACTTATTCGCTAACATGCTATACACAGACATACTATGCATGCCAGTGTGTTCACGTTGAATACAGATTAAACAATGTAAACAAAGTACTGACACTGGTCCAATGATGTGGACCAATGTCAGCAAGGTGTTTAGCAGCCAGTTAAAAATTTTCTTAAAAGTTCACTCTGGCGAGCTGTTATGAACCACTGAAACGAATGCATACCTTCTTTTTGGCCAGATTTTGTTCTAAATGATGTCACACCAATTTGTTTTGTGAATTCTTATTAAGTGTATCTGAGGCTTAATGTAGACATCTGTTGACAAATAAGCATTTCAGAGAGGCGGGGCAGTTGTGCTTCCAGAAATCTAATTTGTTGTGATTTCAAGCTGACACAGCTCTTTTTACACCCACAAAATGGATCTTTCCTGTCCAAAAATATTAATCTTTTCTATCCATCAAATCTCTGTTAATGCTTGCTCTAGTGTGTAGTTGCCCTTAGGCCAGAAACAGAAACGAATACACTAATGCAAGTGCTTGAAAACTTGTCTAGTTCAACTTCAACATGCTTCGGTCCTAAACGTATTCCAAACACATACTGTATGTAAATGCAGATGCAGTAGCTCGATTTTGTGTGTAGTTGTGTTCCAAAATGTGTGTAGTATGTGTTTCAATCTCAACATTGCCACAAGAGGCACTATTGCGAGATTAGTGAGAACTGTCCACTTCTACGGCAAGTTTTCTCTTAAGCCAACTAATATAATGGCGGAGCAACAGTTTGAAAATAATTTTGGCTAGCAAGTAAATTAAATTCAGTATATTTATAGCAACTTTCCAGAATAATAACACATCCTGTTTAATGGCACAGACATTTGAAGGTAATTCTATCACCTCCTTCAGTAATGAGGTTTGTTCCCGCCATGGTAAATGCAAGAAATGCACATTATGTCTGTTCAACCGGACTGTGTGTTGGCAATGCGGTGGCCATGCACTCGCATCTGTGTGCTTGCCTTTTAATTTACGTTGCTATGTTTCTGTTGTAATAGCAACCCTCAGTACTTAAGGGGGTGATAGTTACCTTCAAATGTTTATACCATTAAACTAAATGTTGTTATTCAGGCAAGTTGCTATAAATATACTAACTTCAAACTGTTGCTCCGCCATAACTGTAGTTGACTTGAAAGGGAATACTCACGGCAGAAGCGGGCAGTTCACACATTTGCGTTGAGTATGTTTCGGCCTTTAGACTAAGACCTTAGTCAACTGTCAATGTACAGATGGAATATTTGCTGAGGTGACGCACCTGGCCAATTGTACAAAGGTGCCTGGAATGGTTCCTGGCAGAGGCCTCTAACCCCACCCCATCCCTAATACTAACCATATAGAGCCGAGTAGCCTGCCAGGAATAACACTGGACACCTTTCTCCCATCGCAATAGTCGGGTGTTATTTGTTTGTTTAATGTTGTTTTCCACTCCTCTGTCCATCAGCTGAGACACACACATGTTCAGGATGGTGAAGCTGGTGGTATCACACAGCAGATCGGTGCCACGAACGTTCCACTGGAAACCATTATTGAACAGACCAAGATGGTGAAAAACGTAAGTGCAACCTTATGTGACACCCACATACTCGCATTCTGTTTTTACCTGTGATATTTTTTTGAAGTTGTTAAGAAGTGTGTGGGTATATTTATGTCAGTTTGACAGGGAGAGTGTAAAGGTTCCTGGGATGCTTATCATTGACACGCCTGGCCACGAGTCCTTCAGGTATAAACAAACGTTACTTGAACAAAACTACATTTTCAGTGTACCCAACCATACTTGACATCTAAACTGTGTGCTTAACGGTGCTCTTCTCTTCCCTTCAGTAATCTGAGGAACAGGGGCAGTTCTCTGTGTGACATTGCCATCCTAGTGGTGGATATCATGCACGGTCTAGAGCCGCAGACACTGGAGTCCATCAACCTGCTGAAGGAGAAAAAATGCCCCTTCATAGTAGCACTTAACAAGGTACCAGATACTGACTATTGAATTACTGGGCATTAAATACTAACGATTCCAACAAATATTGATTAGTTATGACTTCATAACTTTCTTTCTCAGATTGACCGTCTGTATGACTGGAAGAGGAGTCCAGACACAGATGTGGTGGCAACACTAAAGAAACAAAAGAAGAACACTAAGGATGAGTTTGATGAGAGGGTTAAATCCATCATTGTAGAGTTTGCTCAGCAGGTCCATTTGCTTCACCTTCTTTAGTGGTCATTATTGTACTGTTAGCCCATGTTAGTAGTCGGCAGCATATTCAAGTATAACTTACCTGTCGCCTTGTGTGTCTTTGAATCCTCAGGGTCTTAATGCTGCCCTGTTCTATGAGAATAAAGACCCTCGTACTTTTGTATCCCTTGTTCCCACCTCGGCCCACTCGGGCGATGGGATGGGGAACCTCATCGCCCTCCTGGTTGAACTCACTCAGAACATGCTGGTCCGCAGACTGGCCCAATGCGACGAGCTCCGGGCCCAGGTCATGGAGGTAAGGGTTCCAGTACAGTAAAGTGCAGATCCTCTTATATTCAGACATAATAATATATCCTCTGCTGTCCACCTCTTATATCTCAGGTTAAAGCTCTGCCTGGCATGGGTACTACAATAGATGTGATCCTGATCAATGGCCGCCTGCAGGAGGGCGATACCATTATTGTACCTGGTGTGGATGGACCAATCGTCACTCAGATCAGAGGGTTGCTCCTCCCACCACCGCTCAAAGAGCTCAGAGTAAAGGTATCGTATACTTTATTTGTTCATCTCTGAGGAAAAAGGGTAAAACATGATAAAAATGCATGTTATTGCAGATTCAATATGGTGTGACATCTAAATTAAAATATTTGTATACATTTTTTGTTTGCATGGCAGACATTATAATACCTACTGTATATTGTAAAGTCCTGTAATGGCCACATGTTTTGGCTCCGTGTACAGAATCAGTATGAGAAGCATAAGGAGGTGTCCACGGCTCAGGGGGTGAAGATCCTGGGGAAAGATCTGGAGAAAACGCTGGCAGGTCTGCCACTCCTTGTCGCCCATAAAGAGGATGAAATACCAGTGCTGAAGGTAGCCACAGCCCTTTGCTAACCGCTCACATTACATCATGTATTTTTAGGGGTCTTTGTTTTTCTCTCCCTACCTCTCTCAGGTTTCTACAGATTCTTGTGCACTGTTTAATGTGATGAAGCTTTTCTCTCTTTTTTTATAGTGATTATTGCCTATAGTAGCATATCGAATTGATGCACTGTGACTCGCTCCTTGTAGTACATTTGTTTACATCCATTCCTACATCCTTGTACATGTTTGGTTGACTGTATGTAGGATGAGTTGATCCGTGAACTGAAGCAGACGCTGAATGCCATAAAACTAGAGGAGAAGGGTGTGTATGTCCAGGCCTCTACCCTTGGCTCTCTAGAGGCCCTCCTGGAGTTCTTGCGTACATCCAAAGTGCCTGTAAGCCTTCAAAAACCTCACACAATCCTTCATAAAACTCATATTAAACCCTATTAATGTAATAATTCATTTCTAGCATCCGTGAAATCTAGTTTATTAGGTGTCTTAGTCTCTCTCTCTCTCTCTCTCTCTCTCGCGCTCAGTATGCTGGCATCAACATTGGTCCCGTTCACAGAAAAGATGTGATGAAAGCATCCACTATGTTGGAACATGACCAACAGTATGTATTCAATATATGATATACAATATCTGTCCTTACAAGACTGTTACAATGCTAATATTTTCTTTTTTACTGTCTCGCTCCTCCTGTAGGTATGCAGTGATCCTGGCGTTTGATGTTAAAATAGAGAGAGATTCTCAGGAGATGGCTGACAGTCTTGGTGTGCGTATTTTCAGCGCTGAGATCATCTATCATTTGTTTGACGCCTTCACTAAGTATCGAGAAGACTACAAGAAACAAAAGCAAGATGAATTCAAGTGAGTTAACTTTTGCCCTGATTCTACCTTATTTATTTTTACACAAACACGCATATATATATATATATATAAGTGCTGTCAGTCAATAAACATTTTTAGTTGCAGATTTTGAAGTGCTGAAATTTGACTATATATATACTTTTCTACATTTTCTGTCAAAATGAACTTATTTCCTTCTTAGGAAAGAAAACAATATGTAACAATAATGCTTTATTAACATTTAAGTAACATTAAATGTTACCCAAAGTCTAAGTAGGAGTTTGACAAATTGTCCCCACAGAGGTTGCATATTCATTGCAATCGGCATTAAATCTCTTAAACGCTCATCCTCCACAATATCAGTCCGCTGGTAGACTGTGGTTATCCACTTCGCTACATTAATTGTGCAGCCGCATTTATGATTTCCATCAGGGAATTAATGCCAGAGTCAAGCTTTGCTTTTAACTCCACATGAAAAGTGAAAAGCATTTTCTTGATAGTTAAGATTTGATATACTTCTGTGGTAATTAAACTGTGCCTTACAGAGGCTGCAACGTATTTGTTTTCCAAGTGCAATCTGGGCTTGTTTTGTACAACAAAATCAAAAAGTCTTCCAACTGGGTAATGACTCAAAGCATACCTCCAAAGTTGTGGCAAAATGGCTCAAAGACAACAAAGTCGAGAAAAAGGGTGTGCGAGCAAGGAGACCTACAAACTTGAATCAGTTACACCAGTTCTGTCTGGAGGAATGGGCCAAAGTTCCAGCAACTTATTGTAAGAACCTTGTGGAAGGCTTCCCAAAACGTTTGACACAAGTTAAACAATTAAAAGGCAATGCTACCAAATACTAAAAGAAATAAAAGCTAAATAATAATTCTCTCTACTATTATTCTGACATTTCACAGTCTTAAAATAAAGTAGTGACTTTAACTGACCCAAGAATGGGAATGTTTTCTACGATTAAATGTCAAGAATTGTGAAAAACTGAGTTTAAATATATTTGGCTACGGTGTATGTAAACTTCTGACTTCAACTGTGTGTGTTTAAAATAGATGCCACTTGGATTTGATATTCTCTTATCTAATGCATTGACAATGTGTATATATATATATATATATATATATGCACATTGTCAATGCATTAGATATGAGAATATCAAACCCAAGTGGCATCTATTTTAAAGGTACCACAAGCAATTGTTTCAAGCAAAACTTTACACCGTAAGGAGTTTGTTAGGTGTTAAGTTATGAAACAATATAATTATCTAAATTAAGAGTTTTTAAAGGTTAAGTTTGGTATAAAAAAAAAAAAATCTTAATTGACTACATTTGGTTTTTGTGTGTTATGCTGAAGAAGAGATGATTTATCCTAAATATGTGAAGTCTAATGTCATTATTTTGTTTGCCTTTAGGCACATAGCCGTGTTCCCCTGTAAGCTGCGAATATTGCCCCAGTTCATCTTTAATTCCAGAGATCCCATAGTCGTGGGCATCAATGTGGAGGCTGGAGTGTTGAAAACGGGCACTCCACTGTGTGTGCCCAGCAAAGGGGTAAGAAAGTGTGTGTGTGTGTGTGTGTGTGTGTGTGTATGCATGTTAGTGTCCTTTAGTGTATACCTTATATGCTCAACAATGTAAAAAGCATTGAAATTCTTTCCTCTACCAAGCCTTTTTCTATGTCAATTGTAACATTTTAGCAGTTTTCTTTGCTAAATATAAATTGTAATATACTGTACTGTATATTTCTGTTGTTTGTATGAATGTCATTTGTTTTAACACACTCTCTTTTATTCTCTCAGTTTGTAGATATTGGTATTGTGACCAGTATAGAAGTAAATCATAAGTCTGTAGATACCGCTAAGAAAGGACAGGAGATCTGTGTGAAAATAGAGCCGATTCCTGGAGAATCACCCAAGATGTTCGGCCGACACTTTGAAGCTGTAGACATCATTGTTAGCAAGGTATGGAGTCGCTTCAACCTGAAATAAAAATAAACAAATGGTATGATTTTGGTTCCGTTAACGATTCTTGAAAGTGCAATCTTCTGCTAAATTGGCTGCAACTACTTGCTAAAAAGTTGGTTTTCTGCAGTACTGTTCAGCGTCACTGCAACATACAGCACAACCAGTGTAGTGCAATTCCTGATGAGCCAGTTCTTTTGTCTCCTTAGTATGAAACTTGCAGTTAGACTTGTGTTGCCCGATTCTCAAACAAATTACACTTATGAGCCGGTTCTCTTGAAGCTACTAAACAGAACATGCAGCACAATCTGTGTAGTCCGATTCCATTTTTTTAATCTATGTTACAAAAAAATACAGTGCTGCGTCCCAAACAAATGACTCTGGTCATTGGAACCTAGCTGGTTCTTATTAGTGAATCAAGAACTTGCTGAATCGGTTTGTCATGTCCAATTCAAAATAAACCAAGCATTGTTACTCTCTTTGTGTAAAAGTCTCTTAAGACTTTAAAGGGTTAGTTCACCCAAAAATGAACATTCACATCATTTACTCACCCTCAAGCCATCCCAGATATGTGACTTTCTTTCTTCTGCAGAACTACAGATTTTTTACAAGAATATCTCAGCTCTGTAGGTCCATACAATGCAAGTGAATGTGACCAAAACTTTGAAGCTCTAAAATGCACATAAATGTAGCATAAGTATAAGTAATCCATATACTTCCAGAGAAGCTCTTATTCGTTCTTCGTTCAGGGGTAAAAAGAAGTTTCTAAACAACCAAGAAAAGGTATACTATTTGCAAACAATATGACACCTGGTTGCTGTGGGAAGCATTTAAATGACCATTTAAATTTGAGGATGCCCAGTAATACCTTAACTAATGTGATATTAAAATGTGTTATCAATGACTTTGACTCATTCTATGAGTAGAATTCGGTTGATGTCAGTAAAAGCTTTTTTTAACAACTTTTTTGAAGTAATATACAGTATATGCAGTAGAAAATATCTTGTTTACATTATGAATTCATGATGCTAATGAACAAACACAATATGCTGCTATATATGCGCAGATTACACTGTTATTGTAATTTATGGTGACACTGATACAACTGAAAAGATAGGTGTGTAAAAGAGTGTTAATATTTGGAATACAGACCAAAGAATGGTGGTAGTGGCATATCTTTCTTTGGGCATATGTGTGAATGGCTTTCACTGCAAATGGCATATGAGTAATTGGGCACTTGAGAGTATTTGAGTAGATTTGATTCCTTTTGTAGACTAATAAAAAAAAAAAAAAAAAAAAAAAAAAAAAAATCGCATTACATGGTCTTGCAGTTTTCAAGTTGAATACTGACTGAAAAACATATAGTAGGTGGAGCTTCAGTTCACACCTACTGATCAAGTGGTAAGGTGTTTAGCAGCCGATTAGAAGTTTTCTTAAATGTTTGCGTAGGCGAGCTGTTCCGAACGACTGAAACGAATGCAAAAACACCTTCTTTTTGGCCAGATTTTGTTCTAAATTACATATCCATTCATTCTTTGGATTCGTATGAAGTATATCTGGGCCTTTTAATCTTGATATCTGAAGTCTCTAGGTCATGATCATGACTTCCTAGTGTTAGATGGTGCTAGGAAGTGTAATTTCGGTCTCTTCTCACATTGTTTGTATTTTGGTATTTGTATTCTAACCCAAAACCGATTAGATTGCTTCAGAAGACTCTGATTAAACTACTGAAAACGTTTGGATTACTTGTATGCTGTGTTTATGTTTATGCTTTTTGGAGCTTCAAAATTTTGGCTACTTGGATTTTATGGACCTACAGGGATGATATTTTCTTCTAGAAATCTTTGTGTTCACACCTTTTGCAAGAATCTATTTTGTTAAAATATGAAGCGATGATCTGATTACCGCTGAGGGCAGTAATTCCAATAATTGCATTTCTTATTTCCAAATATTTCTTTCTCAGAAGTACTAAAAGAATCGTTAATGGAACCAGAATTGTTAAATACCTTATGATTCCTCTCTCTACTCAATGCCAAGGATTAGAAGTGTTTTCTTTTCCACTTGTTATACATGTGTGTGTGTGCAGTCTGCTCCTCTGGCCTGTTATACCGATTGATATAAATAACTTTTTTTGCTTTGCTTTTGCAGATTACCCGTCAGTCAATCGACGCACTGAAGAACTGGTTCAGAGACGAGATGCAGAAAACAGACTGGCAATTAATCATGGAACTGAAGAAAACCTTTGAAATCATCTGAACACATCAGTGACTGATCTTAGATGTCAAATGACCCCCTGCACACACATCATATACACACTATATGTTGTACACTCCTAAGATCATCTGCGATCAGAGTCATCAGTGTTCATACGTTTAAAGACATTTTTACACACACAACCTTGCACAGTCCTGCACTTGTGTGTGTGTGTGTGTGTGTGTGTGTGTGCGAGGGTGAATATTCAACACACTCCCCTTTTCCTCTCCAACTCTTTTTGGGTGGTGGGGAGTGTTTAAAAAATTAAAAAAATAGAAAAGTGGAAAAAAGGAAGAGGGAAAAAAAGTTTTTCTGTGAGAAACTGAATCTATTCCCACTGTTTTAAACAGTGACAAATGCTAGAAAATGTTAAGACAACCTTTGCAACTATTCCAAACGTGCCTGTTCTCTCTTATTAATCGATTTTTCTTTCATGAATTGCCCTTCTTAAAGTTCACTGTAAGGCTGAATTAAACTTGAGCTGCTGATTTGGACCTGCTGTTTGATCTTGGATTTAGGCTGAGGTTTAAAACTAAGGGTATAACACTTTCACCGATAACTGCAGGAAGCTGAGTTTTTAGGATTTTAGATAAACAATTATTACCATGTCAGTATTTTTCATTCCTCCTGGCTTTTTTTTTTTTGACTGTAGAGTTCTTAAATGGGCTTTTTTAAAAGTAGACCCCACACTTCTCCTAGCCAGAGACTGTCCCTCTCTCTCTCTCTTCCTCTTCCACTCTGGGATTTCCTTTGTACCCCCTGATACCTTTACCCAGAGCGTCGACTTGGAATAAAGGCATCTTTTACTTATTTTGAATCAGAAATGTAAGATTGTTCAAATCATCAACAATAAAAAAAGATGGCCTATTTATAGATTTTGTTCTTGTCCCAAAGGTTTTTTGTCTGGTAACGATGTGAATATGTCTTGGGTGAATCTCATCAAAATTGTTGAGAAATGTCCAGGTCATATGTATTTCACCCCAAAATCAAAAGAGAGAAAAAAGTATATACTTTGTATGAAATTGAAGGAATTGCATTCAACTCCAAAATATTTAGCAAAAAAATTTACCTTTTTCAGTTCACCCAAAAATGTAAATTCACATTCACATTCACTCACCCTCATTCCATCCCAGATGAGTGACTTTCTTCTGCTGAATGCAAATTAAGATTTTTTTTAAAATGTCTGGAAGGTCCATACAGTGTAAGTGAATAAATGGTCTGGACTTGTATAGCGCCTTTTTAACCTTAACGGTATTCAAAGTGCTTTACACTGTGACACATTCACCCATTCATCACCAATGGCGGCAGAGCTGCCATGCAAGGCGCTAGCCTGCCATTGGGAGCAACTTGGGGTTCAGTGTCTTGCACAAGGACACTTCGGCATGTGGAGTCATGAGGGCCGGGATTCGAACCACCAATCCTACGATTAGTGGCCGACCCACTCTACCAGCTGATCCACAGCCACCTGTCCAAATAGGGTCCAAATGTTGAAGCTCCAAAAAGCATATAAAGGCATAATAAGTTTAAACAATGTCTTATGCAGCGATCCAATCGGTTTTGGGGGAGAACAGACCAAAATATAACTCCTTTTTCACAATGAATCTTTACATCTGCAGTCTCCTTGGCGATTTTGATTTCAAGCTTGATTACAATTCCTTGCACCATCCAGCTCTCTGTGCATGCGTCAAGCACTAGGAAGTGTTTTTTAGCACAGTAATGAGAATTTGCAGGATAAATGTGCTTAAATGTGAAAATGTCGCAATGCAAAAAGTCTTAATGGTTTTAAAAATAGGCTTCATTTTGCTTTTTGCAAAATATAATCATTTCCTTAATATCAAAATAGGAAAAGGGATATACTTTGCATGAAATTGAACGAAGTGCATTAAATTCCATAATATTTAGCTATACATCAATCATTTTTAGGACATTTGAGATTTATTGCATTGTGATGTGATTTTCACCCCATTCTCATTATACAGCAAATAATACTTCAATGTAAAGCAGAATTGTGAGTAAATTTTAGTAGTATGCTGATCTTTGTTAGTGTTTGAACAGACTGTTTTACAAAACTGTATTGCCGTAATGAGAATGTGCTTTTTCACATTACAGTAATATTTTTATTTTTGCAGTAATGAGATTTTAGGGGACAAATGTGCTTAATTGTCAAAATAATGTCAATGCAAAAAAAAAAAAAAAAATTCCTTTTTGCTAAATATAATTTATTTCACCACAAAAATCAAGAGAGAGAAAAAATACTTTGCATGAAATTGAAGAATTTAACTCCATATGTATCAAGAAATCAAGCGTTTTTAGGACATTTACGTTTTTTTGGCATTGACATTTTACCCCAATTTTCATTCTCACTACTATAATGTGAAAAATATACATATTCAATTATAAAACAGTGATGACATTTTGCTTAATTGTCAAAATCTCAATGTCAATGGGGTAAAAAAAAATATCAATGTTTTAAAAATAGGTTTCATTTCCTTTATAGAAAATGTGAATTATATAAATTTCTTAGTATGTCAGAAAATCATGGGATACACCTGTCCACATCAAAGATTTTATACTTCACATAAATGAATCCTTGTTCTGGTAAAATGTCTCTTGTAAAGTAAAGTTTAATTTGATCTTGTCTTCAGAGATGTGATTACTGATCTACTGTAGTTTAACTGGTCTGGTTCAAATGTGATGCAGCTCAGTGCGTGTGGTATGAAAATCCGGCTGGGGTCGCTAGAGATGCATTTGATTTTCAGCAGGAAAAGTGTGTGTCATAATCTTTATAACGCCTTGTTCTATCTTACTAAGTGCAGACTTGGACTTTATAGAAGTATGCAGTCTGCAAAGGATAACACTGACAACTGTTCAAGATTTCAATCTGGCCGTGTGATATTACATTTTTACACACAGTAACAATTGTTGATGTACATGAGCAGTCTAGTCTTGATAAATCCTTAATATTTCAATGTATTTGTTTCCCCAAATCTGTAAAGTATTGAGTGTCTCGAGGGTGTCATGTGGCGGGAAATTATTCTAGGTAATTAGTTTGGTGAGTTTAGCCCAGTGAGCAGCTGACGTCCTGCCAGATGAAAAGAGAACGAAACCGGACCTGCCAGATAAACCAAAACAAATCGTCATCTCTCACATCCAGGGAAGAGGAGGGATCAGATCCCTTGCTCCAAATATCCTGCTGGTGTGGATTACACAGGATATCTGTCATTTCAAGCGCCTTTTTGCCTTTAACTTTGCTTATGGGCTTCTCTTTTGAGAGGACATGAATTCGGCCGAACAGACCATCACATGGTTAATAACGTTGGGTGTCCTGGAATCACCCAAAAAAACACTATCGGATCCTGAAGGGTTTTTACAAGCGTCCCTCAGAGATGGAGTGGTTTTGTGTAAACTATTGGAACGGCTGCGACCTGGTGCGGTTCACACGGTAAGACATTGGTCTTCTGAATCCAAATAGTGTAATATATGAGTAACAGGTTAAAAACAAACTTAAACGCGGGGTGTTTTGTTGGGCCGATACTCACGACTGTTGTTTTTGTCTCCTCGACAGCGGTGAGTCCGCGCGCTTTACGCACGAGAGGTGTGTGCGTTCGCTGCACGCGCTAGAATTAATCAGCGTTTACGCTGGGGGTCTAATGTGTACATTATCATAAACAGATTATTTTTCTATCCGTTCTTTTTAATGTCATTTCTATTTATTTTGGTGAAATTAGGGATTATGTAGAAATCATTTAAATATACAGTGCATTCAGAAAGTATTCGGACCACTTTTCACATTTTGTTATGTTGGAGCCTTACGCTAACATGCTTTAAATTATTTATTATTATTATTATCATTATTATTCAAATCAATCTACACTCCATATCCCATAATGACAAAGCAAAAAACAAAACAAAAAATTGATAACTTTATCAATGTATAAAAAATCTCGACCTGTCAGGTTGGATGGGACCATCAGTGGACAGCCATTTTCAGGTCTCTCCAGAGAGGTTTGATTGGGTTCAAATCCGGGATCTGGCTGGGCCACTCAAGAACATTCACACAGTTCTACCTAAGCCACTCTTCTCGTTGTCTTGGCTGTATGCTTAGGGTCATTGTCCAATTGGAAGTTGAACCTTCAGCCCAGTCTGAGGTCCTGAGCGATCTGGACCAGGTTTTCATTAAGGATATCTCTGTATGTTAGGTGCCTGGGTAGCTCAGTGAGTAAAGACACTGACTACCACCCCTGGAGTCACGGAGAATAGTGTGTAGCCTCCACATGCGCTATGTCTCCACAATAATGCGCTTAACAAGCCACATGACAAAATGCGCAGATTGACGGTCTCAGGTGCGAAGGTAACTGAGATTTGTCCTCCGCCACCCGGATTGAGGCGAGAGCCACCAAGAGGACTTAGAGTGCATTGGGAATTGGGTATTCCAAATTGGGGAGAAAAAAAGGATATCTCTGTATTTTGCTGCGTTCAACTTTCCTTCAATCCTGACCAGTCCCCAGTCCCTGCCGTTGAAAAACACCCCCTCTGCATGATGCTACCACCACCAAACAGTTCAATCTTCATTTCATCAGACCAGAGAATCATGTTTCTCATGGACTGGGAGTCCTTTAGGTGCTTTTTTTGCAAATTCCAAGCAGGCTTTCATGTGTTTTGCAATGAAGAGAGGCTTCCGTCTGGCCACTCTGCCATAAAGCTCAGATCGGTGGAGTGTTGCAGTGATGGTTATCCTTCTGCAAGTTTCTACCATCTCCACACAGGGGTGTCTCTAGGATTTGAAAACATCAGGGCTATTGTCCAACCATAAGCTATAATTCCATAGAAATAAAAATATGTCCATTATATTTTGTTTTCCACATAGGATGGACGTTTTTGGCTTAGAAGCCTTTCGTGATTTAACTGAAGTATAACAGTGTTACTTTATTTTGTAGGGGGGTCCGGGGGCATGCTCCCCCGTGAGATTTTTTTAAAAGAACAGCACCAAATCTTGTTATTTTAATGAGTTTAAGAGCAGCATTTCTACATTTTCTTTTGTAGCTTAAATATGGGATATAATGTATCTTAAAATGACCTCGCTAGCTGAAGTTTCTCACACCTTTAAAAAAAAAAAAAAAGTAGCTTGCCGTGACAGTACCATGGTAATTTGATTTAAACCATGTTATTTAAATGGTATTCTAAGCCTTAGAATCTAAGGTATCTAAAGTTTCTTAGTTGTTATCTAAATAATTTCACATATGATTCCTTTTTTTTTTTAAATTATTACATAAACTTAGATCTCAGTTTCAAAATAAGTTCTGTGAATCAGTCTTTTAATTATTTATTCACAACTTTGTGAATATGGCTGAAACCTTAGAACAACTGTATTGTTTTGTTTTTTTCACTCAGTCTTTCCTCTGAATTTGATCCTCCAAAAGAACCAGAGAAATACAGGTGTATGTGTTGTTGGTTCAATTTCCTACCGTCCAACCCTGCAATGACAATGTCACTCAATTGCAGCTTGATTTTAGCTCCTTGTGGCTTTGGCAGTCCCAACTCCCTCCAAGACACAGGAATTTGGACAATTCTAGAAGTCTAAGAACTTCACTTCGGTGAACGTCACTTCAATGCAACATTGGCTCATCAGCACACAGCATTCATCAGGCAGGAGATGATGAATCCTCCAAAAAAACAATAAACTGAAAAAACTGACCAAGACCACTGACAGCACCAAAACATGTTATTTTAATGAGTTTAAGAGCAGCATTTCTACATTTTGTAGCTTGAATATAAATATGGGATATAATGCATCTTAAAGTATTTACATGACCTCACTAGCTGAAGTTTCTCACAATGGCGGTACCATGGTAGTTTGATTTAAACCATGTTATTTAAATGGTATTCTAAGCCATAGAATCTAAGGTATCTAAAGTATTTTAGTTGTTTTCCATATAAGCTTCTGTAACATTTTGAATTTTAACACTGATTTTTATATATTTTTTTTTAACTTTAAGGCGCAATGTAAAATCCAACTAAATGTAATTAAAATCTTGTTTCAATAAGAAAAGTTATGAGACTAAATTCATTTTCTTACTGTATGCCTACCCAAGACCATTTCACTGAGTTGGGACTGTGCTAGTGACAATGTTTATTTTCTACTCTATAACAGATATTGTTTTCCTTTCATTAGGCTCTTAATGATTTAAGTAACCTTTAGGAATATTTGAAGTCAAACATGGCCAGTTTATTTGATAAACATCATTCGTGAAGAAAACCCATTGCACAGGAGGAAAACTTTGTCCATAATTTTTCTTGGAGATCCAGACTTTAAAGCCCTTTTCATTTCCCTTATATTTACAGTGCAATATTATAAACAGATAAGACCATGGATGGCACATTATTACTGTGGTTAGATCAATGTAGCTAGTCTTTAGTCCTTGTCAGTGCTGTTTAGCCGTGAGATTTTTGATTTCCTGTGCTTTAAACTAGAACTTATGATGCACCTGTCTCCACACATAATCTCTGGACCTCAACCAGATGACCATCAGGTTCTTGTTCACCTCTCTAACTAAAGCCCTTCTCCCCTGATTGCTCAGTTTGGCCTTTCAAGGAAGACAACAACAACAAAAAACATATTTCCCCTTTCTTTAGAAATACATATATCCTGTCCAATAAACCTGATTCAACAGCGCTGTCCATTTGTTTTTTTTGTTTTTTTATCAAGGATCATTTTTAGACTAAAATCTTTAACTCCTTTCTCTTATAATCTCACTTTAAGTCTCTTTCCCTTCTATATTGATTACACTGGAGAATTACGTTCTCTTCATTCTCCTTCTCCCTACAGTACCCACATTTTCCATCTTGATGTTTACCTATTATTACTAATCTCCCATTTAACCCACAGTGTCCTAATCTAAGCCTTGTGTATATCCCCTCCTCCTTTTTTACTTCTACCGAATGATTTTTCCATTCCCACCATAAAATTGTCTCATTTTGGCTTCAGCATCCCACCCCTCTTGCTTCTTTTGCATCAGTACCTTTTTTGGTAAACTTTTCCCTTCCATCTTCCTCACTGGCACTTCAAAATCCACCCTCTCCCTTTTTAATGTTCTTTTAGCTAAATAATCAGCTTCTTCATTTCCCTCAATCCCCATATGTGCTGGCACCCATGTATAACAAACCCTACACCCAGAACTATCACTAATCACTATCCTTGATTGCATTTGTGTCATTTCATACACCAAATCCTGCCTACTTTTAGAAGTGTCATTTTTTAAATAAGTTAGTAATTAGTAAATGACCACTCTTTCTGGCCTAAACTCCTCTACCCACTCTAATGGCCATATTACTGCCATCATCTCTACTGTAAACACTGCCAAATGGTCTGTTGTGCATTTATACACTCCAACCCTTCTCCTAGGAACTACAAATGCAAAGCCTGTGCTCCCAGATTCAGAATCTTTTGATCCATCTGTGTATATATTTTCATAATCAAGTATAATGTTTGCAAAAAAAAAAAAAAAAAAAAAAAAAACTTTCTACTGATTGCCCTTCCCTGTTTTCTTGGAATGTCTCTAACACTAGCAAATCTACTTCTGGGTATTTCAGTATCAATGGAGGACTATGTGACCAAATAACATTTGGACAATCTTCCCTCCCAAACAAACCAAATTTTTCTGCCAGCCTGATACCCACCCTCTCTTTTCCAACTTTCTCTCAATACCTCCTTAGTTGGATGAGATTTACCGTGACTTTATAAATTACCCAAGTATGTGCCTAAAATCTGATTCCTTCTTAATTTCCAAGGCATCTCTCCCATCAATACTTGCAATGCTCCAACTGGGTCATCGGTTCGGTTCGGTTCACAATACTAAACTCACAGTTCGGTTCCTTTCACAATTCTTTAAACTAAGCTTGTATCAAGAACAGTTAAGATAGAAAATGTATATTAATATTATTATTACTCTTTAGATATATGCAAAACAGTTTGTTTGCTTAAAAAGTAGGTAAAAGTAATGTTCTTAAAAGTGCTAAATAGTCCACCAGAGATGTACTTGGACTAAAAACAGCCCAGAACAGATATACACATTTCAAATAGGCTATTTTTAAATAAAAAAATATTTTTCTAAAATAGTATTGCCTCTGATTACATCTAAATATTATTTTCAAAAATACATATTTAATGGAAGTTCATACTTATCCAGTTAAATAATAACAGAATATTAAAGGATTATATTTACCCATAGCATTATTATACATAATATTCAGCATTATATATAGTAGATTAATATGGCACTCTCATTAAATCTCTTTAAACTTTAATTTTCTCTTGTGAGGTCCGAGCAGATCACTCTCGCACTTCAAACGGACATTCCAACACACTAACAAGGTGACATTGTCAGGATTTGTACTGCTTTTCTAAATTTGGCTAATTTGTATGATATCGAGCAACTACACTCGTTTGAATTCCTATGACTTTCACTACAGTCATTGAAATTGCTGGACATCGTTTCCATCTAATACGTGACGATTACTTGCTTCTGTCATGCACAACAGCTTCCCATCAAGTTTAGATAAGTGGTTTGGGGAAGGGCATAATATTAATAAGTTTGTCTTTAACGCCTCGTGTACGGAACTCGCGCTTACTTTCTCATTAGACATCCGTGAATTTGCACCTAAAGAAGTCGTACGAGTTTATGCGAACATCGTGTGAGACCATACGAAATAACAAACTCAGAAATTATGTACGAATTTTCATGAGATTGTGGTCGACCCCTCCACGATGTGCATCGTCACATTTTTAACCGTGATGTATCATGCCACGATAAACCATTAACACCCCTAGTTGCTATGTATTCTTCAGTCTTCATTACTGGATATTCCCATACTCTATATATTCCATTCATATTCCACTCATCTCTTATAGTGGTTTCTTTCCATATAGTGTGACAGAAACTACGCCAATGTTCTCTCTTAGCATTTTGAACCATTTTCCTTACAATTGCCTTTGTCCTTCTGTAGATTATTAATAGTTGGAATGTATGTTTCCTTTTCAACTCTTTGAATGCCCTATCTCGATCCCTAATTGCATGGTTACATTCCACCATGGAACAGCCTTTTTTCTATGTTTCCCATTGCTTTTTGGAATCATATCACTTGCAGCTTTATTATTGCATTCTGAATTTTCTAATTTAGAAGATCTGTTTCATTATTTACTCCTATCACACTCAGCTTCTCCCTGAACACTTCCTTAAATTCTTTCCACTGTGCTTTCTGAAATACCCACTTACTTACAGGTTCACTTTAGTCTGCCTCACTTCTCATTAATATTTTACAAATAATTGGATAATGGTCACTCTCTGAAGTATAATCCTCCCATACATTTACTTGCAATGTCCTTTGAGGCCAATATCAGGTCTATTGCATTCCCGTTGCCTGTTGTTGTATTTATTCGTGTCCCTTTTCCATTATTCAAACATGGCAACCCTTTCTCCTCTAACATATTCTCAATTGGTTGCCCATTTATATCTGTTCTTCCTCCTCCCCAGTGTGTGCTGAAAGGATTGAAATCTCCACACCATAAAATAACATTTCTACCCTGCCTTTCTACTTGTTCAAATTTCTCAGTCTCTAATCTCTGACATGGATTATAGTAATTCACTATCACTAATACCCCTTCCTTGCACCACACTTCCACAAAAATGTATTCAACCCATATTCCCAAGACTTTATACTGATTACCTTGCTTAAATAATAATAAATAAATGTTGCACATCCCACTCTTCCATTTTCCCTATCTCTGCTAATGGTTTTATAGTCTTGTATTACAAAATATTATTTTGATGTCAACCACGTTTTTTGAACGCATATAATGTTCAGAGTATTTGGCATATTTACAATTAACTGTTTAAATTCCTGTCCATTAGCAAACTGGCTTTGAGCATTCCATTGTATGATTACCACCATCCAAAGTATCAACTAATACATGTTTCTTGCTCAGACTGAGTAGCAAGATCTTCCCTAACCTTTTCCCATGTCAGTCCTTTTATGTCCAGATGGCATTCTGCTAATATAATAAGGAGCTTTATTTTCTGTTTTTGACTTCACCTCTGCAGTACAATTTATCACTCCTGCAATAAAGGTCACAATTTTTCTTTTATCTACAATCATCATGTCGTCATTTCCCTTCCCCACTGCTGCTTCCTGCTCATCCCTGCTGTATTTCAGACAGCATACTTCCCTCCACACTTTTCTGTGTTTAGCTTGACTTCTTCAGCATACGAGACCCTCTGTTCAACCCTAATTTTTTTGGACCTCTACTGCATGCTTTATTACTTAACAGCCTCTAAATGCCACGTTGTGTGAACCCCACAATTACAGCAATGTGGCTATACCTCCTTCCCACATTTCCCATACTCATGTTCGCCCCCACATTTTTCATATCTTGTTTTTTTCCTTACAGCCTGCTGCTAAATGTCCAAACATCTGACAATTGTAGCATCTTAGAGATTTAGGAACAAATGACCTCACATAGTAACTCATATATCCAATTGACACCCTTTCTGGGAGGTCCTCTTCAAACTCTGACATTACAGATTATGATTCTGCTTTCTTACCATCCTTGAAGTTATGTAATCTTTTTACATTCATCACTGTCGCTCCTCTCAAACTACTTTTTATTTCTTCTATTTTTAACTCCAGAGAAACCCCAGTGATCACCCCTCCATATCTCTGGATTCCTCTTACAATGTGCTGAGTACCTTCAACTTTAAACTTCCCAATTTCTTTAATTTTCAGGGCTTTTTCCATTTGTTTTTTTTAGCAGCAAACTTCCAAATTTCTATCCCTCAACACTAAATTCACCTAGCTAATTTTTACAATTTGTCTCTGATAGTCTTTTTGTTACCACTGAACTGCTACACGCCGAAACTCCAACCCAAAAACGATCTCAAAATTCCTGCGTAATAGCCCAATGGCCATTTTCAGCTGTGAGACCTTATATAGACTGGTATATGCCTTTCCAAATCATGTCCAAACAATTGAATTTGACACAGGTAGACTCCAATCAAAGTGTAGAAACATCTCAAAGATCATCCAGAGAATTGGGATGGACCTGAGCTAAAGTTCAAGGCTCATAGCAAAGGGCCTGAATACTTATGTTAATGTTATATTTTAGTTTTTCTTTTTAATAAATCTGCAAAGATATCAAAAATCAGTTTTTTACTTTTTTCATTATGGGATATGGATTGTAGATTGATGTGAAAAAAAATAAATAAATAAATAATAATAATAATAATTGAAAGCATTTAAGCATAAGGCTGCAACATACACTGCCTGGCCAAAAAAAAAAAAGTAGTAGTTTGGATTTAAATAGGCACATCCTTAAGAGCCTTTGATTGTATCTTTATTGCCATGATTAGTATGTTTCAGCTGGCAACAATTATTTTAACCCTAACTGATTCAGTATGTAGCTTCTCATTTCTTAAACAAACATGTCGGAAGATGCATCCCGTGGTCGTGGAAAAGATGTTACTGTGTTTCAGAAGTTGCAAATTATTGGTCTGCATCAAAGCAAAGAAAACAACTAATGAGATGGCTGAAAACACTGGAATTTGTTTAAGAACTGCATTATTAAAACTGGATCGTTTAGGGTGAATCGTCAGCTTCACAGAAGAAATGTGGTCGGAAAAAATCTTGAGTGATCGAGATCAGATATCGCTATGAAGTACACGCTTGAAGTCACATCATAAAAAATCAACAGTAGAACTCACAGCGATGTTTAATAGTGAAAGTAAGAGCATTTTCACATGCACAATGCGATGAGAACTTACAGGATTGGGACTAAACAGCTGTGTGGCCACAAGAAAGCCACTTGTTAGTGAGGCTAATTGGAAAAAACGACTTCTATTTGCAAGGGGGCATAAAGATTGGACTGTGGAGCAATGGAAAAAGGTCATGTGGTCTAATGAGTCCAGATTTACCCTATTCCAAAGCGATGAGCACGTCAGGGTAAGAAGGGAAGCACATGAAGTGATGCACCCATCATGCATAGTGCCCACTGTACAAGCCTCTGGAGGCAGTGTTATGACCTGGGGTTGCTTCAATTGGTCAGTTCAAGGCTCAGAAACGTTATGCGACAATAAAATGAACGCTGACTACCTGAATATACTGAATGACTCGGTGTGACGAGGAGGAGGGCGTGGCAGGGCCGTGATGATGCACGGCCGGCACTGAATCAGAGGGAGAGTGGGATAAAGGGGAGCCAGAGGCGCCAGTTCGAGAGAGAGAGAGATGCACGTAACTTGTTTATGATTTATGTTGTTTTAAGTTCATTTTATCATTAAACCTTTATGTTGACTGTTCAGCCAGTTCCTGCCTCCTCCTTGCCCGACCTTTATCTGTTACACTGGTGCCGAAACCCGGGAGGGAGGAGGGATGTGCTGTCCTCGCTAGGGGAGCAGCCGCGGCCATCTGCCTAGGGACGGAGGGATCGCTGCTTGCCCCCGAGAGCTGGAGGAACCACTGCCGAAGAAGGGGAGGGGCAGTTCCATCTGTCAGGGACCAGAGGACTTGCTGCCGTTTATCTGTTACACTAGGTATCCCATCAATGGATTTTTTCTTCCCTGACGTCAAGGGCATTTTCCAAGACGACAATGCCAAGATTCATCGAGCTGGTTCAGGGAGTCTGGCCTGTTCTTAACACCAATTGAAAGTCTTTGGGATGTGTTGGAGAAGACTTTTTGGAGTGGTTCGACTCTCCCATCATCAATACAAGAAATCGGCCAAAAATGAATGCAACTCTGGATTGAAATAAATGTTGTGATGTTCCATAAGGTTGTCGAATTGTGGTGGTTTAGAGTGGTTAATGCGAATATTTTAATAATCATAATGAAAAACGCACATGATCAAAATAATAAGATTTACGTGACAGCCATCAGTATGCTCTTTATCCATATGAGTCATGGAGAGTAAAACACCTTAAATATTTAAAGAAACAGTACTTTCAATCAGTACTGTATATTGTTTGAGGACAGGGGACGATCTACATTTGTATAAATATAAATAATATTTTTTTTTGTCAACGGTGTAGATTAATTGAATGCATTGACTCAACATATGCTTTAATAATATTTAATTTGGTGATAGAAGGTTCTTTTGCTAGGTGAGGCGTTTTTATTTTAACTGTGTGGAGTTTATTATCCATTGTATGTAGGTCTATATAGCCTATTCATTATATGCTAGCAGCAGCTATGATATAAATGAGTAAACAAATGCAATATAAGTGGTTTTCAGGACCACGTGGCTCTGTCAACTACAGTATCAGTGTAGTACAGTTAGGGTTGGGAGTCGATTCCAAAAAGAATCAAATTTTCCGAGGCGTTGGGTATCGTAGGCTCGATTCTTAAGACTCTACTTTGCCTCCCGTTTTTAAGAATCGAGAAAATCGACTCTTGAAATCGATTTCGAAAAACGAAAATCAGAAACGTTTCTCGAATCGAACAGTCCTAATTACTGTGTTAATATTATTGAAAATTATAATATATCGTCTGTAATATCCGCTGCCAATTGCTATGACCGCATTAATTAAATATATGCGTAAAATGCGATTCTGAACAAGAAATGCTCCAATCAAATGCCAAGTTCCAGTGTAACACCGTCCCATCATAACACTATAGTCGCATATTTGCAAGTCATTACTAAAATATTAGATTTTGCTCCGACAAGTCAAGTAATGTTTGCCTGTGCCAGCATGCCCACCGAACCCAACCTCAAGCCATAAGCGCACGTCATTTCCGCTATTCCTCCGCCAACTTCCCTATGCAGAATAAGTGGCTTTTCATAGACAAGACGATGATCTGTAACATAAGCAAATGTGGATTTCCCTGTATAACTTTTAGTTTATCCTTCGAGCAACCTGATTAAAAGTGCCTCTCGGGAGAGGATTTACATCTCTTGGCATTGTTTTCAGATCTATCAGGACCCGAGGAAGGAGAGCGAGTCTTTGAGTAATATCAGAGAGTTTGTGAAAGGCTGTGCATTACATCACATAGAGGTGAGTGCTGCATGATCTTTAATCTGTTGTTTTCAGTCGTGTTTTTTTTTTTTTTTTTTGCATGCTCATTTATATTTCGGATCATCGAATCAGTGTCTTGTTTGTGTGGTTTAGAGCAAATCAGGTCGCCAGACTGAGTCTCAGCTGGAGTTGGGAGCAGACTAATCCTGTGTGTTTTGGTTTTAGTTATCAGAGTTGCACACAATGTAAGCAGAGCAAAGACTGTAACCATGACAAAGCTTTAATGTTTTTTCTGCTCTGCTGCAACAATGTATCTTTTGTAGCTGTGCAGTAATTTGCAGTATTTTGTGTTTAATACAATATCAACAGTATGCAATGCACAGTGCATCACACTAACACACCTATCTGTGTACAGTCCATCTGTATTTTAGATATTTATGCTAATTATAAGTGTTTACATTTATTGTTTAAGTGTCTTGTTAAGATATGTTATTTGTCCTGCACTGTTATTGCTGAAGAAACTATTAATTTATTTTCTTTTACTAGACAGAATGATTGACAAAAATGTGACTTTGATTTGGTAACCTGTTTCATTTAGTTGGCTGTGTTTAATACTTGGGGATAGTTCACACAAAAATGTATATTCTCTCATCATTTACGCACCCTCATGCACTCCCAGATGTGTATGACTTTCTTTCTTCTGCTTAACACAAATTAAGATTTTAGAAGAATATTTCAGCCCTGTAGGTCTATAAAATGCAAGTGGATGGTGGCCAGAACTTTGAAGCTCCAAAAAGCACATAGATGCAGCATAAAAATAGTCCATATGACTCCAGTGGTTTAATATTTCTACTTCTGAAGGAAGTCAGTTAGTTTTGGGTGAGAACAGACAAAAAAAAAAAAACAGTTAAAAGTCCTAAAAAAATTAGTAAACAAAGTAAGTGTTTGGGTGTCCAGAATTTAATTGATTAATGTCTTAGAATTTAATGCAAAAAATTAATGCAGGCAGAGGTCAGTAAGGTGCATTGAAGTCCGACTGTAAGCTTGTGACAGATTAATTTCTGGTGGAATCCATCTTAAGTCCAAGTATCAGGCAGTGTCCAGTGAAATATCCCATGTCTTATGGTTGGTGCTGGCATCAGTTTTTCCTCTGTGAAGTCCATAGTAGTCGACTGAAGTCTCCGTGTTAGAGTGCGCATCAGGCGGCAGAAATTTAAATCTCTCCCGCTCAGATTGGGCCTCTTCCGCGACTGGTTGAAGCAGCTCTGACCGCACAGAGAATGACAGTTTTGGAGTTTGTGCTTATTTACATGGCACGCTCCCGTATTATTTGAAGCTTAATTAAGGATGAAATAAAGATATATCACCATGCTGTGATCCGTGATTCTATCAGACACTCGAGCTGCAGCGCTCCTCTCATCTCACGTGTCATCATTATAGACCGGTCATCTTTTTATTAGCGGTGTACAAAATGGGCAAACAGCTCTCAGAGAGAATGGGCTGTCACGTCCACATATGCACTTTTTTATTTATTTAATAAAATCGCAGCATTTGCCGTCATATAATCGCACAGGCTGACATCGTGATTGCGATATGATTAATTGTGCAGCACTAACCTATACCATTCAAAGCTTTATAAGTTGTTAGTGACGTTAGTAGAAGTAGTTAGTAGAAAATGAATACGAAATTTATCAGGTAGCCAATGTAGTGCCGAATCCATTATTTTTGGGTCAGAACAAACTAAAATATATATATTTTTTTATTTTTTTTTATTGCTATTGCTTTCTATAGGCACGATTATGATTTCAAGCTTGATTAAACTTCCTAGTGCTTGACAAATGCACAGAGCGCTAGATGGCGAGCTTGTAATCATGATCTCCACGGAGACTGCTGATATTATGATTTATAGTGAAAATGAGTTAAAATCTGGTCTGTCTAAACCAAAACCAAGATGTTGATTAAACCACTGAAGTGTTATGGATTAAGTTTATGTGCTTTTTGGAGCTTCAAAATTTTGGTCACCATTCACTTGCATTTTATGGACTTACAGAGCTGGTTGTCGTTCTCAGGTCAAATTTATTCAAAGGCATCCAGATTGTGTAAACCAAGTTAAGCACTATGATAAAAATTGCAGTGTTGTGTAAAATAATTGTATACTGTAAAGGTGACTGTTAACCAGTTTGCAAACATGGTATTCTGGCAGCTCATTGTCCTTATAGAATCCAATGGGTATTAGTGTGAGATTGGATCAGATCCACCTTCACACACACACACACAGTATTTTTATTGGCTAGGATTAGAGTCAGGGCTGTTGTTAAACTAATCAAAATACTTTTAGATTTATTGGCTCAGACCCAGCTCTGCATTTTCCCTGCAGATATGAGTGTTGTGTTATAATAGTCAATAGTAACTCTGTTTGCTATTGAACTACGTACTGCTTTCTAGCTGTACAGGAGACTGCATGCTGCTTCTTGAAAAAGCTTGCAAGAATGTGCACAGTACAGTCATAAATTATTCACATAATAGTGCACTAAATTGTCACGTGACCTATGATCTACTGCAATTCTTGAAGGCTGGCTCTGTAATGAATTGTCTGTGATTTAATGTCTTTCTTTCTCTCCCAAATGCAGTGTGATTTTGTGCTATTTTGAACACATCTTTCTCACCAATTGCTGATGTGTCCATAAAAGCTGTCTTTACATTTTAGAGGAAATATGTTCACAAATACTTCTGTGCTTGGAAACGTTTGGCATCCTGATCTTTTCACTGAGATATTTCTGCCCATAATGCGTATGTTGCCCTGCATGGCATTTGTTGCTCTATATGAGTGTTGTTGTGTGGGACAGTTATGGCTCTGTGTTTTTGTGCGTTGCAGTAGTGCATGTGTCTTAATTTACAGCCAGCTGTAAGAGGTTGAGACAGGCCCTTTATTGTGGTGAATGGACTTGTGTGTTTGAATGGGCAGTGCTGCCAGCTCATTAATGGTGCTATGGGGTTTGGCACAGGACAGAATGAAGAGAGGCACTCCACACTAAAACAGTCTTCTCAGAAGGCAGGACTGAGTGCTTGTTTTAATCAGAAAGAGAGCTGAAGGGAATTTAGTTTCACTGCGGTGATGGTGGATGATGGAATTTAGGCTTATTTGTAGGGGTGGGTAAAAATAGCGATTTCCAGATGCATCACAATCATTATTTGAACGATCTCGATATCAGTTCATAATTCCCAAGATTGATCTTTTACTCTATGTGCAACCCTCACTACAATGAGAGTAGCGGTGAAGTAATCAGCAGCGAGATCATTTCACTGCCTGTTGAGAGTAAAAGTTGTTCTTTTTAATGTGTGTTTCCAAAGACGAGATCCACACGACCCGTTTGTCATTAAATAATATCTCTTTTAATACCCTTTCGATTCTCTACAGTCAGTTGCTGATGAAAAACAATAAAAAATAATAATAATTAAATTCTTATCATGCGTAGCACGAATATAAAGCCATTCGAGTCTCTCTCGTTAACATGCGGTCATTGACTTGATGCTCTTTACAGAAATGCCAGGTTTGTTAAAGAGACAGTACTGGTTTTAGCATGTAAATACCTTTACCGAATATACTTTTTCTATAGTACAAATTATGCAATTAAACAATAAATATGTAACTAAAAATAATATATCAATTATAATATCTTATTTATTGATTGAATACATGGACTTGTTCATTTTAAAAAGCCAAAATGTGACCAAAATGATGAAAAACTAATAAAATATAATTGGTAAAATTTATATTTTCGTAATGTACCTAGTAGGAAGATCCCCTGTATGATTAACCGCATTAGCTGGGAAATAATAGATTTTTAATATGTAAGCAAAAGGGACGTTATTGCAGAAATATACCCATAGGAATCAATAAAAAATCGGAATCAAATTGAGAACTTGTGATCAGAATTGAATCAGGAAATCTGTATTAATATCAGGTATTAATATTTGGTATAATGTAGCGATTATTATGACAGTTAATCGATAGCTCATTGGGTAAAGACGCTGACTACCACCCCTGGAGTTTGCAAGTTTGAATCACAGGGCTTGTAGAGTGACTCCAGCCCGGTATCTAGGGAGGGTAGAGTCACATGGGGTAACCTCCTCGTGGTCGCTATAATGTGGTTCGCTCTCTGTGAGTTTTGCATGGATGCCGCGGTGGATGATGTTCAGGTTGACGTCTCAGATGCAGAGGCAACTGAGAGTCGTTCTCTGCCACCCAGATTGAGGCACCATGAGAACTTGGAGTGCATTAGGAATTGGGCATTCCAAATTGGGCAGAAAAAGGGGAGAGGAAAACAATAAAATAAATAAATTGCATAAATTTATCAAGGTAAAGTTACGTTTGGCTGAAATGTGTTCATTAGCCTAAGTTCTGATGTACTCTACGATTGAATAACAACAACAAAATGATTGTGCAAACATTATCTGAAGCCAACAGACACCTAAAGCAGATCTGTCATTTACATTCAAGTTCTAATTAATTTTCACAGAACGGAACACAAATTACAATCTGCAGAAAATAACCTTCTTTGATCAGATGGATTCAGTCAGATTTACTGAGCATCAAATTGAACATGTTTTATGCATCTGTCAGATGGATGTCTTTTAATTACATGATTTAATATTGCTTCATAAAAGCCTATGCTGCAATCTGTTGTGTAGTTAAATGGGTTTAGAGTGCTTTCCAATGTGTGTTTTTTTTTGTTTTTTTTTAAATTGAACATGTCTTCAGGTTAATGCATTTAACTTAGTGCAGCTTGCATTTTTATAAAACTCACATATAAAATCAACTTCTACTTAGAATTAATTGTGTAATAGCTTATTTTAACTTAAATATTCAGGTACAAAAATAAATCACATACACTTACAAATGGTGTAAACAGCTTGACTTGAATAGTCACAACAAAAAATTCATTAAATCAAAATAATGCAATTCCACTTAAAAGTCTCTATCACTCAACACAACGTCTGATTGTCACGACTCATGTCATGTAGCATGTATTTGCATGTTTATTTGTTGTTTAATTAATACTTACATTTGTTTTTAAACGTGTTAGCAGCCTCTATATCCTCTTCCTGTTCACTGTGCAACGACTCCGAATAACTACCATATTACGACTCTAGAAAATGGGCAAATTAATATTCATACACACGTAATTCTTTCACATTTTTAAAAACAAACTGGCATATTCATCTCAATTACATCATGTCTGAAAGTTTAAATTCGTGAATGCTTAGAATTGCCAACATCTCACCCTCCATAGGCCATTCTGTCATGCTTCAAGGGCTGAGAAAGCTCTCATTCATTAGAGAAGCAGCGCATGTGTGATTTCCCTGCATGCTGCAAAAAGGATCGGCCCTAAACCTAGGCACGATCGGCATATCGTCAATCACGGATTTAAGACGAATATTGGCCGATTTTGATCACCGGCCGATCGATCGGGACATCTCTAGTCGTGAGACAGGTTAGTTTTACTCTACTGATTATGTGTTGTTGCAATAGTAATCCTGCTCAGTATGAGGAAACGCAGGCTCAGGTATTTGGTGCTTGTCCTTGGCTGAGGAGCCACTGATGCAAAACTACCATCTGTGGGATTATGACTGAATCCCTAAGGCAGAATCCCCCCTAAACGTAATGCTACCACAGTGCCACAGGACTCCGAGTGACCTGGGAAAGCCGGCCCGAGAAGGCCCGGCGAGGAGAGCCATTCGAGACGGAGCCAGGGCGCGGCCCATCACGCACCGCACATTTGTGGAGAACGTGGTTCAAAATGACTCGTAGACGACCTGATTTCAATCATGGAATGGATTGACAGATTGATAGCTCTTTTTCAATTCTGTGGGTGGTGGTGCATGGATGTTTTTAGATGGTTGAGCAAATTTATCTGGTTAATTCCGATAACTAACGAGACTAAGGCATGCTTAATAGTTACGCAGCCTTGTGCGGTCGGTGTCCAACTTCTTAGAGAGACAAGTGGTGTTCAGCCATGCGAGATGGAGCAACAACAGGTCTGTGATTCCCTTAGACGTCCGGGGCTGCACAGGCCCACAATGGGTGGATCATCGTGTGTCTACCTTGAGCTGAGAGGTGCATGTAACCCACTGAACCCCACTCATGATCGGGAATGGGGATTGCAACTATTTCCCATCAACGAGGAATTCCCAGTAAGCGTGGTTCATAAGCTCACATTTATTAAGTCCCTGCCCTTTGTACACACTGCCCGTCGCTACCACCGATTGGATCGTTTAGTTAGGTCCTTGGATCAGCCCTGCCGGGACTCCTCACGGGCCTTGGCGGAGCGCCGAGGAGACTATCAAACATGACCAATTACAGAAAGTAAAAGTCATAAGGCAGCGTGTACTGCATGGAAATGAAAGGCTCAACTTCTCTTGCGCATCTTGATGTGCAGCACTGCAAATCACATTCAGGGAACTTACTGTGCTGTGTCTGGCGGGTCTGTGAAAAGTCATCTTTTCAAGTGCTGTTGCATTGCTGAAGTGATGCTATGGTTTTTCACATCCAAAATAAAGTGTTCTCACACAGCTTACACCTCTTCTCATCTTGTCATCAGTTCTCACAACCGCGTTCTTGGCAAACCTGTGCTGTGTGAATGGAACTAAAGTGCTTCTTTAACTCACAGAGATGGAGATATGAGCTGCGCGTCATCCGAAGATCCAACTGCTCTTTCATCGAAGCTGCTCGTGTTTGTGAGCCACATGACTAATGCTGCACTCTTAACTCGGTTAAAAAGCATTCAAATCTGCTGTCGGTTAATTGGGATCTGATAAATGAACTCGCACCTCATTTGGACTTGTTAATTTAACAACACAGTGTCAGTTGTGAGAAGACACACTGGTGTTGTGGACGTCGCCATCTTTGATATTTACATTAGTCACCGCCACTATGCTTACAGCTATTACAATACGAAGACTTCATATAGATAGCAATCAAGCTGCTACTGTAAGCCGTTGTATGAACAGGACTCTAACGCCGTTCAATGGAAAGCAGGAGGCAAGAACCAGCTTGGCAATATAAATAATATTTGAATGATAAACTTAAACAAAAGACAAACAAACACATAACGGACATGCCCGTAAATGATCTCTCTCTCCCTCATCATCTTCCGCAGTCGGCCTTTATCCCTCTCAGGCCCCCGGCATGACGTACCCCCCCCTTTCCCTGGGGAGGGGCGTGCCTTCCACCCCTTCTACCGGCAGGTCATCCCGTCTAACTGGATGAGGGAGGGGACAAGGGGAGGGAAACAGAAATAATTAAATAGGGGGTACTACCTGTAACAGTGTAGTACCCCCCAAAAAAACACTGTAAAATTTAAAGAGAGGGAAAAGGCCTCGATCACTCCTCCACCCTCTCAGGCAGATGACAGCTGCTCCTCCCCGGGCAGACTGGAGTCAGACCCGTGACCCCCGGCAGACAGAACACCCCTCCGCGTTCCCGGCAACTCGTGGAGACATTTCTCCGCCCCTGGCAGCGGCCCTACCGCTCCAGGCGGTCGGGGAGTCACTTCCCTCCTCCCCTTGTGGACAGCGTTCTTCTCTCGACCCCTCTGCATTTCTGGTGGATGGCAGGGCTCTCCTCCGCCCCTGGACATTTCAAGACTCACACCTGTAAGTAAATGCAGATGTCATTCCCAAATACCGACAGTGTGACTGCAGCCAACATTATGCCACAAATGCTGTGGATTGAGCTTAATTTGTACTGAACCCTAGAATATTTATTGAAATTTCAATGCCCACTTTTTGCAATCCAATTAGTTTCTGATGGATATAATAAATTACAGCCTTCATTTTTTTTTTTCTCATTGAATGCACTTTCTCACTTAAAAATGCTCCACTTACGTGAAGTAAAATGGGTTGAGAATGTTGTTTCATGTTGGTTTTATAGGTATTAGCTATTCAGCAATGGCACCCATAGCTTCTCTTGCACTGTTCTGTATCTTGTTTGTTTGAATTGTTTAAAGCTGCAGTCATACTGGTCCTCAGAAAAGACTGAACTATAGAACTTCTATCAGAGTTCTTATCAGTGTTCACATTAAAAGAATGCTGATCTGTTATTGCTCTTTAAATTATAACAATAATAATGATAAGCAGATGAGCTCATCCTAACCATGGTCTGGTCATCAAGCTGTGTTGCAGTAAAGGAACATTGCGATATTTTTGTATGTTGTACAAAAGGTCAGAGTTTACATATCCATCCTAGTGTTGCTTGGGAAGGGATCAGAGAGCTGGGTGTATGTGTCCAGATGGTCCAGAGACCAGCGGGTAGCCTGAGAGCCAGTAATAAACACTCACATTCTTTTAGCTTGGCAGAATCACATTCCGTCAGTCTCTGTCAAGTAAAAACATTCTTAGAGGATCTTAAGATGCAAATATTTATAATATAATATTTTGACAAGGAGGAGGGTGGGGCCGGGCCGTGAGTATGCACGGCCGGCTCTCAATTGGGCTAATCAGCCAAGGAGAGGGATAAAGCCGAACCGGATGTGGCAGTTCGAGAGCGAGAGCCACACGCATCTGCCATGTGTGTGTGGGGCCATTGCCCCCTCTGGCCGCGCATGCCATCAGGCATTCCCCTCTTTTCGAGACCTGGGAGGGAGACAAGGGGTGGGAAAAGGGGAGAGGGAAAGAGCGAGTAGGAGCGACATTGAGAGAGAGAGAGAGAGAGAGAGAGAGAGAGAGCGAGAGAGAGAGAAAAAAATTGCTTGCCGCTCTTCCCTGGGCGGACTGAAGCGAGTCCTCCGACCCCTGGCGGATGGAACGCCCCTCCGCGTTCTGCCTGCTGATAGCGAGCCCCTCCACCCCTGGCAGCGGCTCCACCTCTCCAGGCGGCCGGCAGCGAGCCCCTACTCCGCTTGGGGATGGCGGCCATTCCTCCGTGTCCAGGCGGCCGGCAGCGGCGACTCCATCCCCCGGTGGATGGCCGCGGCTGCTCATTTGGACTGACGGCAGTGGCGAGGACTCCGCGACAGCGCATCCCTCCTCCTTCCCATGTTGGGCACCAATTTACCACAGTTAAAATGGGTAAGGAGGTGGCGGAAACCAGCTGAACAGTCAAAGTAATATTTTAGATAAACAAAAAGACACAAAACACAAATATACACACAGCAACTGCTCTCTCTTTCGAACTGCCACATCCGGCTCGGCTTTATCCCTCTCCTTGGCTTATTAGCCCGATTGGGGGCTGGCCGTGCGTACTCGCGGCCTGGCTCCGCCCTCCTCGTCACCACAAATATATATACTTGTATATAAACTCACCAAGTGGTGTTTGTTTGTTTGCTGTACATGTTGTGTGGATACTTAAGGAAATATCCCCTCAGTTGTGTTCATTAGGATGGTCATTATTTCTATTATGTTGCCTACCAATTCAGTCTCGAATAGTAAAATCAGGAAGGGAAGAGTTTCTATATATTATGTGCCATCTCATAAATGTTTGATTTGGCAATGATAAAGCAATGTTACAGAAGATAGTCATGTTTCTTTTTGAATGATTGTTACTGTTCTGCTGCTTTACATATGGCCTCTGTGTTTGCATATGTAGTATTAAATGGCAGAAGTTACAATTCACCCTCTACTAAAGCTGTGTCCAAATTTAGATTTAGGCCTGAAGCTTCTGAACTTAATTTGTGTAAATGTATAATAAACTATAGTAGTGGTGATTTTGATATTAGTTTTTTTGTTATTGATTTCTGGGGGACACCAATATACACCTTTCCTTTACCTTGCCTTTACTGTAATCTCTACTGCTATACTTGAAACTGACCCGCTTCCTCTTTCTTATGATGGAGTAAGCCTCATGCCATTAAGGATGAAAATAGACACAAAGCTTGACTGAAAATGCATCTCTAAATTTATGGTGCTTAAAGGAATAGTTCACCCAAAAATGACAATTTGCTGATCATTTGCATAATTAACAATGCAAGAATGTACTCCGTTTTTTTGACGGTCCAAAATGCATATTTAGGGTGCATCAAAATAATACACACGACTCAGCTGACAAATAAACATGTTATTAAGATGTTTCTCTTGTAAACAATGACACGCTTTCTGCCTCCTCCACACACGACCTTACCAACGAGCTTACGCTATCCCTCTCATTAGCGCACATTACAGAGATGTACGGAAGCGAACATTTATAGTTAAAAAGTGTATAAGTATTGTTTTGTTTCTAAAAGTAATCAATTGTTTGGATTCAGAGGAACTTTATTTGTCGACTGGAGTCATGTGGATTATTTTGATGCACCCTTTAATATGCATTATGGACCGTCAAAAAATGGAGTACAGTCACTTGCATTGTTTAAAGGAGGAGGCCTGAAATTAAATCCTAAAAATCTTAAATTCTGTTTTGATGAAGAAAGAAACTCAGATACATCTTGGATGGCCTGAGGGTAGAGTAAATAATCAGCACATTTTCACTTTTGGGTGAACTATTCCTCTAACCCTTGATGATTTAGGTTGGCATATTTCATAATAATATGACTATATGTCATCATTTGCATGTCATAAACATTAGGAGATAATGATGGTTTCAATGTGTTCTTGTGTAATTGTAAAATGTTTCTCTCTGCAGGTATTTGAGGCCAATGAGCTGCTTCAGGGCCAGAACTTCACGAAGGTTTTGAATTGCTTGGTTGCACTCAACAAAGCAACTTCAGGTAAGATGTGTAAAACACCAGCAGTAATCACTCAGAGTGTTTTTTGTGTTGTTTGACAATAGTTATGTTTTTTTTTACTAGCAACATTGGCAGGCTGTATACAGTTGCAAGAAAAAGTATGTGAACCCTTTGGAATAACTGTTTTTCTGCATTAAGTGGTCATGAAATCTCATCTACATCAAAGTCACATAATGTGCTTATGCTAAAAACACACAAACAATTATAATCTTTCATGTCTTTTGTTGAATGCATCTCATTAAACATTCACAGTGCTGTGGAAAAAGTAAGTGAACCCTTGGGTTTAATTAGTGGTCTATCCTCCTCTGTCAGCAATAACCTCAACCAAGCATTTCCGGTAGCTGAGGAGTAGACCTGCACAACGTTCAGAAGGAACTTTGAACCATTCTTCCTTACAGAAGCACATCAGCTCAGCCATATTCTTAGGATGTCTGGTGTGACCATCTCTCTTGAGGTCATTCCACACCATCTCTATTGGGTTAAGGTCTAGGCTCTGACTGGGCCACTCCAAAGGGTGGATTTTTTGGAAATTGACTGCTTCCTTTGGGGTGTCCTGCCATAAACACCATGCCTGTTTAATGTTTTCTGTAAAGCAGACTCATGAACAGAGATTTTAACCAGTTCCAATTAGGGATGTCCCGATCAGCTTTATGACCCCCGATCCGATATTTAAATATTAAATATCTGCCGATGCCGAGTCCCGATCCGATACTTTTATTTGCATCGACTGTTTTTTTTTTTTGTTTACTATTAAATAACTATTTAAACAAAGTAACTTAAAGATGTCTTCAGCTTAATGCATTTAACTTAGTGTAGCTTGCATTTTTATAAAACTCAAATATAAAATCAACTTCTACTTAGAATGGTGAAATAGCTAATTTTAACTTTAATATTCAGGTACAAAAATAAATCACAAATTCACTGAGTTCTGAATGGATGAATAGAAATCTTACACTTACAAATGGTGTAAACAGCTTGATTTGAATAGTCACAACAAAAAATTAATTAACTAATTAAACATTTCGCAATTCCACTGAAGTGGCGTAAACGGTTACACTTGAACAGGCCCAAGTTCACCAATAATGAAACGGATATTAATAGTTCTGTTGTCAATATCAAAATGCCGTTGTGACATACAGACAACCAGTAAAAAATATGAAAGCATCACACCGCAGAGATGCATTCAAAAATAAGAAAAATGTATTCATAACAAGCTTTAAAACGGCTCCAGTGAGAAATCATTCATATCTATGGTCTGTTTACTGTCTTTGAGTTTTGCTGTAACACAAATCACTAATTATTCAGCAAATGCATGAAGACATTATGTCAGTATTGAAGGTTAAACGATTATATCTATTAGTGGTATTGTGACCAACATTTATCTGATTTAAATGGGTGACTGTGACTGATGAGATATTGAGAGCACACGTTGTCGGCCAAATATCGGGACATCTCTAGTTCCAATGGTTCCTTCAAGTCTTCAGCTGTCTTTCTAGGGTTATTTTTTACTTCATTGAGCATTCTGCACTGTGCTTTTTGAGCCATTTTGTCTGGACGGCCACAGTACTAAATTATCTCAATTTATTGACAGTTTGTCTAAATGCTCTTCGAGTTAACTTTGTAACCCTTTCCAGGTTTAAGCAAAGCAGCCATTCTTGATCGTAGGTCTTATAAAATCTTGTTTTTGTGAGGCATGGTCCTCAAATAATAAACTCAAATAATAGCAAACTCAAAATGTTTGAATGCTTTTTATAAGTCAAAGTATCTTAAACCCACACCTCCAATCTGGTTTCATTAATTGGGCTAAGGGGTTCACCTACTTTTTCCAACCTACTCTGATAATGTTTGAATGATGTATTCAATATGTACAAGAACAATACAATATTAATTTGTGTGTTGTTAGTTAAAACTAATTGTGTTTGTTCATTATTGTAACTGTAAGAGGACGTTTAAACCCGATTTTAAGACAAATGCAGGTAATTCCAAAGGGTTCACATACTTTTTCTTGCCAATGTATATGTGTGTTAGAGGTCATTGTGTGTATTAATGTTATTCTTTTATTATAGATATTTTGTATTCAGTGATTAATTTGTACATATACTTTATGGATCATTATTCTCTGGTTGTAGATTGCAGTGGTGGGAGTGATTCTGTGTGTCTTCATAACTCGTCTTCTCTCCAGATCAAGTCCTTTGTCTCCATCAACTGTCCATCCACTCACAGTAGATCCTCCAGACACAAGTACAACCAGTACCGCAGTCTGGTGAGCATCACAACTACTCCAGATCAAAAAGAACCAGCCAGACCTGTGAAATTCAACTTTAATGTTGTGATTGTGCGATAAGTGCTACATTATTGAGGGCCGTTCACACCGAACATGTTGTTGTGTCTGTCTGCACTGTTTTTAAATGGTTTTGCCATGTTTAGATGCACTAGACAACATATGTCTTTGACCATTGCGCCACGTCTTGTTTTTCATCATCTCATTCAGGAGCACCTTGTTTTTAGGATGCTGTGTCAAGTTAAAATGAACTAACTTTTAAAAAACGCGTCTTTTGCCACTTGCATTCTGTTCTATCCGTTGCGCTGTGTGTAACATTTTTTCAGCACAAGAAATCAACCAGTCTGAACTGCACTGTGTTCACTGACTATTACAACAGTTAATATGGACTTTATACTGACACCTATCGTTGTGGATGTAGAATTACGCAAAAGCAAACATTTTCGGTTACTGATACCATTGTAGAAATAACATTCACAGGTGTGTTTTGTTACCTTTGTTTAATTCATTCCACAACCAAAATTGTCTGATAAATGTGGGTTACCAATATAAAGTGAGTTGTTTTCAGCTGGTCGTGTAATCTCAACATGGAGGCCACCATGAGGTCAGACCCCACTTGTGTAGACAAAAATGTTTAGGTTTTTATAGGCCACTGATGTAAGTGAATATAAATGTTATATCTAAACATATTTTTCAGAGCTCTTATTTAATTATTTGGGACTAAAAATGATTTACATATTTATGAAAAATATGTTTAGTGCACCTTAAAATTGAGACCTCAGATATTTGAAATTCCCAACCCCCCATTTGTTTGTATTTTTCTGTCTATCTCTCCCTAGGACATGTCCGAATGCAGTGGCCTTCAGGTGCTGGTGAAAGCAAAGTTTAACTTCCAGCAGACCAATGAGGACGAGTTGTCCTTCAGTAAGGGTGACATCATCCAGGTGACACGGCAGGCAGACGGTGGCTGGTGGGAAGGGACTCTCAATGGCAAAAGCGGCTGGTTTCCTAGCAACTATGTCAAAGAGATCAAAGGCTATGGTTAGTGTATATAATTTTTAAACTTTGAAAAGGTTTTGCTACTTCTTATGTGGTTAATAACCCAAAGAGTATCTTATAGGCTGCCATGGAAAAGAGAACAGAATAATATAGACTCTTCTGCAAAACCAGGCAAGCGAAATGAACTACAGTTTCAAATACACCATGGACTGCCAATAAAAACAGAGGAGAATATGAGAGAATTGTTAAGAGCTTTTTTAAACTCCATTTACCTGCTGACTTTTGTGAACTAGTGCCAACATAATGTTCATAAACAACCTGCACAGTATATATATAGACAAGTAATATCACCAGACTTCTACAGACATCTGTATTTTAGGCTTTAATCATTGTAGCTCTCTTAGAAATATTTGGGTCATTTTAAAAGCCAAATTTTATATGGACAATACTAGGCGTTACGAGTTAAGCATGTGAAATGGACTCGTGTGTCCATTAAAAGGGTGATTAAAAGAGGACTTAGAAGATTAAGGAAACTGTGCCAGAAGAGAACTGAATGGCTGCTGTCCACAAAATCTAAAAACATGGAGATTATATGAACATTACTGTCACAGCAGAGAGAAATTATAGAAATAACAACAAAAAAAAAAATAGGCGAGGGAAAGGCCAAGACGGAGCGACAGGGTGAGAGAGAAAAAGAAGCTCACTCACCAGTTCTCTGATGCGCCGTCGCGCAGTCCTCGATCACTCCTTCACCCTCTCAGGCAGACAACAGCCGCTCCTCCACGGGCGAACCGGAGTCAACCTCTGACCCCCAGTGGACAGAACGCCCCTCCGCTTTTCTGGCGGCGCGTTGGAACACTCCTCCGCCCCTGGCAGCGAATCCATCGCTCCAGGCGATTGGGGAGTCCCAACCCTCCTCGCCTCGCGGACGGCGGCCGTTCCCCGCATCTGGGCGGTCGGGCTACTCCGTCCTCCGGCGGATGGCAGCGGCGCTCCCCTGGGTGGACGGCAGTGTTGAGGACTCTACGACGGGCATCCCTCCTCCTTCCTAGGTTTCGGCACCAGTGTAAGGGCATTTAGATGAGCAAGGAGGAAGCGAGAACCGGCTTAACAATATAAATAATAATACTGGCAGCTGCCAGTAATTCTCTCTCTCTCAAACGGTCGTCCACGGCCGCCTTTATCCCTCGTGCGCCCCCATTAGGCTGATTAGGTTCCAGCCCGGCCCCGCCCTCCTCCACTCTACACAAACATAAATGGCTTATACACCCCATGATGCCAAACAGATACTTCCTATGTAGGTGGAAACAGCCTTTTTGTGTATTCAGCCCAGCTTGAATGGAAATACTTTAGCATGACATCACGGCCTGAACATCCTGAGCTGATCAGGAAGGAAGCTCCATCTACAAAGATAGGAAGTGCAGCAGCCAGAAGACCTTTATTCCCCTTTCCTCAGAATATGGCTCCACACTCCACTCCATTTCATTCCATACTTTAAGCTTAATTTGCTAACCAGACTCACTTATATGATTTACTAGTTTTAAATGCATGACAGTAGTAGACAGTAATTTCATATTAGGATATGCATTATATCTCACAAATGGCTTCAGTTCAGCAAGAGGAGAGGCATGGTGTTCTTGATAGCACCATTTTGGTAGGGTTCAGATTACATGATTAAAACTTAACTCTTACATTTTCTGAAGAAAACGTGAGTGGTGCGTTCCTGTGCTTAACTTGCACCACAATGCTAGGGTGTTGTTGATGGTTGCCACATGTTGCTATATGATTGCTAAGAAATGGTTTGATGCAGTTGCTAGGGTTAATGAGTTAACACAATGTCACAAATTAGCTTTTTTGATTTCTGATTACATTGTGTGGAATCTTAAATATTTTTTATATTGTTTGATATGTTTTTCAAAATCTCACAGAGGGGTAATCACTAGCACGCAAGCAACAGCGAGAGTGAAGCAGGCTATTTTCTTTATGACATTTTTCGCACCTGCATTCCAAACTACATTTCTTGATGTAATCCTTCCTTATGATCACTCAGTGTTTTAATAGGCTGAATGGGAGACTAAACTCTATTAAAGTGTGACGAGATTCACGCTGCGTGTGCAAGCCATTCACACATCACAAGCTGATCAACTATTTAGCCGTTTTTTGTGAATCGCATCTGCAAAATCCTGAAATGTTATTTCCAGGTTTCATTTATATTTGAATAGACTCTAGGATTTTTGAACCACGATTTTTGGAGATGGTCAGAAATGTAATGTAATTTTGATTATGACCATGGTTTATGGAGGGAGTACCTGTATGATGGTTGGAAATCTTAAGGATTAATCGTGGTGTTTTCCTGTTGTTCTGAATGCAAAAAGAAACAAATGAAACTCGGAATGTAGGCGGTCATCCACGCAGGCTGACCGAAGCAAAGCGAGCCCGTTTGCTCACACGATTAACCAAAAGTGAAGTGTTGCCAGCGCGCGATGCGCCAATGGTTTGCACAAGTCTGTCTCGTCACATTTATAGTTTTTGTTTTGCCTCCCATTTAGCTCATGAAAACATGTTGCTGCATTGATATGAATAATATTGTCTACTCATCTCTCGCTTTTGCTGGCATGCCAGTGATTACCCCTCCGTGTGCCATAGCTTGCCTTCCCCTGGCTTAGAGAATGCATAGAGTCAAATGCTCAGCCTTTCAAAGTATACACCGCATATGCTCTACAACTGCAATGAGATACTGGACTATTTCACTTCAGGAGTTTAGACTCATAAGGGTGTGTTTATAGTCCTTCAGACTTGAGTTTTACGAATGCAGGTATTTTCTGACCTCTTGACATGCACATCCAATAGCCAGAATTAGCAAATGACTATAACCTCTCCAAAGAACCTCACAAATACATTACTCACAGCAGAGGATTTAATGTCTGACTGTGATCGTCTTGTAATGTATTGTTGATGTGGCACATTAATGGGTGTAACAGCAGCAGTGGATAAATAGACTAAACTTAAAGCATTAAAGAGAAAACATTTTGCAGAGGATTTTACTCTACTGTTATTCTCTGTCAAGCAGAGCAAGTTATCATCCTGCAATAAATGCTCTCCAAGAAGTTGTCTCTCAATTAATTTAAGAATTGCATCTCCCATTAAAACCACCACCACTAAAAATATGTTAGTAGTCAACCCCGCTAATGGACTAGTCAGCTGTTAGATGACTAGCCGATTAGTTGACCACCTTAGCACATCCCTATCAATTAGCGCAAATAAATCCAGTCGAATGCATATATTGTGTATGTGTGGTTAGAAAACTCTGGCTGGAGCACACTGCTGATGACGAAATTTGCATCATACGTCCTGTACAGAGACATTGGGCTTAATGGTTAGCGTCAGGATTCTGACATACAGTACCACTAACCCTAAAGGCCCTATTATACTTCGGATTTCCACGTACTGGTATGTCTTGTGAATAGTGTGGTCAGTCCGCATGTTTGTGCATTGTCGGTACATGTATCTGCCATTGAATGTGGTAAAAGTGTATCACAAAGCAGTCGTAGAGTGCATGCGTCAAACACATCCGTACAGGTTCACGGTCAAAATAGTTTACTTTGAAAGACTGTCCACTCGACCGGGTAAAAAGAAGTACACCCTAGTCTATAAAGACTGCACATTTGCACGTTACCATGTGCATGAAATCGATCGTGCTAAAAGAGTTTCACGAAGTAGTTGTAGTGCACATGTGGCAAACATATCAGTAAGGGCTTGTGGACAAACTAGTACTGTGTCTGTGTCTGAATTTGAGTGTGCGAATTATATAAAAAAACTAAGTATACCCTAGCTTTAAGTAGCAATAGTAATAGTGATTTGCCCCACATGTTTTTGGTTTGTAGAGTTGTTGAGGTCTAAGAGAAAACAAAGAGAAATACCACATTTCAATCAATATAAGAAAAACTGCTAAGAATGAACATCTTGCTTATGATCCTAACCTGAAGAGAGGAATATGTTGTAATGTGTTCCTGTAATCTCAGATCTCCCCCTCTGGGTATCTAAATCTAATATTCCTTCCCTGACTGTTCACTGTGGGAGAGGTGTACTTTAATATTCAATCTCACAGAAACAAAATGATTCCAGATGTTGACCCTCCTTTTGTTCTGTTTCTCTCTCAAACAGACAAACCTGTGTCTCCCAAGTCTGCATCACTGAAAAGTCTGCCCAAGGGCTTTGAGACTGCTAACGTCTGCAAGACATACTATAATGTGGTAAGGATGATGTGCTGTAGCTCTGCATTGTTGGTGTTGGCATGTAACACTTCCCACATGGAACGAGTTGATTATTTATTATGTACAGGTATGTGGTGGAAGAGATGCTTCTTGGGAACTTGTGTTGCACAGATATTTCCCTAAACAAATAAGTACTCAGACACCTACCCACTAATGTGTACTTGACAAATAAGATCATTCTTCTGATACATGAGCTTATCATTTTCAAATGAGTTGTTTAATAATGTGATTCACAGGTTTTTGATTATAGAGTCTCAGTGGAAAGCAAATGTTTTGGCTCCAACTAATGATTAACTAATGCAGCTTTAATAATACAAGCTTTTGTTTTTAATAAACCATCTCTAAGTCTGTATGTGTGGACTTTCCCTTTAGCTGTTTGGACACATTTGAACTGCACATCTGAAATGTTTGAACGGGGTGATGTGTTATGGATTATTAAGAGCATATTCAACAGTATACTTAGGCTATAGTTATCCACATTAATCCAGATACATTTGAAAACGGCTTTTTACGCTCTCCGTCCACACGGCCATTATCAATTTTTTTCCAAAAGTTTCTTGTCCACACTAAATATATAAAAACTCTTAAATCCCATTACTGCGCATGCGAAAAATTGCCATTCCATGTACGGTGTGAAACGCACCAGTCCACAACGTCCTGTCGCATTTGAAGGAATGTATTGTGAAGGTTGTACAACATAACATTAATCTTTAACAATGCTATTAAAGTGAATATCAGGCACAATAACGGGGCTACAACATGGTCAGCCATCTTGATTGTTTTGGGTTGAATGGATCCCATGACTGCATCACATGACAACAAATACGTCATCATTTTCAGATATGTCCATATTATTTCCCTTTCCACACTATGAAGACAGTGTTTTTAAATGTATCCACTTGGGAGGCTTTTTTGAAAAGCTAAATTTTTGCTGTCAAAATTGCCTCAGTCTGGTCAGAAGGCCAAAAAGTAGAGAGAAAGACCTTAAGGCCACGTCAACACTAATACATTTGTCATTTCATAGCACATCTTTTTCTCTACGTTTTGGCCTTCCTTCCACAATGAGACAGTGTTTTATGTCCAGCGAAAATAAAGCTTTTCGAAAACGCTCTCCCAAGTGGATAAATTTGAAAACGCCGTTTGTTGTGTGGACTGGGAAAACTGTCATTTTCCAAAACAATTACAGATTTTTTTGTCATGTGATGCAGTCATGTGAACCCAAAACAATCAAGATGGCTGCCCATGTTTTTGCGGCATTGTTGTGCCTGATATCCACTTTGAAGGAAAGCAATGTGAAGGTTGTACAAAGTAAAATTTATCTTTAACAACACTTTCAAAGGCGACGGGAAGTTTACTTGGAATTGCTGTCCAGCAGCAGAACACAAGGACAATTGCATTTCACATCGTACATGGAAATGACGCAGGTCCACGCTTATGTTGTTTCCCCGCATTCGCTGTAAGGGGATTTAAGAGTGTACAGGAGTTTCAGAGTGGGCTAGCAAGTTTTTTTAAATGTTTGAAAACACTATTTGAAAATTTTAATGAGGAAGTAGCCTAAGATTTCTTTTTGCCATTATTGTTGTTGTTGCATACTGATGCCCAGGTGTGTAGGGTGCAAACACAGCACAAACCTGCTCTCATATGCTAACAATAAGCTAAAAATTGTTAATGCTATATGGATCATTTTGGGAAATATGCCTAATATGAAAGAAAATGTTTAGCACTGAAGTAAAAAGATTTTTTTCTTTACAGTTTAAAATACTATATTAGTTAAACTAGGGCTGGATGATAAAACTATGTAGATTTTTATTGAATTTTTTTTTCCAATTTATAATTATTCAATATTTTTGTTCTACATCTGGACGATCGGATCAAATAAGTGTCGCAAGCAGTTTGGGTAAAGTTTTACACACAACTGACTAACTAAATCACAGTCATGAAATCAGCTGTGTAGGAAGTATTAGCTGGCTAGTGACTACCTCGCCCTGTTGTCATGTGAACCAGAAGGGCTCTGTGTGAATCATTAGTGATGCTCAGTATCCGCTAGCTATCTGGTTAATATGATATCATTTGCATCAAACAAGACAGCACTGACAATGCAGTACAGCTCTCAACTGAACACAACAATAACTCCGACATCAACACCACTGCTTATGTTCTGTTAAGTTTAATAATTTAATTGAAAAGAGGCTTATGTAAAATTAAATCCCAAAGTGAGCATACTTATTGAACTTCAAATTAAAAGGCAGCATACCCTGTGGATTTTACGTGTAAACAAACATGTTATGATTAATTCATTCTTGAGGTCCAACAAACATGTGGAATGCATTTCCTCTCCCATTAATGGTATGAAATGTATATTGTGATAAATATCTATGTCGAACGATGTAAAAAAATAATAATATGGTGATAATATTTTTGACCATGTCGCCCAGCCCTAAATTAAATGGTGTCTTGTGAGGACATTAGATTCATTCGAGGGGTTTTTGGAAGCAGTGCTGTGTCCAGTTTTCTTAGTCTTCACTTTAGTCTAATCCTAAAATGAATAGTCGTTTAAAGGCTTTAATCTGGCTTTTGAAACCTGGCCAATCTAGAGTTAGTTAGAGTTAATAATCTCAGTTTAGACACCCACCAGCAAATGCTGCTAAGAGCTGGGTTTTATTTAAAGTCAATAATTAAGAGATTCACAAGTACAAAATTAATTTAATGACAAGCATATGAAAGTCATTTTCAGTTTACATCTTTGAAAGGAAGCTTATCTATCTGTAGAGTTATGTGTGGGTGGTTTATGAGGACATTTTTGTAGGTTACAAACTGGTAATTTCAAGGGTATTATGCTATAAATGTGGTTTATGAGGACATTTTTAGTGTCCCCATAATTAAAATTGCTTAAACTAAAAAATGTTTTTTTTTTAACCCTAACCCTAAATGCAGAACGTTTTTTGTAAGGGTTAGGTTTAGGGGATAGAATCTATAGTTTGTACATTATAAAAATCATTGTCTATGGAGAGTCCTCATAATACCAACGTGTGTGTGTGTGTGTGTGTGTGTGTGTGTCATGGCCTTTATTGTGCTCCATTTCCTGTTGAGATATGTCCCAGAAGCCTCCCTCTGAGCTGCTACAAACCCAGTGAGCTGTAAATGTGAATGTGTGTACATAGCGATAATTTGAGGACAAATATATATATATACCCAGAAGTTAGCTAAATCTGTCAATATTAACTTATTAGGAATGTCCTCATTATATCTTTTCATGTGATATCTTTTCTTTTCTGTATATCTTACAGTGCATCCGAAAAGTATTCACAGCGCTTCACTTTTTCCACATTTTGTTATGTTACAGCCTTATTCCAATGGATTAAACTAATTATTTTCCTCAAAATTCAACAAACAATACCCCATAATGAGAAAATGAAAGAAGTTTGTTTGAAATCTTTGCAAATTTATAAAAAATCAAAAACCAAAGAAATCACATATACAGTACATAAGTATTCACAGCCTTTGCCATGACACTCAAAATTGAGCTCAGGTGCATCCTGTTTCCACTGATCATCCTTGAGATGTTTCTACAACTTGATTGGAGTCCACCTGTGGTAAATTCAGTTGACTGGACATGATTTGGAAAGGCACACACCTGTCTATATAAGGTCCCACAGTTAACAGTGCATGTCAGAGCCCAAACCAAGCCATGAAGTCCAAGGAATTGTCTGTAGAAAAATTTCTGCAGCATTGAAGGTCCCAATGAGCACAGTGGCCTCCATCATCCATAAATGGAAGACGTTTGGAACCACCAGGACTCTTCCTAGAGCTGGCCGCCCGGCCAAACTGAGCGATCGGGGGAGAAGGGCCTTAGTCAGTGAGGCGACCAAGAACCCGATGGTCACTCTGACAGAGCTCCAGCGTTTCTCTGTGGAGAGAGGAGAACCTTCAGAAGAATAACCATCTCTGCAGCACTCCACCAATCAGGCCTGTATGGTAGAGTGGCCAGATGGAAGCCACTCCTCAGTAAAAGGCACATGACAGCCTGCCTGGAGTCTGCCAAAAGGCACCTGAAGGACTCAGACCATGAGAAACCAAATTCTCTGGTCTGATGAAACAAAGATTGAACATTTTGGATGTGAACTCTGTGGGGGGGGGGGGGGGGGGTTGATCTCAGTGATTTGGATGTGGCATGATTGATGGTCTCCATATCTCAATAAATATAATGTAATTTAGAGCATTTATTTGCAGAAAATGACAACTGGTCAAAATAACAAAAAAGATGCAGTGATTTCTGACCTTGAATAATGAAAAGAAAAGTTCATATTCATTTATAAATTACACATTACTAATGTCTTAACATAGGAATAGTTCAGAAATCAATATTTGGTGGAAAAACCCTGATTTTCAATCATCGGTTTCATACGTTGGCATGCTCTTTACCAGTCTTTCACATTGCTGTTAGGTGACTTTATACCACTACTGGTGCAAAATATTAAGCAGCTCGGTTTTGTTTGATGGCTTGTGGTCATCCATCTTCCGCTTGATCACATTCCAGAGGTTTTCGGTGGGGTTCAGGTCTGAAGATTGGGCTGGCCATGACAGGGTCTTGATCCGGTGGTCCTCCATCCACACCTTGTTGACCTGACTATATATATATAATATTTAAGCAATATCGCAAGAGTGTGATATGGACCTATATCAGCACTGCTTTGATTCGGCCGCAGGCACGAGTCCATAGGCAATCACAGTAGTGCTGATGTAGGGCTGTATAGCATGTTTGCGAGTGTGATATTGCTTATATACAACAGTTCAATGAACAAGTAAATTTTTTAAAATTTTGAAAAACTGAGTACGGTCATAAAAAATGCATTTGTGCATGGAACTATTTTCTTTGCGGCAGATCAGAATCTGCCGTTGCTGGTTCAAAACAAATGATGCATTCAAGCCTTGGATATTAATTCAAAAATGTCACTTCAGAAATAGTATCACGGCTTGTAATGTTTCGAATAAGTTATTGGATAAACAAGGATGTGTGTGTGAGTGAGAGAGAGAGAGAGAGAGACTGAGTGTGTGCGATCACCTGTTGCCACTCCCAAGCAGAGATGGTGTCAGCTTTCTGAAGATCAGCTTTCTCAGTGGAAAAATAGCATCCAAGCGGGAGTATTTCTCCCTATTTCACGGTAGCTGGTACACAAGTGACGATCACTATAGAAACCGCAATGTCCTCCGCCCTTTTAAACGGCACCTATTGTGTAATTATTCAGTCTGTTGTGTCTCTCAGCTGTGATGAGCTGTAATGCTGCAATTTAGTAGTAGTAATACAAGCGATCATTAAGAGCTGTTGTATGTAGACGTGGATGCACGTCACCTAACTGGCTCATATTACACACAAAAATTATCTTTTGCCACCACCTGCTGGCATATGTAATGTAAAAAAAAAAAGACATATGGACTGCTCTTACACTTTAGTTTAGAACGACATGAACACAAGCGGAGTGATGCACACAGTGAGCGTTGGCGTGCTGATGGAATGTCTCTCGTCCAAACAGATTTGAGGACCGGAACTAACTGTTGTGTGCTAGTGTTGTCAAAAATACCGGTACTCTGGTACCAAGTCGGTACTCAAACAAAAATCTTTTTACAATACCAGAATTTCTGAAGGAACCGGAGTACCGAGTTCAATGAACAGTGTCGGGAACTTTCAAACGCTCGCAACACGCAAAAGATGGCGACAAGCAAAGCTGCTGCGGAGTCTCAACTGAATCTTGTCGAAAAGAAAAGTGGAAAAAGCCAGGTTTGGAAATTCTTTGGATTTGAGGCCGGTGAAAAGGGAAACGTCACAGATCAGCAAAAACCTATTTGTAAACTGTGCTTTCGCAATTTTCTGACGAAAGGATGAAACACATAAAACTTAATAAAGCACCTGAAAGACACACGGATTAATTCAAGCAACTAAAGCAGGTGAGTTTAAAAGCATATTATCGTTTGCATTATCGACAACGTCGAAAATAAAAAATTTACGAGAAAAATGTTTGTTGTCTAACAGTCGTTTGATCTCATTTAACGGAACATGAAATCACATTCAACTATAATGATGAACCGCGAGAGCTGCAGTTCACGACTGATTGGGGAGAGGAAGAATTACACAGATCAGTCAAGATGCATTCTAAACTTTCACAGCTTCATCTTATGTAGATCCCAAAGTATTAGGGAATTATATAAAAAAGAAAGATTAGAATTGAAGAACAGGGCACTCTGCAAGAAATGACATTTCCCAGACAGAGACCCCCACCGAACATCGAGTCAGACTGGGATTACACAAAGTGATGTTATGCTGTAGTGCAATATATTAGAGGTGGAGATAAAAGAAGTGTGTGTTTGATCCTCTATTTTCACATTCATATATAAATCTGTTGTCATGAATGTCTGTCTGCAGTTCTCTGTTCTGCCTCATGTAGACCTGATGTGCTTGTGTGCGTGCGTGCGTATTTGTGTCTGGACCACGCTGTAATATAGGTCATCCTTTCCATCTCATTGACTCTTGGGACAGCTGCGCCAGAAGCCCTGCGCTGTGTCTGTCTGTGTGTCTGTGTTTTGTGTGATGAATCAGATTGTTGCTGTTTTCGTGAGAATCTGTAGTAGCTGTCCACTGGCCAAACGTCTCTACAAGACTGATCTAAAGCAGACTGGCCATAGAGTCGCCCACACACTCAATGTGTATTTTTCAGGGTGAGAGGGTTCAGGGTCTAGCAGAGTTCAGGTGTCAGGTAATGAATGCCTCTACAACTGTCTATGACGAATTGATTTATTGAGACATCTCTGGATTATGGATGCATTCAGTGAGGTCAAACGGCTATGCTCAACCAGGAAAGTTCATACTCAAACTTAAATTAGACTGTAATCAGGCATTTTTATATCATGGAATGACTGGCCCCATTCTGTCATCTCGCTGCGTTTGTCCTTCATCCTCTCTCAGTATGCCTGCAGTGTTTTAACTGAATGTTGAAATGGACTCTTGAAATATCTAGATTCAAACAGAGAGAAGAGTTTTTTGGTCTAGTTTTATGTTTGCCATGTTAGATGTAAAAGCATAACATGAAGGCATTTTACTTTTCATCTCAATATGTTTATATACATTTACATTATTCTTTTGACTAAGGCTGGGCAATATATTAAATATTTATAATCTAATCTGAATGATTTCGCTGACATTATAAAAATAAGCAATATCGAGAATATTTTAATGCACTTTTTATTTGGTCATTTAAGTATCATAAAGAGCACATCAGTAGACTAATTTCACGATCCTTCATGGCTGCACAATTAATCCTAATGACACCAAAATGGGGACGTGGTCATTTGCGATTATAAAACTTCAAAAGGATGCATTTAAAGATGGATAAACATGGTCTGTGAGCAATTTAGAAAAACCGGGTGACAAGTTGTTCTGTGCACGTGCGGGGCTCATGTTTTTAGCACTTTTAGAGCAGTTTAGATGCATTTTGAAAGAAAAGTACTTGCAGGTTCAAGCATTGATTCACCTGCATTCAGGCAATTCAACACTTTTGCAAACACTACAAGTTATTACAAATTTGCAAAGTATAACAGAAAAGGAGAGGACAAAGTTTTTGCAGATGGGGCGGTCACACTACACTTTGGGCTCTATTTGCTCCCATTCAAACGCATCCAACCAGACTGGAAACACAAGCTCATGCAAAGAAATTTTGTATGATGCTGCGTTCCAATGCTCAAGCTTGGTGAATCCTGAACTGCAAATCTGGATGATGAGAGGACTTGTTTTTAAATCGCTTTGAAGTGTCAGTTTTTGCAGTCAAACTTGACTACACTTTTTCCTATCACTTTCAATATTAGATTATTTGGGAAATGTTATTTACTTAAACCAGAAACCCTCCCGTGTGACATCATAAACTGATCTGTTACATTGTACGAAAATGTTTTGCTTGTTCAAAGCCTTGTGTGACAGCCCATGAACATTGTAAACTACAAACTGCAATTTCAGTGTCAAAATCACAGATCCAGTTGAAGTGTCAAAATAAAAGATCCAATTGGAGAAGTGTCAAAATAAAAGCTCCAGTTGGAGAAGTGTCAAAATAAAAGCTCCAGTTATATAATGCAAATCTAATACTATCCAAATAGTAATGATAATTTATGATTATATTCTAAAAATTAAACTTGACTGGGTCCCACATTAATAATACGATATTCTACTGGGTTCTAAAAAAATAAGTGGATTGCTTTTGCACAACTTGTTTATTCTCCAAAAAAAAGTTTATGTAAATAATGCTTTTTATTAAGCTATTGTGTGTATTCAATATAAATATAAAAAGCGTATCAATGAAAATTATTAAATCTCATCCTCCATTCATTTAGTGAAAAACTGGGTAACTAGCCTTTATTATTTTTAAATAGATTTTTAATCAATACCTTTAAAATATTGAATCTTCTTGGCTACAATGACTGTTGGGATGAAATAATGGTTTGTGCTATTTCAGAGCAAATCAATTATTATCGAGATATCCTGACGATTGAACATTGTAAACATAATTAATTCGTTACAAGAGGAGAAAGTCACCTTGATATGAACTAATTGATTATTCCCATTCTATTCTAATTCTTTCACACTATATAATTTATTCTGACTATGAATGATATACATAAAGTTAATCTGTTATCTCCGTAAACTGTAGCTAATTATGAATTGGTTTCTTCTCTTATGTCAAGCTTTATGTCGTTTCTTATATTGAGTTTAATCTCTCTGGTAATTCTTGTCATATGTGCAGGTGGTTCAAAATATTGTCCAGACGGAAACAGAGTACTGTAAAGAGCTGCAGACTCTCCTCTCGACGTATCTAAGAGTGTTGCAGCCCACTGACAGGTAAGAGCACACACAGATGGTCCTTTATAACTAAAAAGTAGAGGAATATTGGCTGCATCTGGATTCAATCATTCTCTCTCTTTCCCTTTCAGGCTCAGTGTGTCAGATATCAGTCACATCATGGGCAATCTGGAGGAGATCAGCTCTTTCCAGCAGACACTGGTACATTCACTGGAAGAAAGTGTCAAGTAAGAGTTTTATACATTGCACAATCTCTCACACATTCTCAATCGGTCCACAGCGACATCTAGTGATAGTTAGTGCGAAGGTCTCTGAAATGTGCTGAAGTACTACTACCTTGAAATTGTGTTGATAAATTGTTTGGTTAATCTAGTGATCTGCCCCAGAATGTCTTATATTGTGGTAATTTAAGTTTAAATCTAACAAATGAGTCATATCATTAATATATATGAATATGTGTGATTTAGCAATACCTTCATGAAGGGTGAGGTTAGGGTTCGAGGGTTAAACATTACTTGCTTTGTGCTCAGAGTCTTGACATTAATTTAATACCGGTGTGTCTGCAAATATCATATATGTCATATATTTGAAATATATCATATATATATAAACAGTTATAATTTCATAATCAATTTTTTACTATGCAAATCATGTTAACAAAGACTGACAAACAAACATAATATTAGATAAACAATTTATTTTGTAACATTTTGACTTACTACAGTTTCTTTATCCTGGTTTGTTGCAGATTCATGGTTAGCATTTGATAAATAGTTTGCTTAAAATATTTTAAGTTTATTAATGCACAGTATGAAGGTCATATCTATAATGCATTATTTCTAAATGTCTAAATTGGTTTTTATTATGTTGAGCAGAGTTCCAGAGAGTCAACAGAGAATAGGAGGCTTCTTCCTGTCTCTCGTCCCTCAGCTGAGGGGCTTGTACGTGACCTACTGCTCCAACCATCCATCTGCTGTTAACGTCCTCACACAACACAGGTACAAAACACAATGCAATTTAACACCGGTACAGGTGTACACACACAGACACACACTACATAGATCATTAGCTTTTTTGCAGGTGCTTTTTATTGATTTTTAACCATTTAGCCTTCATCTACAGCCTTTAAAATATATTTCTAATGACATCAGCATCTGTTTATGTGTGTATGTTTTCAGTGAGGAATTAGGGGAGTTTATGGAAAGTAAGGGTGCGAGTAGCCCTGGAATTCTCACACTCACCACAGGACTTAGCAAACCCTTCCTGAGACTGGAAAAATACCCTACATTACTCAAAGAAATGGAGCGACACATGGAGGTACCGATCTGTGTGTGTGTGTGCACAGATGTAATATAATTAGGGCTGTCAGTCGATTAAATTTTTTTTAATCGCAGATTTTGAAAATGCTGCAATTTGATATATACTTATTTTTCTTTCAAAATGAATTTATTGCCATCTTAGGAAACAAAACAATATGTAACAATATAATGCTTATTTAACATTTTCCAAACAAAGCTTTCCCAAATGTAAAGATGGAAATAAACTAAAATATCACCTATTCAAGTGTCATTAAACATTTCCCAAAGTCTATTTGGGAGGTTGACTTATTGAAAGAATTAGTTACCCATAGGTTGAGTATTTATTCATATCATCGCAACTGCTGTGGAAAAGCATTTATTCCTGTTCTGTGAAAATGCTCCTGATTGTCACTTCAGATGCAGCTTCTGTGCCACCTTAGCTGTGTAAAGATGGCTTTAGTCCCCATAGGTGTAGGAATCATTGCAGTTGGCATTAAATCTCTTAAACTTTCATCCTCCACAATATTAATCTGCTGGTAGACTGTGATTATCCACTTTCCTACAGCAATCCTGAAGCTGCATTCATACGTTCATCTTGCGCCGCTTTGAACTCCACGGGAATAACGAAGTGATAGTTAAGTCTTAGCATGCTTCAGTGGTAATTAAAATGCACTGAAAATGCTTGATTTCTATTACAAGTTCCATCCAATTTGTTTGTCTAAAACATTGTATGTAACAAATATTTTTATGAATATTTTACTACGATCTTAGTGCAAACGAATTGCCGAACCTCGTGGCTATTTTTAATGCAATGAGAATATAACAGGAACATTGAAAAACATATGAATGTACATTTAAGACAAAAAAACATAAAAAACAGACTTTCAAAAACAGACCTGGTTTATGTTTGCAGTACCAAGGTTTCATGAACTACAGCTATTTATTTTTAAGTATATCATTTTCTGGGTGTGTATCAGCTGCATGTCCAATGTTGGTGTTTACCAGTTGATTAGCGGCACCAGCATGCTGGATTGAGCAGCTGCAGTGACTGGGAAAAATTACAAAAAGCTCTTTACTTATTGGTCAGACAGTTTTTATCACAGTACAAAGAAAAAAATAGTCAGACCACTGTCCCTAAAATAAACATCGGCTTGTCAGCAGACAATTTGCCGGACTCGCTGTGAATAGCGCCAACAGAATCCATTGTTACTGTTCAAAAGCTTGTTCGGAACGAACAATATCACCAAAAAAACGGTTTTGGTGTGAACAGGCCTTAAGAGAGGTCATTTCTCCATAATTTTATCACTGACAGGGAAGCGCTGTTGTGGTGTGTTTGTCAGTGTAATGGCCAAAAGGTTCGCCATCCCAAAAAAGTTAACAGTAAATGCATAAATCGTGATTAATTAATCGCATGCAATTAACGCGATTAATTGAGCTGTTGATTTAACGTGTTAATTCAGTTTGAATAATAAAAAAAAATAATGCTTTAAAAACAGTTAACACAATTAATCATGCCCCAGGTCGTAATAAGAAATATTCACGCCATCGGAGCAATTCAAGCTTGGAAGTATCACCTGTTTTCAGCAGGGGACAGTAAGCGAAACTCCAGCTAAATAGGTGTCACACAGCTGTATTTGGGAGCTTTCTTAACATATTTTTATGTATGTGATTTAATTGCATTTAATTTGATTAAATGGTATGTCATGTGATTAATTAGATTAAAAAGTCTAACCGATTTACAGCCCTAAATATAATATAATATAACATAATGTAATATAGTGAATTAAAACACTCATGTTCTTCCTCTGCTCTGTGCAGGAGATTCACCTTGACCGTCCAGACATTCAGAAGAGCATGACAGCATTTAAAAATCTCTCGGTGAGTCTTTTGCACATTTTAAAAACCAACATCAGCAATTAAATGTTGATTTGTTCATGTTGTATTATTATTATTATTATTATTATTATCATTATCAGAATGTAATGTTGTACTTATTTGTGTGTCTGTCATGGCTGCAGGCTCATTGTCAAGAAGTGAGGAAGAGGAAGGAACTTGAGCTTCAGATTCTGACAGAGTCGATTCGTGGTTGGGAAGGGGAGGGAATTAGGACCCTGGGCTCTGTTCTCTACATGTCACAGGTCCTCATTCAGAACCATGGCACTGAGGTGAATATTTCAACCCAACTGGAATGTTTTAGCTAAACCCGCTAGGGTCATTTAATAAAGGTTGACACCTTGGCTGTTCGCAGTCATTTTTGATCATAAACAATACAGGTATAACTTTTTTAAAGAAAATATTATGTTTCCCTTGTCCCTGAAATCATAACAATTATACACTTCTTTGGGGATTTTATGCTATTTAGACTCTTATTAACCTGTACATTTCTCAATTACCCCATTCATTTGTATTATGTTGACTACTCTTCAGTAAAAACCTTCACTTCTATGATTTGAAACATGAAGAAAATATGAGAATGTGACGTGTATTAGGGACAGATTTCTGACATCTGGTGTGGAAAAAAAGAACAATTTCAAAACTTGAAAATCATGTCATGACAGTAAAAACCAGTAGATGGCTGCAGAGACCATTTGGTATGACTGCCTGTTGTAACTTAATTTTAGGTCAACTTTTTTTTTTTATCATTTTGAAGTGTTTTTTGCAATAATGTCACATTATTATGCTTACAGTCAAACCTGACCATAGAGTTACAAAGAGAAAACTCTGAATAAGATATTTGATACCAATCTTTTATTTCAATAACTTAATAAAGAAAATGAGTTTACTTAAATAGTTTACTTACTTTCATGCCTTCCCAGAAGTGTATGACTTTTTTTACTTCTGCTGAACACAAGCAAAGATTTGTAGTAGAATATTTCAGCTCTGTAGGGCCATACAATGCAAGTGAATGGTGACTAGAACTATGAAGCTCCAAAAATCAAATAAAGTAAACATAAAAGTAATCCATATCTTCTGAAGCAATATGATAGGTGTGGGTGAGAAACAGATCAATATTTTAAGTGTTTCTTTGCTATAAATCTCCACTTTCAAATTGTGAAAGTGGAGATTTATAGGAAAAAATGATTTAAATATAGATCCGTTTCTCACCCAAAGCGATTGTATCGCTTCAAAAGACATATTTTACACCACTTGCATTGTATGGACATACAGAGCTGAAGTATTCTTCTAAAAATCTTAATTTGTGTTCAGCAGAAGAAACATCTGGGATGGCATGACAGTGGGTAAATGATGAGACAATTTTCTTTTTTGGTTGAATTTTCCCTTTAAGCTTCTTTGTTACTATAACAGAAAGATGCAGTGTTTTGTCTAGAAGGTGCGGCTCCCAGACCTAAGCATACACATTGGAGTCAGACTTTGCTTTTGTTCAACGTGTGTTTGTGTGGGAATGTTTTGGATGGATGTTTTAATGTCCCACCCCTTCATTTCTGTGTGTGTGTGTTTTGTATCGTGGCTGATTTATTGATTGCATTCAACAAATCTTAAAAAACAAATTGCTCCGTGCTAGAGTGTCTCCCATTTATTTCCTATTGTCGGTCAATTTAGACTGCGAACAGCAAAGGTGTCGCTTTTTATTTTCTACCACCGCTTAGACTCATCTAATCAAGTCCTATTTTTTGCGGGGGATGTACAGATTGGAATTTTTGGAAAAGTCAGCAAGTCTTGTACCACTCAGATTAAAAACAAAAGTAAAATCCGTCAAAAATGACCGAACAGCCCAGGAAGGTTAAATGCTTAAGGGGATCGTTCACCCAAAAATGAAAATTCTGTCGTCATGTACTCACCCCTCTTGTTCTTCCGAAACCATAGGAATTTCCATAGGAAAGATGTAAGGCTGAAGTTATCATTTATTTTCATTATATGAAAAAATATGCAATGAATGTGAATGGTGACAGAGTGTAACATTCTGCCTACGATAAAGAAACTGTTTTGTTCAACGGAAAAAGTAAGTCACATGAGTTTGCATCAAAATTAGGGTGAGTAAATGAAGACAGAATTTTCATTTGTGGGTAAACCATCCCTTTAAATTGGTAGATATATTAGAATGCAATATTGATTGAATGATTATAAGCTTCACAGAGTTTGTTTACATCTTTTTCTACCTTCTATCTTTTTCTAGGAAAAGAATGAGCGATACTTGTTGCTGTTCCCTCACATTCTTCTCATGTTGTCCACCAGCCCTCGAATGAGTGGTTTCATCTTCCAGGTAAATCACTCCTTCACCATTTTAATATAATTAAGGGTTCCTGTAGCTTAACTGGTAGATCATTGGTTCGATTCCCAGTAAACACACAAACTGATAAAATGTCTAAATCCACTGCAAGTCGTTTTGGATAAAAGCATCTGCCTGCATAAATGTAAATAACTGCAAACTCATTATTTGTTTATTTCACTGTTATCTCATATTACTCAAAATTCTTATTTGCTGCCTTAAAAGAATAGTTCACTCAAAAATGATATGCATCAAGTGTTTGTAACTCTAGTAAAATACTGGAGTCTCATTGTCTGATTGTCTTTATACAGGGAAAACTCCCTCTAACAGGAATGGCTGTTAATAAGATAGAAGACAATGACTCGACAAAAAATGCTTTTGAAATATCTGGTAAGTTTCCCACCCAGTTACCATCATGTTTATTTAAATAAAATTATGATTGATGTTGAGAGTGCACATGCCCGAGTCATACTGGTGTGCGTGTGTGTGTGTGTGCGTGTAGGAAATCTGATTGAACGGGTCCAGGTGATCTGTAATAACCAGCGAGATCTCCAGGAGTGGATGGACAATCTGAACCGCCAGACCAAACGCACTTCAACCAGCAATATAAAACCACAGAACACACCCTGCCATACAGTGAGAAACACACTCTCTATTCATTTAGGATATTGAAAGTCTTATCTGACATCTAGGTTAAAATTACTCTTGTATGATTATAATTGATGACTGATAGTCAGTTTCAGTTACTCATCTGACCTTCTCTTATCTTCAGCTGCCATCTCACCCGCTCACACCATCCAGACACTCAGAGAATCGAGTTCTAAGCGGATCTCCAGTCTACCACACTCTTCCTCACCTCTCTTCATACGGGACCCCACACAGTGGAATGATGTGGGGCCCCCTTGAACCCCCTAAAACCCAAAAACCATGGAGTCTCAGCTGTCTCCGACCTGCACCACCCCTAAAACCATCAGCTGCATTGTGCTACAAAGAGGTATCATGTTGTGAGCCATGTTAATTCTGTCATCATTTATTCACCCTCATGTTGTTCCAAACCCATATGACTTTCTTTCTTTTTTCCGTGGAACACAAAATGAAAATGTTGTATTTTTTCCTGCCATATAATGAAGGTGAAAAGTGACTTCCGGCTGTCTTGGTCCATAAAGGACAAAAAACACCATAAAACTGCAGTAAAAGTAGCCTATGCTACTCGCAAATTTTCGACTGAAGCTATACAATCACTTTTTGTACATTTACATTTATATTACATTTATTCATTTGGCAGACGCTTTTATCCAAAGCGACTTACAAAAGAGGAAAAAACATAAGCGAATCATCTTAAGGGAGACAGTGGTACGAAAAGTGCCATATTACAAAGTTTCACTATCATCAGAATAGTATACAAAACCGTTTTAAGTGCAACAAGAATTGTAAATTTATTTTTTTTTTTTTTTTTTTTTTTTTAGTGACTGGTTAAATGCTCTTGGAAAAGATGTGTTTTTAGTTGTTTTTTTGAAGATAGAGAGTGAGTCAGCTTCACAAATTGAGTTAGGGAGGTCATATCACCAACATGATATGATAAAACTGAAAGTCCGGGAAAGTGTTTTGGTGCCTCTTTGTTTTGGTACGACAAGTCGACGTTCCATAGCCGACCGCAGGCTTCTGGTGGGAACGTAGCTCTGCATAAATGTTTTTAGGTAAGCTGGAGCAGACCCAGTGACTGTTTTGTATGCCAGCATCAGGGCCTTGAATTTAATACATGCATGAACCGGCAGCCAGTGGAGAGAGACAAAGAGTGGTGTAACATGTGCTCTCTTTGGTTCATTAAAGACCAGATGTGCTGCTGCATTCTGGATCATTTGCAGAGGTCTAGTTGCACATGCAGGAAGGCCTGCAAAGAGAGCGTTACAGTAGTCCAGTCTAGTTATGACAAGTGACTGAACAAGTAGTTGTGTGGCATGTTCAGAGAGGAAAGGTTTTATCTTCCTGATATTGTAGAGTGTAAATCTACATGATCTTGCAGTCTTTGAGATGTGGTCTGTGAAATTTAGCTTGTCATCAATGGTTACCCCTAGATTTCTGACAGTTTTGGAAGGCGACATTGTAGTTGGACCCAGCTGCACAGTGATGTTGTGTTCAACATCAGGGTTGGCTGGAAAGATAAGTAGTTCAGTCTTGGCTGGGTTGTGTTGCAGGTGGTGTTCCTTCATCCAGGCTGAGATGTCAGCCAGACAGGCAGCGATTTGAGCGGTCACTGTGGTGTCGTTGGGCTGGAAAGACAAGTAAAGTTGCGTGTCATCAGCGTAGCAGTGGTAAGAGAAACCATGTGACTGGATGATGGGTCCTAATGACGTTGTGTATATGGAGAAGAGAAGTGGCCCAAGCACTGATCCCTGAGGTACCCCAGTAAGTAACTGATGTGGCTTGGATACCTCACCTCTCCAGGCTACCTTGAAAAACCTACCTGAGAGATAGGAGTTGAACCAGTCAAGCACAGTTCCGGTGATGCCCAGTTTAGAGAGGGTGGAAAGTAGGATCTGATGGTTGACCGTGTCAAAGGCTGCAGAAAGGTCCAGCAGAATCAGAACGGATGATCTGGATTCAGCTTTCGCCAGTCTCAGCGACTCTGTGACAGACAGCAGGGCAGTCTCAGTGGAGTGACCACTTTTGAAGCCTGACTGATTGTCATCCAGCAGCTTGTTCTGTGAGAGATAGGCAGAGATCTGATTGAAAACTGCTCTTTCAAGTGTTTTTTCCATGAATGTGATGAGAGAGACTGGTCTGTAGTGTTCTATCTGTGTGGGGTTAAGTGCAGGTTTTTTCAGCAGCGGGGTTACTCGAGCCTGCTTAAATGTAGTGGGAAAAGTGCTTTCAAGAAGAGATGTGTTAATTATGTGTGTAAGTGCAGGTAGGATGGACGGAGAGATGGCCTTGAGAAGGTGTGATGGAATGAGGTCAAGGGAACAGGTGGTGGGGTGGTTGGAGAGGAGGAGTTTTGAGACCTCAGTGTCAGTTAAAGGAGAGAACATAGAGAGAGAGAGAAGAGTTGCATACAGGAGTTGGGTGTTTGACAGGGTGTGGTGCTGTGAATGTATTGCTGATGGCTGTAACCTTATTAGTAAATAATGTGGCGAAGATATCTGCTGTAAGTGATGTGTCAGGTGGTGGAGGGGGAGGGCAGAGAAGTGTGTTAAATGTTCTAAACAAGCTACGAGTGTCTGTGGTGCTGTTGATCTTGGTCTGGTAATATGAAGTTTTTGCAGCTTTAACGTTATCTGAAAAAGTTGCAAGCAGAAGCTGATATTTACCTAGATCGGCTGGATCTTTAGATTTCCGCCATCTCCTCTCAGCTGCCCTGAGATCAGTCCGATGTTCACAAATGACGTCAGACAGCCAGGGGCTGGGTGGAGTAGTACGTGCTGTTCTAGAGGAGAGAGGACAGATGTTGTCTAGACAGGTTGTTTAAGTAGAGCTAAGTGTGTCTGTGGCAGTGTTTACATTGAGCATGGAAAATACATGTATTGTGGGAAGAGAGGCAGAGACATCAGCGGATAGGCGAGAGGGTTAGAGGGAACGGAGGTTACGGCGAAAGGAAACCAAAGGTTGAGTTGGGTTTACTATGGATGGGAGAATCATGTTGAATTGAACAAAGTAATGATCAGAGACATGTAAAGGTGTAACAAGAATATTTTAGGTAATACAGTTACGTGTAAAAACGAGGTCCAGCTGGTTGCCCGATCTGTGAGTTGCTGTGGTGTGTAGTCTTTCTAAATCAAATGAGGTCAGAAGAGTATTCAGTTCAGTGGCCTGGGGCCACTTGGTGTATGTTGAAATCGCCAAGAACCACAAGTGGCCTACCATCCTCTGGCAAAGAGGATGAACAGAATGAAATTTAAGTAGTTATTCACTCTCAAATCAACTCCCGTAAACAGCACCCAAATTAAATATGGCGACACATCAATACCATCAAACCTCATTGGCATCAATTTCACTCCGACCGTCTTACTGAGCCATACCGCCTACCGCACTGAGTGCAGCTCCTGAAGAGCATGTGAAGATTAACTGTTTCTGAACTGGACCTGAAGTGCTGTGATGCACGTGCCACAGGTTCACATTAAATTCCTGTGAAAATATAAACAAGGATTTTAGTGAATGCAAAGCACTCTGGTTTTACTTTAATTTAACGATCATTTAATGGCAAATGTTATTTGTTGTTGTGGGTTCATACATGCAGCGGCACAGAGGAGCTCTGTGTGATGCCCGCTTACTGTATTTCTAAGGAGATAAAAGAACGATGAAACACAGAATCTCAAAGGTCTTTCTTCATGTGAAATAAAGGCTTGTGGGTTTAATCAGAGAGCCTTAATGTAACATGTAGAAATAAAGAATTTTGGATATAAATATTTTACTATTGCATAATTTTATATTATATTATAGCATATTATATTGTATTATAATATAGCATATTATAGCAGATAATTGATATTCAGGATGGCTGAGTTCCAACAACAACAGTGTAAATGCAAATTGGGCCAAGAATAAAGTTGACCAAAAAGAGAACAGCTATTTCATTGTCATTCATAAGTTTTAGAGTTAATCATATAAAAGTTAAATATGAATAAATAACTTCTTAAGGTTTACGAAGCACACATACACCTTTGACAATCTTCATAATTGTGAAAGCCCTAAAACTGACAATTAATCGTCATAATCATAACAGTCCAAAGATGGTGAATTAATCGTTATAATCACAGTTATTTGTTTGACAATTAATCGTTAGCTGAATTTCATAATCGTTACAGCCCTAGTGCGGGTGAATGACAACTTAAATTTAATCTCCTCAACTACTTTAACTTTTTATTTAATTTTTTGGGGCAAAGCACTGAAGGTGCGTTATTCTATCCGTTATTGTATCCATTGTATTATTATTATTATTAATCTGGCTGGGAGTTTATGGCAGCCCTATGAACTGTACATAGGAAAATTATGAAATTTGGCACACTGATAGGGGTGGGCATGAATAGCCCCAATACCAAATTTGGAGTCTCTAGGTCATACTCTATAGTGCCACCACCAGTTAAAAAATCTTTCAATTTTTGAATCGTTTGTCCTAGAGGCACCATTCTTTTGTCTGATTACTCACTTCCTGATGATTCAAATGGACCCCTTACATTAAAGCTCATTACAGTGGCCGATATTTTGCGTTATGACAGTTACAGATTAAACTTTTCACATCCTTCAAATTTTGTCCAATTTGTCCAAATGATGGCTCAGTCAAAATAATCTCCATTCCGAGCTGCGCAGAACTGACCAGAAATTATTTTAGTTTGTGCTACATTTCAGAAATTATGCCAACACGAATTTAACGAGGTTGACGTGAAAATGGATTTGAGGCTGTATCTCAGCAGTACTTTGTCCTATCAAAATGAAATTTGGTGTGCTTCATCAGGACCGTGATCTGGTCAAGAAATGTCAAAATTGGCTATTTTTACTTAAAATTATGAGTTTGTGTCTTTGAATTCCTTGGACCATGAAGATTTCAACGATATCAATTCTTCCAACATCAGCCATACAACCTCTCTGAACTTTATGAGAAAATAAATGTGTATTTAAAACATTTTGTCCAGTTTGAATGAAGATTGGAAGGAGTCTTCGACATCATGTCCTGAGTGTATCTAAGCAGTTTGGAGACAGCGCCACATGGTGGTCGAAATGCTTTGTCAATTTAAACCAATCTGTATCAAATGTATCATTGCTTCCTTTTCTAAATCTTCTGAATTTGTCAGAGATACATTTCTAAATGTATTTATTATATATTTTTTTGTATTATTTAAAACCCGCTGCTCTCAGCTTGGACCATTGTGAGTTTATTCACGCAGTGTTAATAACACGCAGTGAGACAGAGGAGATGCCCTGCTCTATTTCTGTGGAGATGATAAAATGCAAGAAACAGAATCTCAAAGTCTTCCTTCACGAGAAATAAGGGCTTGTGAGTTAAACAGAGAGCCTTAAAATAATGTGAGGATGTTAGAAAGAATTTAAGGCAGAAATATGTTACTATTGTATAATATAATATATTTGTGAAACACCTAAAACAGGCAGTTAATCATCATAATTGCAATAGTTTTGTTTGACAATTAATTGTCAGCCAAATTTCACAATCGTGACCCCTAATTTTAATTATTAGGTTCCTTCTTTGTGAATTGTTTTGTTAAAAATATGTATGAAATTTTAAAAAGTGACAACAGCTTCTGACCAACATGTGATTTCATGACATCATATAAATTGATAGAATGTACAATTTGTACATTTTTAAAAAGCTAAAATGTTATTAAAATCACAAAGTAAAATAAAAATTAAAAAAATTACGAAATACTATGTTGCGTAAATATATATGAAGAATCTCCCAGTTTGCTTAATATATTTTTTAGTTACATTATGCTTGCATGTTTTCAAAAGTTTTTCAAAAAAGGGTTGAATGCAGATTGTGGTCAAAATCTGTTAAACAAAACTTTGAATGTGTTATTGCTTCTTCTGAAGAGAAATGTATAAATGTATTTATTATATTATATGTCTCTTTGGCACATTGTGTGTGTGTGTGTGTGTGTGTGTGTGTGTGTGTGTGTATATGTATGTATTTATTTATTTATTTATTTATTTATTTATTTTTTGGTGCTTTATGGAGCTTGACATCCCAGAGTGAATATTTAAAATGTTATTTTGTGTTCCATGGAAGAAAAAACATCATGTGTATATACTACACAGCAGGTATATACTAATTTGAATGTGATGCACTTAGGCTTTATGTAGTTTTTGTGTTAATATTTGTGTTTTATTTTGCAATGTATTTTCAGGATCTCAGTAAAAGTCCTAAAAGTATGAAGAAGCTTCTGCCAAAACGGAAACCCGAGAGGAAGCCATCTGATGAAGAACTGGCAGTAAGAAAAAGTATGTTACATTAAAGTAAACATGTTCTGCCACTTGTTCTTTGCTCATTTTTATGTGTTACGCATGTAATGTATGTGTGATGTATTCAGTTCTTTGTAGAGAAATTATCCAAAATGCCTTACTATTATATACAGAAAGCTGAGGATCCATTAGCAGAATACTGTTTGTATTTAGGACAATAAAATGTCTCTCTTTATTCTCACAATGTCAAAATAGCATCGTCAGTTATGTTATTACTCAGATTCTTTGTGCTCCCTTCCTGTTTCTCATCAGGCACTGCAGCTCTAGAGGAGGATGCTCAGATCCTGAAAGTGATTGAAGCATACTGCACAAGTGCTAAAACACGACAGACATTAAACTCAAGTAAGACCAACCTAGACATGCCAAAAACAACCAAAGAAATTCTATGGAGTTTTTGTGTCTGTTTGAGTGTTTTCGTATAATGTGAAGGAACTTGGAAATCCTCTTTGCAAAACTGTGTGTCTGAGTGAAGTTAAAAAAACTATATCCAATAGTCTATCTCAAATAATCTTTTTAAATGTTTAGTTCAGCATAACATTGAAGTTCTGTGATCGTTTACAAAGCCTTATGGGTCGTTTCAAACCTGTTTGACGATGTGAGCCAGAATAACCTCAGTCACCATTTACTTTCTCGGCATCTGTTTTCCATACAATAAACGTAAATGGTGGCATTCTGCCTAATTGTCCTATCGTTTTACACAGAAGAAATTCATATGGGTTTGGAACAACATAAGGGTGAGTAAATGATGACAGAAATTTCATTTTGGGTGAACTTCTTTCTTAATTGTATTCAGCTTAGGAAGTCTTCTCATTTTTAAGAGCATCTGTCGTGATGTTGGGGCCTTCAGCTTTTAAATGTCTGTTAACTAAACTCTTTACCAGTTTGTTGATCATTCTTTGAATATTTTCTGCTCTTTTAACATACATCTCTTTCTCTCTTCCTCTCCCTTCCTTCATTCTTTTGCCTTTTCACCCATTTCTCTTCTCCTTATTTTGTCCTTACCATTGTTATTGCTTTGTTATATAAAATTTACTTTGTCACTTATAATTTATTGGGCTCCCCCTCATTTGACTCCTCTTGGTTTGGTCCATCCTCTCCCATTTGACTGGTTTGATCCCCATCCCTTATTAGCATGGCAGGGCACCGATTTGATGCATAATCATGTGCTGGCTGATGTTGACCAATCGTGTGTGGATGCCATTGGTTGCCGTAGCAGTGGATTTCCCTCTGACCAATCAGAAGACTCTGACTATGACAGTATATGGATGAATCATGCTAACAGAATGGGCTCAATGTCCCGTAAGAGCTGTTGCTCGTAATTATACGTCACATGAAAATTAAAGTGCTCTTTCCTTTGCTTTTTCTTATTTCAAAGAGCCCTTGATTTCAGTGTTTAATATATAGATGCGCAATAGCTTTTATGTTATGATTTCCCTTAAACTTGCTTCCCAGATATTTATTTTCATTAGCATGTTTTATATCTTTCTTTCTTGTTGTATTTTGTCATGGTGGGTGGGAATGTTCTTGTGTGTCCAGTATTCAAATGTCTGTTTGTGTGTTTGTGAGACAGATTTGTGTTCACTAATTATTTTTTTTATGGTTAAAACCATTGCATATTTTAACATTGCTTTTATTAGCACAAAACATAATATTGTAATATTAATTTAAAATTAAATTATTTTTAAATCACATAACAGTGTTTTAGGGTTGCGCAGTATATTAGTACTAATGAAATATCGCAATACCAAAAAATGGATAATGGTACAATATTACCCTGATGCTAATTACATTACATACTACTGTGTGGTGCTATTAGCAAAATTTTAAAGACAAGTGTGAGCATTAAACAGCAGAAGGATGTCATTTAATTAAACAATATGCAGTCTACACGTGCTGCATGCGAGAGGTGAACGAGAGGTGCAGCTTTGCTCTCTGTCATACTGTACTTCACAAAAACATACATAAACAGGTCGCACGTGATGCACGTAATGCGGCGTGTTTAGTGTATTAGCGACTGTGAACACTCACACAAACTCTTCTCGTGCTGCTCTGAGATCTCCGCTCACGGGTATTTCAGTATTTTATTTCAAATGAGGACCTTATTAAAAACTACCACACAGGAGGAACTCAAAGGTCTGTCAAAATAAAAGTTCTGTTTACGACACAAAAATATTACTATTATATAGAAAAATGTAATAGCAATAATACTACTAAAAACAATAATAATAAATTGTTTATTATTATTATTATTATTATTATTATTATTTATAATTGTTAAAGGTATTATAACTTAAGCGATCAAAAGTGTACTGATTATCAGCACACTGATATTCAAGCGTAACTAATCAGATTGTTTTCAATACTCTCTTCATCTTGTGAAGCTCTGTTGTGCAACATTTTATTTGACCAACCAAAATAATTGACATTTTTTGTTGAAATTAATCATTATGTTTACATTGATTAAACTTTATGTATTCATTTGATTAAACACTGTTTTAATGATAACATTTAATTAAAACAACATTCATGGAATCCAGAAAAATTACAATGGGAAATCCAGAATTTAAAACTGCTTTGTGCCGTTCTTTTAAACAAGTCCTTTTCTGTGTGATTTCATCAGTAATCTGAGGCTATTTATTTGTTGCCGAAATTTCGATATATTATCGATACTGAGGTACCAGGGCTGGTATCGTACCAAAGGCAAAATTTTGGTATTGGAATAAGCCTACAGTGTTTGAAGCATTTTTTGCTGTTTTGGTTACCATTTTTCTAACTTCAACCACAAACTATTTCTCCAAAACCCTGCCATCCAAAGACATGTTGGCAAAACCGGTGTCACTAAATCCGAATGCAGGCAGAGAGGGTTTCTGATAGCCTTGTTTTCTAACAGCTTTTTTTCCATGGGTTCCAGAGAAGACAAATTAGCTTGTAGTTGTTTTTTTTCTTAAGACCAGGGTTCCCCACGGTCATGTCAAACCTGCAAATATCAGGGAATTTTAAAATGGTGTTTCCCAGGCCTGGAAAAGTAATTGAAATTAATAAAATCTCAAAACATTGTTCTGTTTTTACTCTTTTCCAGAATATTTCATCAGCTATATATTGCCCTTGTTTAGAGTAAAACATTCTCCCAAGCCAATAGTGATGTCCAATTTGTCAGTGAATCGTTCTTTTGAGTCCGTTCTTTTTTGTTACCGATTTGCTAACAAATCATTAAGACCAATTTCTGAACCATTTCAACTAAATCATAGTCGAAATGGTTCAGAAATTGGTCTTAATGGTTTGTTAGCAAATCGGTCTGATTCAAAATGTTTTTTAAAAATCTGTATGGAGTAATCACAAATGCCTGGAAAAATCAAGGAATTTTATTAGTCAAAAAGACAAAATTTCCATCTGAATAGTACCCCATTCTAAAAACTTGTTTCTTTAAGACTGACATAGCCTGTAAATTAATCTGTTGATTAAAGTTTTCATTGTTAAACCTCTTTCAGGATCAAGGAAGGAGTCGGGGCCACATATGCTTTTTCCTGAAGAAGAGAAAATCATTGTCGAAGAGACCAAGAGCAATGGTCAAACCGTAATTGAAGAAAGGTTAGCTTTATTTATCTATTCATTTACTGTTTGTTGTTATACCATGTCTTGTTGTTGATTGCTTCATGATGATAATGATAATGTCACCTCTATGTCATTAAAGGAGTCTAGTGGATACAGTTTATGCCTTAAGGGATGAGGTACAAGAACTTAAGCAGGTGAGTACACAAACTTTTGTTTATGTGTAACGCGATGCCATTTTGTTGACTGTTGGTCAAAATCTGGTGCCGTGACCCGGATGCTTTTATTTTCTATTACCAGGACAATAAGAGAATGAAACGAACTCTTGAAGAAGAGCAAAAGGCACGGAAAGAGTTGGAGAAGATTGTCAGGAAAGTGTTAAAGAGTATGAATGACCCGTCCTGGGATGAGACTAATTTGTGAAGCTCATTGGTGCATTCATGTCTTAATGCAACACTTTTTACATGGAAACTGCTATTATTGTCTTATCTGAGTGATGAATCAGTCTTAACTCCTGACCAAAAAAATATTGTAAATATTGTGACAGAAATGAACTTTATAACCCTTAGTCACAGTATTAAGGCTTTTTATTTTTACCCAACCCTTTTCAAGCCGTTTTCGTTTGCATTGCCAAGTATGTAGTTCGACCAATTTTTTTAAGCACTCTATAATGATAAAGAAAATTAGTCTGGACATCATTTATTACCCCAGGAACATACCTCTTGTTTCTACAGGATCAGGTATGGTTTGGCCAACCTGTCCAAATGACTTCTTGCAGTTTGATCATCTCAAGGACAGGTCATTGGTTCCTAGTCTGAAACTGGGTGTCTCAGGGATGATAGACAATACTGTATATTCAAATATGTTGCCAGGTCTGCATCACTTGTTGTGTCCTCTGACTTTTGGAATCAGCCAATATATTAAACAAGTGATGACATTCATTTGGATTTTTCCAGTGGGAAAAAACCTTGCAATACAGTCCTGGAGACATTTCAGTTGGAACTAGGTTTTGTTTTTTCAGAGATTTATTAGTTTTTTGTTTTTTGTTACACATTTCAAAGTTGGTTTTAAAATGACCTCAATTTTAATTTTGTTTGATTGCTGTAGTGCACATTGAAGCTTTTAACTTTTTTTTTTTTTTTTTTTTTTTAAATACTTTTACTCTGATCTGCTATACTTATTGTATGTTGATTCACAGATGTTTGTTTTGTACAGAAATAATACTATAATGCTCAGAAAGGTGCCTTTTTTGAACTGAGATTTCCAGAATTTTGTCAGCATTTCTAGTTCTGTCAGGATTTTAAAGAACCTTTGTGAGAGACCTGTACGATAAGATTGATTTTAATTAACACTAAATCTGTGGTGAGAAACTTGTCTAATTTATGTATTTAAATGAAATATTGTATACTGCAAAACTACTGTGTATTGTGAAATTGATCCTTTCTTCCAGATAACCTCAGCTACTCTTTCTTCCCAGAGCACTCTCTTAAACTTACTATTTCTTGCTGATTGAATTAAATAAAGTTATTAATCCGACATGTAAAATGATAATTACCTCTCTTATTTTCTTGCACCATTTTTGAAAATCAATCTCCAATTAGAATTTCTCAATGACATTGATTGTTAATTTGAACCTCCAGTCCCTTGTTATACCACAAGAGTGTTTCTAAGTAATGTACTGTGAAACCTCAGCCTTTTATTTATTACAGTTGGCCCAAAACCTCTGCAATGCCCACCACCTAAACTGTCTTCCTGTTAATTCCTCCATTGTTTCCTTCCCATTGTCTGTGGGTAATCCTGGGCTGAATTGGCAACATCGATGCAGATGGAAGCTGCGAAACGTGTATCTGAACTACACAGATTTGGACACACATATGCACATCATTACCCACAGGCTAACACTCAGGAGATGTGGGTGGATTTTGGAGACTGTTGTCACTAAATATTTCAGTACTGTCTTTCCAAACTCCATATTCATTGGCAATCTAAACTCTGTGCTCTGATATTCCTTCTAAAATCAATCTATTGCATACCATAAGAAAACAAATGTGTTGTTTGTGTTGTCATAACTTCTTTGTATTTTGTGAAAGAATATGAATTCATTATGTTTAGCATTGCTTGAGATCTTGGCACCGTAATATTCCAACCTGCAGGGCTATGATGCAGGTGTGGCAAAAATAATTTTTTTCAACACTGCTACTTCCACCTCCGCCCTATTGTGACAAACAATGACTGGAACCAAACGGTTCCAAAGACTCACAATCCTCAGGGACAGCAAGGCATTGTGGGAGATTTAATCACTGGCTGGGGCTCATACAGAAGGAGGCAGGTTGTTCTTTTGTGTAAGAACAGAGGCGAATTTGACATTTTGAGGAAGACTGATGTTTAGAATGCATTTGCATAAGGACAAAGACCAGGATACTAAAAAATCATGGAAAAGAGAGACAGAAAATGTTAGCTGTCACTTAAATTGAGCCGCTCTGTACATGCGGTCTCAAATGTTATAATTGTGTAAACTAAATCAAATTCTAGACTACACTGACTGTAAATAAACTGTTATGCAGGTATGAATGATCTTTATGCCTCTTAAAAGGAGTCTCCACTCTTTAAATGTAGTTTTAATGCAATTAGCCATGGTGTCACTACAGTTACAGTAAAATTAGCTGTTTTTCTGCATTAAGTGGTCATAAAATGTGATCTCGTCTTCATCAAAGTCATAAGTATAGACAAACACAATGTGCTTAAGCTGTCAACGATCAAACAATTATAATCTTTCATGTCTTTATTGAACACATCCCATTAAACATTCATAGTGCTTTGGAAAATTAAGTGAACTCTTGGAGTTCATAACTGGTCAATCCTCTTTTGGCAGCAATAACTTCAACCAAGCGTGTCCAGTAGCTGTGGATTAGACCTGCACAATATTCAGAAGGAACTTTGGACCATTCTTCCGTACAGAACTGCTTCAGCTCAGCCGTATTCTGAGGATGTCTGGTGTGAAGGGCTCCTCTGAGGTCTTTCCACAGCATCTCTATTGGGTTACGGTCTGAGCTCTGACTGGGCCGCTCTACAAGGCAGATTTCTTTTCTTGCCATTCTGTAGTGCATTTAATTCAATGTTTAGGGTCATTGTCCTGCTGCATCAACTTCTGCTGAGCTTCAGCTGGTGCACAGCCACCCTGACATTATCCTGTAGGATATCTTGATAAACATGGGAATTAATTTTTTCCTCTGATGGCAAGTGGTCCAGGCCCCTAAGCAGCAAAGCAGCCCCAAATCTTGATGCTCCCGCCAGCATACATCTCCGTTGGGATGATGTTTTCATGTTGATAAGCAGTGGTATCCCTTTTTACATAGTGCTGCGTGTTCTTACCATGCAATTCAACCTTAATTTCATCAGTCCACAAAACATTTTCCCAGTAGCATTGTGGAGTGTCAAGGTGGTCTTGGACAAACTTCAGGCGCACAGAAGGCAGCGGCTTCATAGTGTCCTGCCATGTACACAATGCCTGTTGAATTTTTTCCATATAGTAGACTCGAACAGAGATGTTAATCAGTTACAATGATTCCTTCAAATCTTTAGCAGTCACTCTATAGAGTTCTTTACCTCATTGAGCATTCTGCGGTGTACCCTTTAAGTCATCTTGACTGGACGGCCACTTCTAGGGAGAGTAGCCACAGTACTAAATTGTCTCATTTTATAGACAATTTGTCTAACTATGGACAGATGAATATCTAAGCTCTTCAATATAGCTTTGTAAGAATTTCCAGCTTAATGCAAAGCAAAAATTCTTGATCACAGGCCTTCTGAGATTTATTTTTTGTGAGACATGGCCCATGTCAGCATATGCTTCTTGTGTATAGCAAACTCAAATTGTTTGAGTTCTTTTTAGAAGTCAAAGTAGCTCTAACACACACTTTACCCACATCCATTAATTGGATGCCAGGTTTGCCAACTCCTGACTCCAATGAGCTTTTCTTGATGTCATTAGCCTAGTGGTTCACATACTTTTTCCCAACCTACACTGTGATGTGTATGTACAAGAACAATACAATAATTTGTGTGTTTTTAGTTGAAACAGATTGTGTTTGTTCATTATTCTAACTTGAAGATCAAACTAAATTTTAAGACAAATTTATACATAAATGCAGGAAATTCCAAAGGGTTCACATACTTTTTATCTTGCCACTGTATATGGTGTTAACATAGTAACCATGTTTAATTTTGTCCTGGACTTCAAGGTTGCATGATCCAGTTTGGCGATTCCCCCCGCTCTAAAACCCATCAACAATGAGAACGGACCCCGCCTCTCCCCTTGGAGATAATTGGCCCCGGGGCCTTTGCAAGTCATAATCCGTACCTGTTAGTATTTAATTAGGAGTGCAAATAGCATCTAACACTACTTGCACTAAGTGTAAATAGCATCTATTGCTAATTGCACATAATGGAAATTACCGAGTGCACCTTTAGGCCCAAAGTTTACGTCGGTTAGGTGCGAACGCTAGGCAGCTGCGTACTGGAAGCATGATGCAAATTTTGTAAAAAGTGCTTGAGCACTACATCCGTGCAGCTGAAAAGGGAGTAGGACACTTGGAATGCAGCCTTCGAATGAGACCTTCTTTCATGGGAATTCTGAGGATCCATGAGGTGTATCCTTCATGGGCACTCATGACCCACAATTCTTTGCTTCAGAATGTAAAAAAATGATGCCAATTTGCCCCTACATATAATTTTAAAATTCAAGGAATGTTAATTCCCAAATTGAAATACCTCAGTAGAACTTTGTTCCCTTCTCACTCAAAGCGCTCACGCTTATTAAAGAGTGGCGTGATGTCCTAGCACCCATGTTATGTTCCGTTTCCGTTTGTCCTTTGAAGGTTGTCTCGTTTAAACGAGTCTTGTTTAAAGGAGGAAACTCGGTATACTGCAGCCTTGAAAGGACGCGTCCTACCTACCATGCAGCCTTCCAAACGAGACACCTCCAAAATCTTCATCAACGCAAGAAGATGTAATCACCGCTAAACAGGAGATTAAAGAGCAAACAGTGGATTTGCATATCAAGAATGCATGTGTGAGGAGGTCAGGAGATACCTCCTCAAGTCTGAAGGGATATAAAGACATCTTTATGGGTCTAAACTCATGAAGAGAGGATTGCAGTTATCTGATAGCAGTTGTAGCACGCATGCACCAATCGCCTGTCAAATGAAATATACTTTGAAAAGCTAGCGTTCAGCTTTACGCAGATGCTAAACATTTGCATCAGTATACTTCGTGCCTGCCTTAGTATTACCTTAGTATTTATTTTTGGCCATTTTTAATTATTTTTTTATATATATTTTTGAGCAAACAATTTTTTTTCTCTGGAAGAACAAAATATTCTCCAATTATAATTTTTTCTTCAACTTCTCTTTAGCCAAGTCCATAAATTAATAAATGGTGCTAGCTAGGGTTTTTTCAAAATCATTGACACAAATGATTAAACTTGGGCATGTAACTTGTCCTGCAATGTTTGGGTTCCAGACATTAATGACTTCAGATTGTTTCAACTTGTTGAGGTGTCTTGTGCTATTTTTTCCACTAAGTGATTCGGTTTTACAATTTGCACCTGGCAGATGATAAAACTGCTTTACTAATCTATTAGTAGTTTTTGTATTAAAATGCATTAGAATGCAGCACACACATCAGAAGGTAGTGCTGATTTGAGTCAAAATTGACTTGTTGTTTTTTACTGTGTCCTACTTTACATTCTTGCTTGACTATGTAAGGCTCTATCTCTTCACTCAATGTATACCACATGAGGTTATGTACTTTCACCCTTGTGAAAGTGACAGGCCAGATTTAATTCCTTTATGGGTGCTGACTTCCCCCTCATTGACTCATAATGGCAAGGTTATAATTTTGCAGATGTTGGTGAAAAAGCTCAAATGTCAGCCTCTTTTCAAACTGCCAGACCTGCTTTAGCCCAGGGATGAATAAAGGATCCGCCACCTTTGTCTACTGCTGAATATTCTTACATAAATACAAAGACTCATAAAACACATAAAAGAGCATCTAAATTCATCTTTTAGCGTGCAGATCAAACGCTGCGATATCTCGGTGCGCCGTCTATTTTTCTTAACGACAGGCAGGTATAAGAACACTTTTGTTCACTTGTCAGTCTACTTTGTCTGGAAGACTGGAAGATACGTCTAATTTACTTCTGACTGCTGTCTTTTGTGTTTGTTGTGTTAACAGTTACACAAGAGGCAAGTGTGCACATATACGCATACATGGGTTTGATTAAAGATAGAGGTGATTTTGAAGGGGTTTTATTACACCTACTTAACTGGGTCCATGACATTGGGTTTGAAAGAATAGTTTTCTCATTTACTCATTCTCATGTTGCTTCAAACCCATAAGACTTTCTTTCTTCTGAGGAAAAAAAAAAAAAATGTGAGGGAAAAATATCCATGCTACTCATATACAGTGACATTGAACAACATGATCACACAAGAAACTCAGCATGTTGATATCAAATGTTCTAGTACATTATGTTTTGCTTTGGTGTTACTGATAGGATGTTGCGCAACAGCTTCAGAGACACAGGTTCTGCTTCTATGTACACCAGAAAATAATTGCTCTCACATAAACAATTATGAATGCAATTCAGAGGATGCGTTTTCCTTTTAAGATCAAATTTTTACTCCACTGATGGTTAGGTTTAGGGTTGGGGTTACTCACTTTTTGATGGCAACTTTTTTTTGGAGCTGACCAGACATTCAACAATACTTTCTGCTTTGGCCACTGGGGGCAGTGCTCAAAATTTCGGTAAACTGACTGATTTCAGCTGAAGAACCTACGACATACTGTCACTGAATTCACAGTGAGATTAGTGACTAAGTTTTCATGCAGTTAAGAAAACGGTTTAATCCAGAGCTATCGTATGGCTTCAGAAGACTTGTAATATAGTGCACAAGTCATTTGACTGCTTCTATGGTGCTTTATGATGTTTTTTTGTGTGTGTGTGTGTGTCTTTCGAACAACGTCTGTAGTCATTGTATGGAAAGAGCAGTGTCAATATTTTCCAAAAAATATTCTGTGTTCCACAGAAGAAAGAAAATATTGCAGGTTTGGAGTTTCCCCACTCTCACTTGTTCACTGTACAGCATTCATCGATTCACTGAGAAAGTATGAAAATGATTCTTCAAAATGATTGATCTGCCCATGGTACAATAGAGAGATTGTGTTCTGTTGCATTGTATGCACAGGTATCTGGCTGATCTTCATAACTGTTCAGAACCCAGAAGGATCCAAAGGAACCCTTGCCAAATGTTCGCACTCTAAATATCTATATTTGTTAGTGTCCCAAAAAAAAAATGGACAGCTTAACTCACAAGCTAGTACATAAACCTGTTGCCCTTTTCCACCCAAACAACTGTTCTCTCTGCCCAGGCCCATTCAGTAGGTAGTGATCATTTTAATATGACATGCACGAGAAGTCTTATCTTCCAACTGCCATTCTTTTCCTTCTTGCAATACCGTCTTGTCCTTTTTAATAGTGAAATATATAAATAAAACATAGAAAGAAAGAAGATTAGCTAGGGCACATTGCATTGACTGGGCACTCTCTTCCAGTGGTTATTGTGCAAAATATTTGTGCAATATATATATATATATATATATATATATATATATATATATATATATATATACAGTGCTCCCTAAATTCCATATATATATATATTATATATATATATATATTATATATATAATTTTTGTCAGTGGTATAACCTAAAAGCTTTTCCCTCTGTCAGTATGAAAGGAAAGCAATAAAGGTCTTTCAATGGGCATGAATAAAACCAGGGAGAACAGAGGGGAGCCGCTGGAGGTTTGGCCAAAGGGCTTCTATTCTTTAGCTGGTAATCAAATTGAAGCTGAAATGAAATGGAGGTTTCTTATGAAAATAGCCTTTGTTGACTGGAAGGCTGGTAATTCATAAACAATACGTAAGGCTTTTGTGAGCATAATAACATATTCATGCTCTCAGAGAATGGGAAGGTAAAGGAAGGGGGAGAGAGAGGAAGGGGGAGAGAGAGAGAGAGAGAGAGAGAGAGAGAGAGGCAGCAGTGTAGCTTCAGGGCTGAAGAGCAGTGAATAAAGGGCTTCAGGGGTTTCAGCAACTGCCAGAGCAATAACAGATCAGAATCACTTTCTCTGCCATCCTCTCTGTGTGTACATCACTATAATTTTCTCTCTGTCACTCCAAATTCTCTCTATCACTCTCTTTCTCTCTGCAACTGTGTATAACTCCCTTTTCCACTGGCATTTGGTGCTTGACAGGAATAGGAGAGACTGGTGTTAGTGGATCTTTAGAGGTAAATGAAAGCCAGAATACCTCTGAATTACCTGCACTGGAGCTAAACACTGGATTGGAGACAGAACACTCGGCCTGGAAGGATAGACAGCATGAGGAGGCTGATATGAAATTCTTCATAAACACAAAAAAGATTACTTTTGCATGGACTTTGACTGGATTCACTGGGAGGAAGAAAGTGAATTTCTATGGGATGTTTCCAAATAGGACACTCTCCATAGACACCGATGCTATGCACACTGTGAAGTGGGATGGACAGAGGAGAATCTTTCTCCTGTTTTACCTTGGTAAAAACCAAGAATTTACCATAAGATCACATGGTAAGTAGAAAATTATTTTGAAAACCGTTTATGTGGCCTTTTCAGCAATTATGTTGGACACCATAACCAGGCTATCAATAACTAATGGGCTAACAATTAACCTCAGTTAACTTAAGTAGAGACTTAGTATTGTAGGAACTAATTTTTGCTCCAACTGTCTGCTACTGCTTGGCAGTATTGACCAATAATGCATTGGTTTGTCCATTCCATAGCGCTGAAATGAAAACAGTGAATTTTAGTGCTGAAGAAGTACATTTAAAAAAGGAAAGCAGCTCTATTGAAAATACTAAACCAGATTTCACCACTTGAAATCAACTTAATACATTTATGTTTGAGATGAGAACAGAGTAATTATACTGTGTAAGTCCAAGTGATATTCAACACAGTCATCAAAAACTGATATGATCACATTGCTATGAAATGGTCAAATGGATTCAGACTTCTAAAGGATGGTGTTCACTCAACATTGTTTAACTCTTTGCTCAATTAACTTATTTAAAATGAGCCACTGCAACACGATTCTTTAGCAATTGGTCTCGGCTTAATTTCATTGTGTACAATCCATCTATATTCACTTAATATAATTGTGTTGGGACTATGTGAAAAATATTTGTTGCATCAATGTATTGCTGAAACCAGGCAGGAAAATTCAAGTTCCCAGCATGCTTTGCATGGGACTGGATTGGTGTGATTGAAGTGTTTTAATTGAATGTATTTCTACACCAAGTAGGAGACTTGTTAGTATTTTATGTTGTTATGTTGGTATTTAGAGGAGTTTCTGTCAAGTTTTTTTGGAGGTTAACATTGTGGAAAGACTGGGGTTAATGTTAAGGTCAAGGTTTAGTTCATTCCTACTGAAAAATCAGTGTTTATTACTTTTCTCATGAAGCAAATACTGAGGAATATAATGACTGATTGGGGATTTGTAAACTCAGTAGCACCATACATATTATAGAGTACATACAAATATATATTTAAGTACTTATACACACCCACACACATATAATATATATAATATGCTAATGTGTTTGTTGCCATCTAGTTATAAGCTAGTAGGTGTAAAAGAGTTCTTCGATAACAGATCGAATTTAAATTAGGTCAACTCAAATAATTCAGGTTTTTGCTATATAAAGAACATAATTGAATTAATTAATCTATCTTGCCAGGCCAAAATAAGTTGCATACTCTACTATTTTGCTGGACAGCCTTTAGCTTTGATTATGGCATGCATTCATTGTGGGATATTTGGACAAACTTATGCAACGTCACAACATTAATTTCCATCCAGAGTTGCATAAATTTTTGGCCGAGATCTTGTATTGATCACAGGAGAGTCGAACCATTCCATAAAGTCTTCCTCAACACATCCCAAAGACTTTCAATGGGGTTAAGGTTAGGACTCTGTGGTGGCCAATTCATGCCTGAAAATGATTCCTCATGCTCCCTGAACCACTCTATCACAATCTGAGCCCAATAAATCTTGGCATTGTTATTGTGGATTAAGCCTGTGCTATCAGAGAAGAAAAAGATCCATTGATGGGATAACCTGGTCATTCAGTACATTCCGGTAATCAACCGACTTTTATTGGTGCATAATGTCGCTGAGGCTAGACCTGACCAACTGAAGAAATCCCAGATCATAACACTGCCTCCAGAGGTTTGTACAGTGGGAACTATGCATAACTGGTGCATCACAACATCATGCGCTTCCCTTTGTACCCTGAGGTGGCCATCGCTTTGGAATAGTGTAAATCTGAACTCATCACATGACCTTTTTCCATTGCTCCACAATCCAGTTCCTTCTGAAACACAGTAAGGTGGACTCTCTGAGACAGGACTTCTATGAGACAGTCAGAAGAACAAAAGTGTTGATTTCCAAACAGCTTTGTCTTATTATTTGTTTTCATTTTTAGGGATCAGCATTTGTCAGGAAACAGCATTAGTTACAGAGAGGGCAGAGAGAAAAAAAGAGAGACAGAGAAGGTGGAGAGTGGAGAATGAAAGAAAAGAGAAGAAGAGAGGTTGGTTGTGAAAAAATTGATGTACCTTTGTAATGTAAATTTTAGAGTTATGTTAGCAAGTACGGTGAATACATGTTAAGTGGGACATATTCTGATCACTTGTCATTGAGTGTTTTTAAAATATGATCCAAAAGGATAAATCAGTGTCATTCCATATTAATATAGGATGATTTTTAGTAATGTTACACATAATGATAGATGGATGGTTAAGCTTACGTGTCCCACTTTACCTGTATTTACCCTAATCAGTAAAGTGCATAGTTTATTGTATCTTCTAATCCAAAAATAAAGGTTGCAAATAAATCTGATCAGTTAAACCAATATCCTTGAGATACTTTTCAGACATATGAGCACAATTTCGCACCTTTGAGAATAACCTACTAAAAGGAATGGAAAGATGGGTCAGTTTGGGTCATGTCACCAATTGCAATCTACAGGACTGATCAGCAATGACTCTCTGCGGATGCTGTTTTAGCAAGTCACTTAAATATTCTCACATGAAAATGCTTCATTTAGTATGGCTGGTATGGAAATTATGTAGAATGACAGAAATTACATTCTGTATTTTAAGCATGTGAGGACAACAACCTTCAGGTCGGGTCAAAACCACATTTCTTCAGAACTATTCTTTTGCATGACTGAACCAGTCCAGTTAAATCAGCAAAAGTGATCTGAGAACTGACTCATACATTAATTCATTTCATTACTTTTAAGTTCTGAATTGAACTTGCCAAGTTCCCTAAAATGAACTCTCCAAAAGTGAAGGGAAGAGAAAGTTTTACATATGGACATTTTAATGATTATGGTTTAAAAATAAACCCCTTTTTATTTTATATTTGTAATAATCTTAGATTTGTTCAAATGCATTCAGTTCAAAGGTCAACTTGCATGACTCTTGAAGTTCCTCATGCACTGTAAGTGTTTGAATCAAGCACCAGAAGATGGCAGTATACTCCATGACTTGTCTGTAGTGTTCTGTTTTAAACCTGCAGTTTATAGAACTCATAAGAATATTATGGCTTAATATTAATTCTCTTTAAACAATTGAGGCCTTATTATTATTATTATAACATTGTAAGGGGTTATACCATGTATTTTATGCCTGTGGTTAATCAATGGAAATTAAAAACTGAAAAATGAGCATACTGAAAAAAATAAATAAATAAATAAACCCCAGAATTTTTAACAAATTCATGAGCAAACAAACCTGAAGACTTGCAGATCAAAAGACCCAATATTAAACTTTATAAATATCAGGAATCTATATAGATCAACAGGACATGTTCAGTATATGTTCGCAAAGCCAAATGTTATCTTTAAAATGTAGGCCTAAATGATGTTAAAGGAATATTCTTGGTTACAAGTTACAAGTTAAGCTCATTCGACAGAATTTGCAGCATAATGTTAATTGCAACAAAAAATTATTTCAGCTTGCCACTCCTTTTGTTTTAAAAAAGAAGCAACAATCAGGCTTACAGGCACATTTTTTTAAATGGAGCCAATTTTTGGAGGGTTTGATGGCAGAAATGTAAAGCTTATAACTTTATAAAAGCACTTACATTAATTCTTCTGTTAAAACGTGTGTATTATTTTAGCTGTAACATTGTGAATTCGTAATTTTTACAGTCATTTTAGGATTTGTGGCATTGCGTTGCCATGGCAACAAAGTTGTAAAATTGGATTTACACAGAAAAGGTTAGAAAGTGATTTGATTACACTAAAATCATGTTAACATGCATATTGAAACCTTTGAAATATACTTTTGAAACAATGAGTATTTAAACATTAAGGCACTGGCCCCATTCACTTCCATTGTAAGTGCTTCAGTGTAACCTTGATTTGAGTTTTTTTAAAGAAATTGAGGGGCAAGTCTAAATTATTTTTGTGGTAATCAACATTGTGCCACAAATACTGTCAATTTAGCTTAACTTGTATTGAACATGGAATATTCTGTTCTGGGTTCAGTACAAGTTAAGCTTAATCAATAGCACTTGTTTCAAAATGTTGATTGCCACAAAAATAATTTCAGCTCATCCCTCTTTTTTAAGTATCAAGTTAGAGTAAGGAACATACAATGGATGTAAAAAGTGTCAGCGTCTGGGAGATTTAAATGGGATCAATTTTGCTCATATTTAAAGCACTTTTTTCAGTAAAAAAAAACATGTTTTATTTGCCCAGTAGAGTTCAATCATATTGATTTAGGTGGATGAAATTCTAGTTCAACTCAACTCAATTCTTGTGTTTGGCACTAGTCAATCAATAAAGTGTGTAGTCCCGCACCTCTCAGGTAATTACGTAGCAAACAGCTTTCATTTACAATGTTTCTGGCTGTTTTTTGGTCGTTGGACATCATGAGCGCATGGAGACAACAAGAGGGAGACATGCTTAATAATAAAATAAATATTTACAGTCATGATACACAGAGCAGATGAATATGTAAACTTAACTGTTGAAACGTTAAGTGCACTCTTAACTGCACTCAAACTCTCTCCCAGTCAACTCAAGGTAAAGCCATTTTTCCAACCAAACAGGTATCAAAAAGTATCATTGCATGTTTTTTACATGTATATTGGATGTGCATTGTATATGTAAATACCATGGTGTACATCAATGCATGGCATTATTATCATCTGATACCATCACATTACCATGATCCTGCCACTGCAGGTAGTTGATTTTGAGAAATTTTAACTAGTGCTGGATTTGCTGTGTGAATAAGTCTTTTATCAGTCCTTTGTACCCCATAGTTACATTAACTGCCACTCAAGATATATACTTGTGAAAAGGTAAAAACGCTGCTCCTGAAGTCACCAGAAATAAATGCTTTAGTGCCGTTTTTGCAAAAAGTTTCTCCCGATGGAGCATGTCCCCAGACCCCCAATAAGGGTACTCTTTTGCTGGACCCGTGCTTCAGACAGTACTGTAAAAAGCTGAAAATGGCCCTGAAAGTGTGTTGGCTGTTTTGAGGTCGCAGCTTAGAGATTTAACTTCTGTTGTCACAACTTGCAAACAGATATTAATAAAATCACTTGGCCATGCTGGGTTTTGCACATATTTAGTGATCAAAGCTCAGCACCCGGTCAATGATTTAGCACCTCTTCAGCACCTGCATTCAAAATTCACAAGCGCCGCCCCTGGCTACACGCAAATGAGCTGTAATTATTTTTGTGGTAAATTCTGTCGATTCTCTTCTATTCTCTCCCTAACTTCTACTGAACCCGGAACATTAATTTAAATCATTCATCATGCCTAACCTCGATTTGCTAAATCTTAAGCCATGAGTACTGACTCAGGTAATCTCAGTTTTGAATCATTCATTTCAAATAACCAGCAGAGGGCTCCTTCGCTCCATCAAATATTGCTACAGCAAAAACAAAAAAAAAAAAAACAAAAAAAAACACATATATTTATAACAAATATTTTTTTAAATAAATATATAGTTTGCTTCACGTTCAAGATAAATCTCCTGGCAAGTCTATTTGCAGTTGTCTAATATTTTATTTAATAAGCTTATTTATAATTTTTTCAGCACATACTTGGGCATTGGAAAATTAATTTTAAATAAACTCAAAAAATATATATTTTTTTCAATTAATATCATTAAAACGAGGAACAAACATTGCAAGTTCATAGCAACGAGCAATAAGTGCCATTATAAAGGCAATTCTGTCTAAACTAAACTATCATGATTATTTTTGGATATTTTTAAAGGGATAGTTCACACAAAAATGAAAATTCTCATAATTTACTCACTCTCATGTGTATGATTTTCTTTCTTTTGCAGAACAAAGGAAAATCTCAGAAAGAAAGTCTGCATCTCAGCTCTGTAGGTCCATACAATGCAAGTGAATGGTGGCCAAAACTTTGAATCTCCAAAAATCACATAAAAGGCAGCATAAAAGTAATCCATATCTTCAGAACCGGAACAGATTAATATAAATAAAATAATATAATAAAAAGTATGTTTTTATACCATAAATCTCCACTTTCACAGTCTTCTTTTGTTTTTTGGCTATTTGCATTCTTCATGCATACTGCCACCTACTTGTCAGGGCTGGTAAAAAGTGGAGATTTATAGTAAAAAAGGACTTAAATATGTACCTGTTTCTCACCCACACCTATCATATTGCATCGTAAAACATGAATCTAACCACTGGAGTCGTGTGGATTACCTTTAAACTGCCTTTATGTGATTTTTGATTATTCAAAGTTCTGGTCACCATTCACTTGCATTGCATGGACCAAAAGAGCTGAAATATTCTTCAAAAATGCTTTGTTTGTGTTCTGCAGAAGAAAGAATGTCCTTCACTTCTGGGATGGCTTGAGAGAAAGTAAATGATGATAATTTGAATGTCTGGGTTAACTATCCCTTTAATAATGGCTCTGTCTATCTATTTTACAGACATTTTATTTTTTAAAGAGTTGATGTTTATTTCATGTTTAGTATAATAATTAAGTGACCTAATGGGGGCCATACAGCCAGAAACTAAAAATAGATCAATAAAAGGACTTCAATGTGCAGATTTCAAATAATAATAATGCAACTAACTACAGCACGCGCTACGTTGTGTCTGTCTATTGTGACGCAGCGCGCGAAAAGTGCTCTAGAATGAATAGCGCGGAATTGGCAGCCATCAGACGTCCTACTATTTATAAGTTGTCCTTTATAAGAGCTTTAAACAGATTAATGTAAACAAGTCTCCCACAGGTCAGATGCCACCGCAATCCGGAGCCGTCTAGCAGAATCAGACATTTTTTATTGCTGTGGGTGAAACCCCATGCCTGGCACAATGCAACCCTGAGTTCATTTGTTTTCGACAGCCGTTCTGGCTTGAACTGCATGTGCAAAAAGATGCTTTCATAGTGGACCACAGCAGGTGATAACAGCACAGTACTTTTAGCACAATTATCCCTACGGACAGCCGCATGCCTTTCTCGACTGATCTATAGATGCCTCGCACAATTACCTGATCCGCGTTGGCTTTCCACTGACACCCCCAGGTTTACTGGAAGGGTTAAAACAGGCGGAAATGAACGGGCCCACTGAAGTTTAAGTGCAGTCTCCGAACTGCCTGTGAATTCCTGAATCCCGCTTTTTGATTGCCTGACAACACGTGGCAGTTAGAGAGGGACAAGGGTGAGGAGAACTAAAGAAACATCTAAAACCGAGATGTGGCCAATCACTGCGCCTCTTAAACCGTGTTGTAAAAATGGCCATGACACTATGGCAGGCGCTTTTACCATTTTGTATTCAGACTGACTATCAATAATTATGTTTTGACTAGTCAAAACTCCAATTTCAGATATCTGTTGTGCATTTTGGACTAGTAGTAATTCACATTTAAGATATCTACAATGCATTTCTGACTAGTCATAATTTACACAACTTTGACCAGTCATTTGTTTCCATAAGATTGCATTGAAAACTATTTTCAGATATCTACAATAGAGTTTTTCCCCAGTAGAAATTGTAATTACAAATATCTACAATTAATGTATTACTAGTTCAAATTATACTTTAAGATATCTCTTAAGTTGATATCTAAGTTGTTACTAATAATAAAATAATTAGATATCTGTAATTTAATTATGAGTCAGAACTTAAATATATCTTTAGTTATAGTCCAATCACACACACACACACACACACACACACACACATATACATAGGCCTACATACAATTAAATTTTTTGATATCTGAAACTAAGTTATAACTTTAGGCAAAATATAGATATCTTGAATTGGATTTGACTTGTCAATTTTTAAAATCTATTCAATTTTCATTTAAAGATATCTATAATGTATTTATGGATATCTCAAATTGATTACAGACCAGGAAGAATTCCTTGAATCAACATTCTTACTAGTGAAAATTGCTTTACAGATATCTTTATCTTTATATCTTTGTAGATGTGTGTCATGACGAAATCTGTGACATCATTGCAGATACCTTTAATGGAATTTCAAGCAAAATATATGAACAGATCTTTAATGCTCTTTTTTTACAAGTCAAATTATAATTGTGACTCGTCAAAATGCAATTGTAGATATCTAAAATATAATTACGGATAGTTAGAAAAAAGCTTTAAAAGCCAAAACGGCTTGCGATAGTGACACAGCATGCCTTGAACTCCGACATCGGTTGCCATGACAGTCGCGGGCGCCCGCTCTGCCTTTTCGCCCCAACAGCTAATGTCAAACGCTTCTGTAAACGTTATTTAAACTCAATAAAATTCTTAAAGCCTTAAAGAACTTATAATTCTTGTTTCTACTTGTTTCTAAACGCACCATACACAATAAATAAATACATTTTACCAAAACACTTTCCTAACAACTTTTAAAATGTTTAAAACATTTATTACCAATATAGGTAATAAATTACATTTACAATTCCTACATTTTACAATTTATGTAGCTGTTAAGACTCCCTGGAATTATCAAATTTATTTTGAGACAAAATACAGCACTTATTTGTAATTTTATTTATTTTTTTGTTTGTTTTGTTCAAGTTGATTAAATTAAAAGTTTTTCAATAACGGTCCAATAAGAGAAAGGATAGTTTTTGGAGTAAAAAGCCCCCTTGTTGCAAAGGCTAAAGGCTCCGCATAAAACAAATTGCTTTTCTTAAGTGGGGCAAATTGATTTGTTATGAAAAATGTTTAAAGTGGTCTCACATTGACTGATCCACAACAGAGATTCATTTGATTTTAGAATACTTGAGATGTTATGTAATGCCAAATGTGATTGAATTGAACAGGAAATGAAATGATCTTAATTTGTTACTCAAAAAGCATCTTGCCGTCTCAAAAGTATTTGCAAAAGTTGACAAATTTTGCCCTATAACGATTGCTCCTCTCACTATAACTCAAGTGTGGCCCCTTTGCCATTGGAAAATTATTATTATTATTTTTTTTAATCAATAAAATCTTCAATTATTATTTATATTATTTATTTTCAAACTAATAATGTTAATCCATTAATATTAATCCAATAGAAATGTGTTATTTAAATCTTGATGCAAGGATTTTCCTTAAGGAGTACCGTTTCCTATCAAATGGATCTCCAAATAAATAATTATTGATTTATACTTGATCTAGTTTATACTATAAAGTTGGAAATTGAGACTCTTTTTGCTCATCTCTGTGCCTTGAAAACAAGACATATGAACCATTTGTGCTATTATCAAAAACTGTATCGGACAAATAAATTAAATTAAACATTAGAATTGAATAAACAAGAAACAAGTACTTAAACACATATCTATAATGCTTACACTTCAGAGATAATACATCTGACCTCTAATAAAATCCCCAAATGCATATATACTGTATTTTAATATTATATATGAATATACTAAACTAAAAGAATAAATGAATGTAAAGAATATGTTAAAGAAACCTAGAAAATAATGAAAGTACAGCTTGAAATCTTTTCTCGCTCTGGAGCTGTCTTACTGAAGCAGGTGCTGCTTCCCTGGGTTATTTTCCTCTGTAGGGTGTTATTTAGCTGTCATAGACTGAGGGCAACTTGCCAGCAAACATGACAGAATAAGATCAGCTCAGAGTTCTCCGAACCGGACAGAGTGTCAGATCAACCACTGCAATCACCAAGAACAATTCCTACTCTTTGAGAAGGGGTAAGGGAAATAAGCAACCTGACAATGTCTGACAGTCTTTGTTTCAGATAATTATTAAGATCTGTTGCGCAGTAACAGTTTATTGTGATTCTTAGAATCTTAAAATCATTCAATTCAAATCAAAAGATCCAAACTAGATATTTCTTGCCTCGTCTGTAAATTACATCACGATTGCCAATGAAATTTCATCTGAGAATAGAGACTCAAATGAGAACGTTAAAAGGTTGTATTTCTGGTTTAATTAAGACAATTAAGCGTGCCGTCTAATGTACATTACCTGTACTTTTAGATGTTTGTGCGCAACAGACAAGAGCGAGAGTGAGAGTGTGGTTCAAAGGCCCAGTTTTAAATGTCTCTCATTGAGGAATCCGAGGGGGCTATAAATTCATTGTCTCCTCTGAAAGGCTTGATAACCTATTCACAAACAAGCACTAAAGATTTTGATAGGCTAATGGAAAGTAGGTGGTCGCACACTCCTTTGTAATTGGGCATCATAAATCTGAAGAGGCCTTGGCAGCGATACAAAGAGCTGTTATTTCTGTCTTTCTTTGAACCAACCCCTACCCATATATCTCACTGTTTCTTCAATGGCTGATCTGAAGGGTGTGATATACATGTTACGAACAAGATGCATGACCAGGACTCTGTGACATCGATTGCCTTGCACAATGCCCCGTCCACAACTAGGAAATGGGCAGGTGTGGCACAATAATACTGCCGTATTTCTTATCAAGATCGCTGGTGTACATGCCTCTGTCAAAGGACATTAACCTTGCCTCTTTCATCCTGACAGTGGTGATTAGCCAAGCAGCCTGATCCTGCCATTGATGTGGCCGCACCAGGGCAATGGGATCTGAAGAGGAGAGATGGAATAGACTAAGCTGATTATTGGTGGGCCAGCACACAATCTGCTGACTACTAAAAATGCTGCGTGATAGTGTTTCCAAGCTTGGTGTAATTGTACAATTGAGGCATTTTTCGCAAGAGAGCGGTCAATGAGATCACTCTGAGGAGAATAGCAGTGGTGTTTGAGTGTTTATGTTTTCAGTTCCTTAACCAGAGGGACTCTAATTGGAGTTGAAGCTCATTTTCAAAAACCTAAACTTGTTTGTGTGTGTCCCTTTGTGTGGGTATTGTTCTAGACAGTAACACAGAACTTACCAGGGGCAGGGGCAGGGGCAGAAGGGGGGGGGGGGGGGGGGGGGGGGATTTGGGGGGTTTGTGCTGCAGTAGAGTCACCTCCACTTAAATCTCAGAGCTCTTAAAGGCACATCTGCTTAAAAGGGTGCCGTTACAGAAATGTCCAACGGTGGGCGCTAAAAGGGAGTGAAATTATGTAATAATCAGCCATGGTTTTAAGATGAATATTAGATGGAGGTTTTAATGAGAAAAACGTACCTCTCTAACCTAAAACGTTGACCTAAACCTAACTGAAAAGCAAATGATTTGTAAACAAGACAGACATCTTTACCCTAAACCAACACCTAAACCTTACCTATAGTGTCCAAAACAGCTAATGCTACATGAAAAGAACATTTTCTAAAGCAACTACGTAATGTCATGTCACTTTCGTCTAACATGTCAGCTTGCATACTTGGCTGGTCTCGAGCTGTGGTCTTCCAAGTCCTAAGTCCAACACTAAATCATGTGAGCTATTGCCGTAGTCATAGCTAATTGGATTGGAATATGTGTAAATGTGTATATGTATTTATATTGAAGGTTTCACTAAAACTGAATTGGAAACTTTTTATCAGGCCATCATCAATTTTTTTTTTACTTTTAAAATGCCTTTATGTATAGATTTGTACTGTTTTGACCCAGAATTTCAATATTAAACCATGAAAATCCATTTAAAAATACAAATTATGAGATGTTTAAAACTACGATAATCTTTGAGTGAAATAAACGTAAACCAATTCAATAATTATGGTGTGAGTATGAATTAAAATAATAATTTAAAAAATATGACTTTTCCACAGCTGTGGTGTCATTTCCACCACACCAAACAATTTTACCTCACTTGGTTAGTTTTAATGAAGAGTATGTTTGAGATAAAATATAAGACAAGAAATGTCAAGAAAACAAAGGTTAATATCAGCAGAGAATTTTTATGGGACATTTCCAATTTTATAGGACATTTCCAATTTTATGGGACATTTCCAATTCCAATTTTTCAAGCTGTAATTTTGCCAAATCATGCAAAAAGTGTGAAACTGTGTGTATTTAGGATACATTAAATGTTAGCTTTGAAATTAGCCTTAGCAAGAAAAAGGAGTTCTATATTCATAAGACTTCAGTGGTTAAATCCATATCTTCAGAAGTGAAATGATAAGTGTGTGTGAGAAACAGATCAATATTTACATCAATCTTTGCTAGAAATTCTTCTTCCTGCCCAGTAGGGGGCATATGCATGAAGAATCTGAATCATCAAAACACAACAAGAAGAATGTAAAAGTTAAAAGTGGAGATTGACTGAGCAGGGAGGAGAATTTATAGTAAAAATTGACTAAAATATTGATCTGTTTCTCACCCACACCTATCATATCACTTCAGAAGACATTGACCACTGGAGTCATATTAATTACTTTTATGTGGACCTATGTGATTTTTGGAGCTTCAAAATGTTGGCCACCATTCACTTGCATTGTATGGACCTACAGAGCTGAGACGTTCCTCTAAGAATCTTCATTTGTGTTCTGCTGAACAAAGAAAGTCATACATATCTGGGGATGGCATAAGGGTGAGTAAATTAGGGACTAAAACGGTTCAAGGGACAAAAACTGAAAACAAAATACTAAATTTTTTCCAGAATGTAACCGAAAACTGGATCAAAGTGATTTTCAATTGTTCCAGAGTGAAAACATTATTTTTAAATGCTGGTAACCGGTTAATTTTGTTTAGACACGCACTTTGATCCTGATGGAAACTGCTGCATCACACATTTTATTGCTTAACTGCCCATTGCGGATGTTGCATTCTCTGAATGAAGACCTTTTTAACAACTACGTATAATATACATGCACGACTAATCCAGGTACAAGGAAAATATTATTAGAGGTAAAAAAGTAAATTTCTCAGTTGTTTCCAAGTCTTCACTGAATGATTGTTAGATATGATACATTAATACATATTTGATGTGGCCGGGATTTGACTGAGAAGCATATCTGTAAATAAAATTGTACTTAACTGTTAATTAACTGCTTGTAATGATTTGTATGCAGATAAATCCACCACACAGGAAAATTGCTGGTGAGGCAAGTGACTTATTTTGGGCTTATTTTTCCATACCGGGTCGCTTGTTTCTCTTGCAAGATCTGGCAATACTGCAATTGGTATTTCACTCACCCGTTAAAAAGAACATTATTAACCGTTCTTTTATTTTGTTCTTGTTATGAAGGGGGCAGACGAGGGAGTAAGGATCCAAATGCAGCTTTATTTGAACTTCAAGGTAAAGGGAAGTATTAACGCAGGAACAAAAGAAACATCCACGAGGGGAAAATAAAGAGAAGAACACAAGAAAATAACACGGGGGGTCTTGCAAGGAGGGCACAGGCAGGAACACGGACCAAGGCAGGATTCGGGAACTACAGGAACAGAGCATTAAACATTAACAACGACCAACAAAGGACAAGGTGAACATGAGGGCTTAAATACAAAACAAAGGGAAATATAGACCAATGGACAAACAGAACTCATAACAAGGTAAAAAGGCAATTAACTAAAACCAATGACAAAACTAGAACTGATAACAAGATAATCAAACAATAAACCAATGAAAACCAGACACATAGACAAGGAGGGAAAACAGGACATGACAAGACTTCAAAATAAGAGTGCATAAACAAAGAACAATGTGGAACATAAAAAGTGCCAAAACTTAAATAAAAAAGGTACACAAACCAAAGACGGTGTGGATCGTTACAGAGCCCCCCCTTTAAGGAGTGGATCCCAGACGCTCCTAACCAAAGGAGGGGCAAAACGACAACGGAAAACGAGGACGAACAGGCAGATCAAGGGAACACGAGGGGCACAGAGGGACAAGATTAGGACAGAGGGACCGTGACAGAACAGGTGGGTGGCCAGGAGACCAAGGAGGCCAGGCAGATGCCCAGGGGATGACTTGAAGGAGGGGACTGGGTCGGAAAGACTGGGAGGCAGCTGCGGGGTCGAGACTAGGTCAGGGGGCCAGGGAGGCGTCCATAGGGCAGGGACCGGGTCGGGTGGCCAGGGAGGCAGCCACAGGGCAGGAACCGGGTCAGGAGGCTGGGGAGGTGGCCGTAGGGCAGGGATCGGGTCAGGGGGTCTAGGGGATGGCCACAGGGCTGGGACAGGGTCAAGAGGTCTGGGGGATGGCCACAGGGCTAGGATAGGGTCAGGAGGTCTAGGGGATGGCCACAGGGCTTGGGCAGGGTCCGGAGGCTTAGGAGATGGCCTCAGGACTGGGACAGGGTCAGGTGGCCAAGGAGAGGGCCACAGGACTGGGACAGGGTCAGGAGGCCAAGGAGAGGGCCACAGGACTGGGACAGGGTCAGGAGGCCAAGGAGAGGTCCACAGGACTGGGACAGGGTCAGGAGGCCAGGGAGAAGGCCACAGGACTGGGACAGGGTCAGAAGGCCAGGGAGGAGGCCACAAGACAGGGTCAGAAGGCCAGGGAGGAGGCGAGGAGGACTCCAGGGACGGTGCCATGGTAGGCGGTGACCAAGAAAGCTTGGAAGGTTCTGGGGGTTCAGAAGGCTGAGCTGGCGCAGGCAGAACTGTGGAGGGTGGAACCATGAAGGCCCTCAGGGGCGGAGCCGTAGAAGGCGGAGCTGTGGAAGGGTCAGGGGGTGGAGCAGGCGCAGGCAGAGCCGAGGCAGTCTTCAGAGGCGGAGACCTGGGAGGCTCTGGTAACAGAGGTGTGGAAGGCTCGGGTGACAAAGACGTGGAAGGCTCGGGTGACAAAGACGTGGAAGGCTCGGGTGACAAAGACGTGGAAGGCTCGGGTGACAAAGACGTGGAAGGCTCGGGTGACAAAGACGTGGAAGGCTTTGGTGACTGAGGCATGGAAGGCTCAAGAGGCGGAGCGCTGGGTGGCTCTGGAGGCGGAGCGCTGGGTGGCTCTGGAGGCGGAGCCGTGGAAGGCTCAAGGGGGGCTGGCTCTTGGACGGTCGAGGCTACAGGCGCTGGCTCTGGCTCTTGGACTGTCGAGGCTACAGGCGCAAGCTCTGGCTCTTGGACGGTCGAGGCTACAGGCGCTGGCTCTGGCTCTGGCTCTTGGACTGTCGAGGCTACAGGCGCTGGCTCTGGCTCTTGGACTGTCGAGGCTACAGGCGCTGGCTCTTGGACGGTCGAGGCTACAGGCGCTGGCTCTGGCTCTGGCTCTTGGACTGTCGAGGCTACAGGCGCTGGCTCTGGCTCTGGCTCTTGGACTGTCGAGGCTACAGGCGCTGGCTCTGGCTCTTGGACGGTCGGGGCTACAGGCGCTGGCTCTGGCTCTTGGACGGTCGGGGCTACAGGCGCTGGCTCTGGCTCTTGGACGGTCGGGGCTAAAGGCGCTGGCTCTGGCTCTTGGACGGTCGGGGCTAAAGGCGCTGGCTCTGGCTCTTGGACGGTCGGGGCTAAAGGCGCTGGCTCTTGGACGGTCGGGGCTACAGGCGCTGGCTCTTGGACGGTCGGGGCTACAGGCGCTGGCTCTTGGACGGTCGGGGCTACAGGCGCTGGCTCTGGCTCTTGGACGGTCGGGGCTACAGGCGCTGGCTCCTGGACGGTCGGGGCTACAGGCGCTGGCTCTGGCTCTTGGACGGTCGGGGCTACAGGCGCTGGTTCTGACTCTGAGGACGGGGCCGTGGAGGGCGGAGACTGGTGAGCGGAAGCCCCTCCTCTTCTCCTCCTCCTCCTGGCGGAAGAGGCTGGCAATGCTGGCGCTGGGACGGACGAGGCTGGCAACGCTGGCGCTGGGACGGACGAGGCTGGCAACGCATTGGCCGTGGCAGGCGTGGGCGTTGGCTCGTTGGCCGTGGCAGGCGTGGGCATTGGCTCGTTGGCCGTGGCAGGCGTGGGCATTGGCTCGTTGGCCGTGGCAGGCGTGGGCATTGGCTCGTTGGCCGTGGCAGGCAGAGACTGAGGAGCGGAAGCCTTCCCTCTTCTCCTCCTCCTCCTGGCGGACGGGGCTGTCAACGCTGGCCCTGGGACAGACAAGGCTGGGGGCATGTTGGCCGTGGCAGGCATGGAGGAACGAGTCATGGAAGGCTGGGAGGTGACCACTGTGGGGGGAGAGATAGCGTCCTCCTCTGCAATACCCACAGTAAAAGGAGAGCCACAGATCCTCAGGGTCTCTTCGAGGAAGTCAATTAGCGTCCAGCCAGGGGTCGCTGGTGGTAGCCGCTCCTTTAACGAAGGGTCAAGATTCGCCCTGAAGAAACCGACCAAGAGAAACTCAGAGAAGTCAGATAAATTGGCCAGCTCGAGAAACTCACGGACGTGGGCCTCAATTGGGTGGTCCTCCTGTTTGAGGCCGAGAAGCAGGAGATTGGCCTGTTGGGCAGTGAGGGCTGCTGGATCCATTTTGGTTGGTCGTTCTGTTATGAAGGGGGCAGACGAGGGAGTAAGGATCCAAATGCAGCTTTATTTGAACTTCAAGGTAAAGGGAAGTATTAACGCAGGAACAAAAGAAACATCCACGAGGGGAAAATAAAGAGAAGAACACAAGAAAATAACACGGGGGGTCTTGCAAGGAGGGCACAGGCAGGAACACGGACCAAGGCAGGATTCGGGAACTACAGGAACAGAGCATTAAACATTAACAACGACCAACAAAGGACAAGGTGAACATGAGGGCTTAAATACAAAACAAAGGGAAATATAGACCAATGGACAAACAGAACTCATAACAAGGTAAAAAGGCAATTAACTAAAACCAATGACAAAACTAGAACTGATAACAAGATAATCAAACAATAAACCAATGAAAACCAGACACATAGACAAGGAGGGAAAACAGGACATGACAAGACTTCAAAATAAGAGTGCATAAACAAAGAACAATGTGGAACATAAAAAGTGCCAAAACTTAAATAAAAAAGGTACACAAACCAAAGACGGTGTGGATCGTTACAGTTCTAACCGGTAACCTTTTGGAAAGTTGGCTGCAGAATTTCTGAACCAGAACGAAAAAACGTTTTTGCTCAGAATGAACCGAAATGAAAAACATTTATTTTTAGTACCGGGAGTAAATGATAAGATCATTTTCATTATTGGGTGAACTATTCCTTTAAGGAATTTGAGACGCTGTGGAAATAACACTGTAGAAGAATTTTCATGACTATCAGGAAAAATGACAAAAAATGCCATAAATCATCACTTTTGGGAATTGTGATTAGACAGATAAAAACAGCCAGCGTGCAAAAATGGCTTAACAAGACATTTCTTTCTAGAAATACACAGTGCTAAAAGTGCTCAGAAATGAAGAAACACCCATAAATAAAATTCCTTACCAATGCCCCAGTCACATAAAGTGGTACCTGTCCTATGGCACTGGTCTGTCTGTTTGGGTGAGTCCTCCACTGCCTCTTCAATGATTTGTGGTTGTGATCAACAGTCCTCCTGATGAGTGGGTGACACTTGTCTCTAACCATACCTGAAGAGATATCGGTGGTTGTTTTTGTAGAGTTTGATAATTGCGGTTGTTATTCAGAAGTGGTGATTCCAACCATAGAGTGACTCTTGGTGAGGTATTTTTCCTGTTATTACAGTGGCACTCTTGAGAGCCATGAACCACGTGAATCGGTTTATTTAACTTGCCAGCAAAAATACATAGACTGTTTAAGGTAGTATTTTAGTTTCTGTATAATGGTGCATTTTTTTCTTCTAAAAGAGACCATTATTTTGCATTGAGAAAATTGAGGAAACGTCCTTGAGAGTGTATTTGTTTAATAGAAATTGAATTTGCATTTCATTGTTCTGTGAGATTCTGAGGTTTCTCTGAAGTGCACTTCTTTGACGCTCCTCCAGGGGGCACTACCCATTACGTTACAGTGTTATTCAGGTTAAACTCTGCAACTGAAGTTTTTTAATTTTTTTTTTTTTTTTTAATTATTTAGTTAAACTGACAAGCATGTATTGTTATACATATATATATTTGACCCATGAGACTCTTTTGTATTGCGTATAAAGCTTAATAAATGAAGTACCAAGACTGAAATATGGTTGCGTGTGTAAAATCAGTACTCTGTGGAGAAAACCTCTTAAGGGAGGGAAAATGTCAGCTGTCTCTTCAAGACAAATGTGTGTGTGTGTGTGTGTGTGTGTGTGTGTGACTGAGCTTCCGTGCTCTTTGTAAGCGTTTTGAGGTCCTTGTTTAAACCACTCTCGATTATGAGACAATTTCATGCATATCAGTTTACACAATACCACAGGAAATCATGTCAGCTGTATTGTCTGCATATCTCTACCTCCTCAGGTAAAGGGACAACATTCGATGGCGTTGTTTTACTATTGTTTACTTTCTTAAAAAACGGCTCAGTGCCCCCCTCCTTCTGTTCCCTCCCTCCTCTCAGCCCACCCAATTAAAAAGCAAAAGAGGGGGAAAAAGCACATTGCTGCCTTGCAAGTATTACTTATCACATTAATTAAAAACTGGTTGCACAATGGGAGTCCGCAGCTGCAGAGGAAAGCCAGGGAAATTAACAAACGTTTGATTTTGTTGTGTTGTGGATGTGACATTTATTATACAGGTCAAAGTAAAACAAAGACCAAAGCCCAAATATGCTAATGGCGATCTGGAAACATGGGGCAGTTGTACAAACACAGAAGACTGGCTAATATTCTGTGGTTATTACGGTTACTAACGGCATCACACAGAAGCAGTGTTTGTCACCTGCTAATGTTTGATAGTTGCAAAATATAGACTTTCTCCAATTCACATAAAGACACGTAAAAATATTAATATTTGGCACACATACATAATTATAAATAATTTATTGACTCATTTAAAAACTTTTTTAATTAAAATGCATACGAGACACTAAAATATGGAAGCCAGGAGTGCCATTTGCAAAAGAGGGAAGGAAAAATTATTAAATCTATTAATTTAAAAATAAAAATCTGAATAAATAGACCAATTTATAGATGGACAAATAATTAGACACATTTAAATGTGAACAAATAAACCAATTTATAAATGGACAAATAAATAGACACACTTCAATGTGTTTATTTAATTCACGTTTTAAAATGTACTTATATATAGCAATAAAAGAGCACATTATTAATTTTAAAAAGCATTTGGCAATTTCTTTTCTTTATTGTTTAACTTTTCCTTTTCTTTTACCATTTGTCAATCCATACATGCTGAATCCAAGGAGTGCCAATTAAAAAAGAATGAAGGAATAAATGATCAGTTTATTAATTTGAAAATAAAAACTTGAATAAATATGTCAGTTTATAAATGGACAAATAAAAAGACAAATTTAAATGTGTTTAATTAATGTTTAAAAATGTCATTATATTTAACAATAAAATTGTGCTTTAACAAATCATATATATTTCATGTTTAAAATGTCATTAAATGTAGCAATACATGAGTACATTAATGAGTATTTTAAATGCACTTTTTAATGCACTTTAAAAGCACCTTTTAAATTGCATTTTAAAAAGGTATTTGGCAATTGATTTTCTTAATTCATTTGCCAATGGCTTTTCTTTTCCCTTTTTCTTTTCCTTTTCTTTCTTCAATTGAGAATCAAGTTAAAAGAATGCCATTGGACTGTTGACTTGTGAGAGCAACCAATGAACTTTCGATTCAGTTATAAGACAAACCCCCTCTCCCTGGCCACTCAAAGAGTATTTAAGATGTCCTGTCATTGGACGATGGTATGAGCAGTTTACGTGATATTACTGGCTCTGTGCATCCCGCGGATTAGAAATGGATGCGAAGCATATCAGAATTAATGGTGACTACTTCACTGTTGCTGTTAAATGCTGAACGCGGCCCTTCCTGAGGGTGGACAGTGATGTGTGTCCAGGATGGGAGCTGGTAACCGTGATGCTGTCAATAGAACCAGCCTCCCGACCCAAACTGAAATACATACAGCAACTGCCATTTGCCTCACCCTACTTCACCGCTGGAGGTACCAGGCTGTTGAAGAATACCGCCAGATCCTATACTAAAGCATCTCTGTGAAGTTGGCACTCCATATAATTAAATCTTAACCAAATCTATACCATTAAAATTTTTTATGTTTGTGCTAGTTTGGTGTTTGAGATATTAGACATAATTCTTTAGGCTGTGTGACGTCACTTTCCACCTCATGAGGTCCAAATCGCTCCAAACCGGTGCTGACTATTTGTGCTCGCTCTGTGCTAATTTGTGCCATTAAAAGAAACACTGTAAGTATTCCCTTCCTAAGAAATTGCAAGAAACTTCAAAGAAAAAAGAGATTTTTTCAATTTTCATTGGTGAAATTTCATCTTCAAAGATGTCTGGGGCTCTCTCAGGTGGAAGTAACCAATGATCCAAATGTCTGAGACCAAATGCATAATAATAAAACAAAATCTTGGGTAGGCCTAGCCCACCTTTTTCAATCGTCCTATGCAAGGACAGTTTTACTGAAATGTAATCTGGGATGTTTACCAAAAGAAGGACTTTGCTATGCTATCAAATTGCTTGAAATAAGAGAGGGAGACATCTATAGGAAGAGATTGTAGCAGGTAGTTGAATTTGGGAGTACAATTCATTTTAATAACATTAACCTTCCCAATCATAGATAAATATAATGAAGCCCACGTGCCCACACCGCTTAAAAAACTTTTAATTAAAGGGATAAAATTAACTCTAACTAAATCACACAGATTTGCTTGGAATAAAATACTCATATACTTAATGCCCTGTTTGGGCCACTGGAAGGCACCCAGCTGAAAAGCCATTAATGGGCAGTATGCTGTCAGAGCCAAAGATTCAGATTTAGACCAATTAACTTTGTATCCTGAGAACTTTGAAAAGGAATTAATAATTCTGTGGAGGCAAAGCATAGATCTAGTAGGGTCAGAGATGAACAATAAAATGTAATCTGTGTAAAGCAAAAGCTTATGCGCCACACCTTCCGCCATCACCCCTGGAAAATCATCCTCCTTTCTTACCGTGGCTGCTAATGGTTTCAGGGCAAGACAGAACAATAATGGGGAAAAATGGCAACCCTGCTGGGTGCCCCTATCTAGAGTAAAATAATCTGAAATTAATCAATTTGCGGGCTTGTGTCATGGTTGGTGGAAGTTTTCCATTCTTTAATAATTCTGTATAAACTTCTAGCAAAAGTGGAGCCAGATCTGTAGCATAAGACCTAAAACATTCATCGGCAAAGCCGTCTGGCCCCGGAACCTTGCCTGTAGGCAAGGCCTTAATTAACTCGCCAAGCTCCTCCAAGTTTATCTTAGAATCAAAAGAATTTCTTTGCTCAGTTGTCAGTTCAGGACGCTCTACTGGTTCCACAAAGTTTCTAATATCATCTTCAGTAGACAAAGACGTGGAACTATAGAGACCAAGATTTAAAAGCATTATTCATATCAATGGTCGAGGTAAATATTTCACCACCAGCAGATTTAGTGAAATCTAAGGGAATGGTAGAAAAAGACTCTCTCTTTTTTATATATCTAGCCAAAAGCTTCCCTGCTTTGTCCCCAGGTTCAAAGTATGACCGTCTTGCCCTGAATAGCCAAAACTCCACCTTCCGTGACAAAATAGTATTATATCTGTATTTCAATCGGGTCAATTCTCTGAGGCCATTAGACGACATTCGGCACTTCAGCTCTACCTTGGCACTTTTAATATTCCCGTTTAATTCCACTAGTTCTTTTGGTTTGGATTTTTTAGTGAATGAGGCATACTGTATGATCCGGCCCCTAAGAACCGCCTTAAGTACCTCCCAAGCCATGTCCACAGAGGATACTTAGGACCAGTTGGTCTCCATATAAACATTGATTTCAGCCTTTAACCTTTGTTGGAATTCAGGATTTTGCAAAAGGGATACATTAAAGCACCGACTATATGATTTCTTTTTCTCCGTATATTGCAACACCTTTAAACACCTCAGGGTGTGATCTGAGTCTAAAATGTTTCCAATTGAGCAGTAAACAACAGATGAAATAAGGGACTTGGATATAAAAAAAAATCTACTTTTGAGTAAATCTTATTTATATCAGGAAGACTTACAGACTTGAGTGGAATTTAAGATTACATTTATTTGATGAATATAAAACAGAAATGTAATGTCTCTCTTTGGCGTAAGCCCCTTCTGGCGGTCCGAAGAAGTTGTACTTGGAACCATCATATCCTGCCGGAGATAGGAGGCAGATGCAAGGATCCTACCCCCATGCAGGATGGGACTCAACTAGTGGTGGTGGGGTGGTGGAGGTTGCCATTTCAGCACACTGAAACAGCAATGTGATAGATTGTGAGCAGACTTATAAAGCATTAGCTTACATGTGATTGGCTAGGAGTTACCTAGCTAATGGTGTGATGATGTACAGCTGCTAGTCTTCCCGCTAGAACTACGCTGCACTTACATGACTGAAGAAAATTTGTATTAGTCCCTACCAGATGGGTTCAAAAGTCTCCAAATATCTGTAAGACCAAGATTTTTACACATCCTGTGGAGCGTCACTGTTGTACTAGCAGGCTTGCACTCTTTTGCTTCTCTAAGATCAAGGACTTAGACCATAAAAAGATTAAAGTCTCCTCCCAATATTATATCATGAGGGGTGCCAGCGGCTTGCAAAATCCTTTCAAAATCTATGAAAAAGCTCTGATCATCAACGTTAGATGCATAAATATTCACCAAAACACTATTTCATATTTCATACGCTTAAGAAGAGAAATAACCTTCCTTCTTTTTATGGGGTGCCCCAACCCGTTCACATTCCATGTGGAGAGAGACAATCCACTCATATTAACATTTGACATTTTGACATGTAAGAAAAAATTGTTTATGAAGCACGTAGCTTCATCCATATAACTGTCCTAAAGGTGTATTATTCTACAAAATAAAATCCAGCCGCTAGGCGGAACCAGCCCAATAAGAGCACACAGATTCTTCAGACAGTCAAACGAATGTTCAGTGAGCCGGTCCATTTGGCTGCAACGTGAGTACTACAAGGTGACTTACTCCATTGAATTTATAATAGACATCACTTGCTGTGGGCAGGTGAATGTTTTACAGCCATCATTAGCATCAATTTGGCCGGGAATATCTGTGCGCCCTTCCATTAATGTTAAAGTTTCTTGCATTCCTTGAGTCAATCACATTTTTCTCATCAAGTTCGCAAAGTCTGGGAACAAGAAAATGCTGTTGTTCTTCCAAGAAAGCCTTCCTTTACTCCTTGCCTCGCATAACAAGATCTTTATCGGATGATCTCAGAAATTTGGCCAGAATTGATCGGGGCCTGCCACCCTCTGCAGCTCACTGAGAAGGAACCCTGCGAGAGCTCACTCGATTTCCAGCTTGTGGAATGATATGTCAAGCAGATTCGGAAGGAGCCAGTCCAGGAATTTCACCATATCCTGACCCTCTTCGGCTACAGGAATTCTGACAATACAGATGTTATTCCGCTGGCTACGGTTCTCCATGTCCTCCAACTTCTCCCAGACATGCTCCAAATCCACCTTGGTTGCTAGCAGATTAGCAGATAATTCCCTCTCTGATGACTCCAGGTATCTATGTTTTTTGACATCCCCCACTCTTGTAACCAACTCAGAGAATTTAGTCTCCATGGCAGTGATCGATCGACGTATTACAGCAAGGTCAGAAGTCAGCAACGACCTTTGTCAGTCACGACATGACATGTTCAACATCTCTCGCCGCACTTCCCCGTCTAAGTAGACTCTCTGGCCCGGAGCCTGTTCAGGTGTGTCAGCATGAGCACGTAACTGCCTTTTAATGTATCCAGAGCCCTAGGATTTTTAATTCTTTGACTTTGACTTTGAATTGTCCTCCTAGAACAGTTATAGAACAGAGTGTATTGAATGTCACAGGTTTATGTCATTAAAAGTGTTAAAACTAGCAAAGTGCGCAGAGCTCGCTGTTCACACGTCCGATCCTCGATGGGGTCACGTGATTCCTGTGAATGTGCTTTTTTCTATGTGGAAGATCTGTGTTCTAATCCAGTTTTCCCCATCCTGTTTCCTGTCTCCACTCTTAATATTTTTCTTTAATACTACTTAGAATAATAAATAAAATGAATATAAATGTTGATTTCCTTGCAGTGATAAGTTGGTGTAGGGTGTCTGTGGGACTAAATAAAAATGCTGCAGTGATGCCCTGTTAGTATTTAATCAGTATCTGTCTAACTCTATTTGCACTTAGTGCAAAGATGTTGCTATTTACACATATTATTTACACTGCCTTATTATTATTAATAAATCCTGTTGTCTTCTTGAAATCTCATATAGCATCAAAAACAGACTTTAAAGAAATATTTTACAAGTGCTCCTCATTGCTGTGGGATTTCAAATTAACGCAGTGTAAGAATCTTGCGAGACTGAGGAGAAAGGGATCCCTTCAAGACATGACCTCTGCTGAAGGGTTGGTTTGTTCTCTGTATAAACTGTGCATTGCTTATATAGCTGAACGTTTGCTTACTGCCCCCTGGAGAAAGCAGGTGGTACTTCAAGCTTGAATAGCTCAGGAGTATTCCTTATTCAGTACAGGGACATGATTAATTGCGTAAAGTTTTTTTTACACTTAATTTTTTTAATATAATTATTCGCACTGAATTAACGGATTACATCAACAGCCCTATTTTTTCTAAGTTTAACCGCTAACCAAAACCTAACCATAAAGTCTAACCCCTTACACAAACCTTAAAACCCAGCCATGAATTAAACATAAATTTATAAAAATAAATTTTGTGTACTATGGAAGAAAGAAAACATAGAGTTTCAATGAGACAATGGAAGCGTATTAGGTTATTGAGATACATCAGTCATTTATATTGCATAAATATGGATTGAGTGTCCAAATTTTTTCACAGACGTGTCCTTTCTTAAAAAGAAAGGGCTGGATTGGAGGTTAGGTGAAATTTGAGGCCTGTATTGTATCGATTTGAAAATTCTGTTGTTAATTGTTTGGTCTCTATGAGAAATAAAGTATAAATTTTCCATGAGACTATGTTGAAATTGCTTACTACTAGAACATTCTCTACATTCTAGTAATAACAAATGGGAATTCGTCGTTCAAAAGGTGTGTAAATTGTGGAGATGGGGTCAACACTTCCTTTGACATACTGTGACTAGACATTATGTAGATTTCACAGGGGCAGTGGGCAACTGAATCATAGGTAATGGTGTGGTCATCGGTTGTGGGGGTGGGGGTGGGTGGGGGGGGGGGGGGCGTTCAAGACTCATGGTTTTGAACACACACAAGGATTTTGCCTAGAACACACAGAAGCAGAGTACTGTGACACACCATTTATTCCAGCTTTAAGATATTTTTCTCAGTCTCTGAGATTTAGTGTGTATTACAAACAGGTTGTGAAGCCAGGGATGTGAGAACTGAGGTGAAATACACTCAGTAGCCATGCAAACTAATGATGATACTGTGAAAAATGAGTTGTAATGAGTAAAAGGGCAGAAAATGACATTGAGTGATGCAGTGTGTAATTGGAAGTCTATCAAGAGGCAACAAGACTTGGCTTGTGCCGGGGGAACCATTGACATTCTGCCTATTTACCTGGGGGTGCACATTAAAGTGACCCCAACGAAAAAAGGACAATTTAAAGACTTCAAGTGCTACCCTGGAAGCTACACCAATTAAGGTGTCCTGATGGATTCAGACTCAAGCCAGAGTAATATTTCCATCTTTACCTCCCCCTCTCTTTCTTTCTCTCTCCCTCTCTTGTATTGTGGTTCACTTCACATTTAGCATTTTCTGAAATATTCTGGTATTTTGAAACACATGTTATACAAATTACAGTCTCTTCTCATGGAATGGTAAAGTGGTAACCTGCAAATGTTGCCATAATGGATAGTTCAACCAAAAATCATTATTTACACACCCTCATGCCACCCAAGGTGTGTATGACTTTCTTCTGCTGAAAACAAAGATTTTTAGAAGAATATATAAGCTCTGCAGGTCCATATAATGCAAGTGAATGAAGGTCCAAAAAGCTCATAAAGGCTCAATCTTCAGAAGTGCTATGATAGATGTAGGTGAGAAACAGATCAATATTTAAGTCATTTATTTATGATAAATCTCCACTTTCATATTCTTCTTCTTGTGTTTTTGGTGATTTGCATTCTTTGCGCTTATCGCCGCCTACTAGGCATTGAGGAGAATTTGGTGCATTAAAAACCAGAAGAATTTAATCAACATCATGGTGTCAGTGTTGTGTTGTTTCATTAAGTTTTCATGCACTCGCACTCTTTAAGTTTTAATTTAAATACCACTAAAACAGCGAAATATAAGAGGAGGGGACAAAGAATGACCTTCTAATCAAGGCCTTTATTGTCTGTTTGTGTCTATTTTTCTGTGCCTCCTTTTCCCATTAGATGCAATGAGGAAAACAAATATCTTCCCCTGATAAAGACAAATAATTATTTATGTAGTGTTCACATGCAAGGGATGAATGCAGGGCTGAGACTCCCTAGTGAAAAGGACTGTAAATATATACAATGTAATTACACAGTAACTGCACACCTTTTTAAACATGTAATAGCCAGATTGTACTTAAACCTGTATTAAATGGATAGTTTAGACTCTTTAAATTCTGATTGGATAAGGTATTGTAAGTGACCACATATCCTATATTAATGAAATTTCTAATGAACCATAAACAGCCATCAGTTAAAACTATTGAACTATATTACTTGGCAGAAGAATTATTTATAATTATTAGAATTAATAATAATTTGTTCAAAATGTATTGTTGATATTGAATCATTTTTTGTTAAAATTATTAATAAATTATTGTTAAACTGTTTATTGAACATTGGTGTCTTTTATCATAATTCTGTTGCTGTCGTTTTATAAAAGCAATAAACAATTTGAGATTTTTTTGGGGGGGGGGGGGGTCCATTTTGCGTCATGCCTACAAACACCCCTTACCTCTGGTAAAATCACTGTAAAATGGTGTTCACCTATTTATGATGATTGTACATTGAGGTAACACCATTTGTAAGCGTTTGCAGACATTAGCATTAAAACTACCTGAAACAATGGTCCTGAAACAATCACGTTACTATACCTAAATATTTTCAAGACGATTTTTACGTGGCTCTTTTTATATATCATGGTACTTTCCTGGCGAAATAAAGACATGGTCTTGGACATGGACATGGACATGGTGCTATAACAACAATGAGACAAAATGCTGCCGAATTTCAGTTAGCTTTCAAGCAGTTGCACACCGGACGAGAAGCGCCACACTAAGTTGCGGCCAGGACACAGCACAGGTATCAAACACATGGCACGTCGATGCGGTTCACGTGGCAGACAGTACACACAAACGTTATGAATGTTTTTCCCCCTTCTTAATGAATGAACAAGTATAGAGTAAATAATATATGTCCATTGATAATGATTTGGGTCGAACTTATTTGAAAATATTCGAGTTGCGTTCTGTGGCGCAGCAGCCTCCGAGTTGTTGATGGTGGCAGCACCGACTGACACCAGCAGTGTTCGTACATTTATAGAAAACAATTGTTTCGAGGGTAGGAGGTAGGTTGTTTATTTAAAACTCAATAGAGCATTAACCTAAAAACCTTATCTGTTTGGGAGAAAATTTAACTTGCTTTTAGCGCCACTCAGTGGACATTTCAGCTCGGAACTGCCGCAAAATATGTTAGTAACCAAGTAATATAATTTTGCAAAAATGCCACCACAGTCACATAATTCGTACACAATTAGCTGTCTTCTCATTTAAACAGTGTGTGGGAGTTTTCCCCACCTCTTCTATCCTAAAAGTGTTCCATTCATCCTCTCCTAACTGTCAACAGCATCCGCCTCCTTTTCCCAATGTTTTTTTTTTCTCCCCAGCAGATGATAAATGACTTGCGGTCGCCAGATTTTCATTAAAAACCCTCGTGTGTCACATTTAACCTGCGTTCACTGAAATCAATTATCCAGCTATCAGTAGGGCAGACGCACCAGGGAAGGAGAAGAGGCATCCCTCCATCAGCGTTTCAATTAGGAGGTAAATAATCAGCATTTGAAGGCCTCTGTCTATTTTGCTCCCTCCCTAGAGCCCTCTCTGTCTTTATGGAGTATAGTGGCAATATGCTGATGGCTCAATATGGTATTTAATAGCAGTTGCAGCTGGGGTGAGAAAAAAAGGCTTTTTAAGGATGTTCTGAAGTCAGGTTTGTTGTTTTTTGCTTAAAGCCTGGAAACATTTATAGAAACGGAGCTGATCTTGGGTCAGTTAGGGGTCTCACCACCTGGTGCCGGTGTTTTGTTTTGTTTGCTCTGCATGTGTTAAGTAGCTACTGAGCTCCCAGCAACCCCTGGAGCATATGGATGGCATGATGCCAGGGTGGAGGAGGGGCATCTGGGAGTGTGTGTGTGTTTGTGTGTGCCACAGAAAGATGGCTGAAGAGGCCTAAGGCAACAGTCTGAAGGGTCAATGGTGTGTCTGTGTGTGTCAGAACACATTTTAAAGTGTTTTTCATCAGGCTTATTAATTTACAAGCACCATTTAATTATAATGAGCTGCTTGAGGCTATGTAGTTTCATGCAGACATAAAGAACATATGTTTTAACTGAGGTGGATCAGACGGGAAATCTCATTGTATTATTGCGATAGCTTCACACTAAGGGCATAATATTTGAAAACAGCATTTTCCAAAGTTTACCCATAAATTCAGTCATTGTTTACTCAAACCTGTGTTGTTATAACTCTATATGGCTTTCTTTTTCTTAACACAAAGGGAGAAACTGTGAAAAAAATGGTGCTCAGTGATGTCGTACAATGGCAGTTAATGGCTTCAAAAGAACACAAAAGTATAATTCAAAAGTCTAATGAATTATTCCATGAGGCTCATGATTGTTATGAAAGCATACGATAAGGTTGGGTGAGAAACTAACCGAAATGAAATGTATTATTTAGTGACAATGTTCACTGACCGCTGATCTCCTGTAATTTCTGTTCTCTATTCTCTTATGCTGTGGAGGACCTGTTTTAGATAAAAAAAAAAAAACGTGTTTTCGCTTCAACGCCTCATGTCACGAGGGGGCTGCGTGAACTGTTGCTCTCGTGCCCTATCATGAACGTGCAGAGGAAATTTTTCTCACCAAACCTTATCGTATGCCTTCATAACAATCATGAGTCTCATTGAATAAATTATTAGACTTCTGAATTATACTTTTGCATTCTTTTAAAGCTTGAAGAGGTGGTCACCATATACTGCCATTGCATGACATCACTGAGCACACATTTTTTTCACAATTTCTCCTTTTGTGTTAAGAAAAAGAAAGAAAGTCATATAGGGTTATAACAACACAGGGCTGAGTAAACAAACATTTTTGGGTGAACTAGCCCTTTAAATCCATACCTGCATTAAACAGTCTCAAAATGGTTTTGACTTAAAACAATAGTTACTTATATATAGCTTTTGTGACAACTTACCCATGCGACAACTAGCCATGGTCTTCTCTATTTGCCGGTAGTCATGCTGTGGCTGAACTTTTCCAGATTGAAATATAATTCCTCTGTTTGGATCTTGTGTGTTTGTATGTGTGTGTGTGGTCGTTTTGGCTGGTTACTTTCCACTGATTATCACAAACAGATTGCTGTGAAATGCCAGCATCAAAAGCACAGATACAAACACACTGTGTCGAGAGACAGAAACATATCCGCTTAGGCATTTAGTCAGAGGGGAACCTATGATTACAGAGTGGTTCAATCATAGACTCTCTCGGTTGCTCTCTCCGTCTCACTTTCACTATATTTTTACACACCATACACTCGTCATACTCATGTTGTTTAAGGTACTTCCTTATGCACTGTGGGGTCCAAAAGTCTGAAATGTATTATTGTATTGAGAAGTTGGGTTTACTTAAAAAACTAGGAAACAATTTCCACACAGAAATTGCTAGTAAATTTAACAGACCATATTTTCAAGTAAAGGCTACACAAAATTCTTGGTTGCTTTAATTTGAAATGTTCAAGTAAAGTTAACTTGTAATATTCCGTTTCAAGTAAATTGCACTTGCTCTTTGTTTGTACATTTTAGCTAAGCAATGTTGCACTGAATTGTGCCATGCTTTTAAAACTGTACTATTATTTCAATGCTTTTTAATACGTACTTGGTAATGTACCACATGACACATGGAAGCCTTCCAGATGGAAGCTTAGTGGATGCTATGTACACCATTGGACATAATCACCTTGTTTTAATGGCAATAGAACAACAAGATCCAGAGCTGTGCACACAGACCTAAACAGGGCTGGGCTGGAAAGAGAAATCGGCCCGGGATTTTACATAGCAACTCTTACATCCGTTCTGCATAACACGGCGGCTCATTTTAGCTTATTTTAGCCACCGGACCCCTCGGTTCTCTCGATGGCCAGTCCTCCTCTGATCGGCCCCAAAGTGCGTCGACCCACTGGGAATATGCCCGGTATATGCCAGATTACCAGTCCAGCCCTGGACCTGAACAATTAGTGCACAAAACACAATGACAGTAACAATCAACAGATAATATTTTTGATCATGCACAGCTAATTTTGTGTAGAAAATCAATTTCAGAATTCACAAAAAAATAAGTTCCTGAACATAACAAAATCAACAATAACAATTATATAAATCAACTTGCAGTCAGTGAAACCATGCAAGTTAATTAATTATTCAAGCCTGGTGCATGCTGGTAACGCTAGCTTCGAAAAGTTAAGTAAAATGTACTTATTTCATTTACCTGTGAAATTTACTAAAATGTGCAACTAAATAAGACAACTTTAGGATTAATAAATAATTAATTTACAACACATTGTAAAGTTAAAAAAACAATCATAAATCATATTTACTTATAAGCTAGAGCATTCATTTTTACATGTTTGAAATTCTAAATGTTGAATTTCCATGCCTAAACCAACTTATTTAATGTAGAAGGTACTTAATCTTTTCTGCTATATTTACTTCACCACAAAATAATATTTTCATTGGTTTTAAATCATTTTTAATAACTTAACTTTTTAATGCGATTTTCAGACTGTTGGACCCCACTGTATACCATTATCCAAGACACACATGGGAACACACATACACACACCTGTACACCCGTGTGTTCTGTTGATGAATGTATGGACTGGTCAAGATTAAGTTCACGCCCATTTTTTGATCTCTTCTCCACAATAAATGACTTTTTTCTGAGTTTGTGGTCAAGCCTCTTTAAAATAGCTGGTTTCTGTTGAGTTCTATTACAACAAGAGGGATTGATCTGACACCTTTTACCCTCTGATCTTTGAGAACCAACACAGATCAAAGGTGATGAAGGGGAAAGTCCTTTCTGTCTTCTCCTGTATCTCTCCTCTCTGCAGCTGACCAGATATAGTCACTGTAGTCTCATTTTCTGGCATCACTTTATCTTCAGGTGTGGATGTATATTAATTTTAAAGTTCTCTTCCACAGTTGTCCATTTTTTATTTTCTTAAGAATCTGTTCGTTTGATTCTTAGCAACATTGGCTCAAACAATGTCAATGAAACTCTCTGTTTGTCATAATAATGCACGATAGGGGAGTGTTCAGAACAATTGACATTATTTTTGCTATTTTTATTTTTCTGCTGCTATTGGTGTGGAAATCACACACTTTACCATTAAAGAGATACTTCACCTCTGGGAAGATGAATGTGTATTTAAAATTGGTCATTTATATAGTATAAATGTGAAATTATTTTTGAATTTGAAGCATTCTAGACTGAGAAAAGGCAGAAAATGTATTTTTTACACATGTGGCTGAAAGACAACAACTCCCAGAATGCACTTGCTTTGCTGCCCTTACGAGGCCACTCCCAAACCACGCCTACCGGTTACAGGCGGCAGTATCTGAAAATATGATACAACTAGGCTTGCTTTGATACATCGTGACTCTATAAATCGTGAGTTAGTTGATAAATTGACTGACTACGCGGGAAGAACATTATAATTCTGGGTGTCCAAACTCTGTACATGACGTCTTAGTAACAAAAAGAAAAACAAACAAAATACTCACTTTACACTAAGCCGTCCGTGTGTCCCTGCGGGCTTTGGCTTAAAATAAGCTTCCAGGACTCCCCTGTCCATGTGTGGTACAAAACTTGGGTGCTCAGTTATACACGCTCAAGTTAGCAGTGCAGTTTCATCAGCGGATTCAGCGATCTCGTCCAGAAGAAAATGGCATCGCTGAAATTCGCGACAGCAATAGGACTCTCTATCTGTTTCCATAGGCGCACAGCGAGAGCACTGACACCACCAGTCCGCCCCAACTCGAGTCTGGCCGGGCTCTTCCTCCTGCCTGCCAAGCAGGTCTTGCTCCCCTGCTACAGCAGCTGCTCCAGCCTCTGTTCATCACTGTATTGCGGCTCGTACAGGTAGCCGCGAGCATCAGATTCTCGCAACAGATCTTCGAAATCCCCTTCTGCCATTTCAACTTCAAAACTACCTTCCGCCATCGTGATTAGCCTACTTGTATACAAACTTTCTACACAGAGCAAGAGCCTGTTTTCTTAGCTTCTACAGAAAGATGGCTGACACTATCTTCACATTCTGTGAGTGATATCCCGCCCCATATGGGCGTGGTGAAAACATGCGGAATACTGGCTGTAGTTTTAAGCCTCTGGCCTTAAAAATGACATTTTTTGCGTCATCGGAGGATTTTTTTCCAGACTAAAAATAAATAAATCTCTCGTCTCAGGGGGATATGAGGGGGGGGGAGGGGGGGGGGGGGGGGGGGGTTTGAGCTTGGTAATTCGAAAATACTACTGGTATTGTACTGATACAAAGCTTAATGCTAAATCCTGAAGTAACCCTTTAACCCTCAAGATACCATTGTTCAACCAGTTTCACCAGCTTTGCTTTGGCGGTGAACATCATGGCTAGCCCACATCAAACCACCACTTTCTAGTATAAATCAACCTGCGCTATTATAGAAATGCTTGTTTAAGATTATTTAAATATAAATTATTTGGAATGTGCATTCTTAATCCAATGTTCTTCAGAGCTCTGTCACAATCATTAGAGGATAAATTATGAAATAAACTGATTTGATTAGTTTCAACTGCATTGAGAAAGTAGAGCTTAGCATCATGTATTCTCAATGTTGTATATTCTGATTATCATGTGGACAACCAGAGACCATGAATTCGTGCATTTGTTGATTGTCAAGGCAGCCATTTGTTTGTTTAGCTTTTGCTGAAAGCTCATTTCGAAAAGACCACTATTTGTCTTCAACACACACACCTGCCAGAGAATATGCAAGTACAGTCAGCATCCAATTGTCCATTGCAGAGAGGAACAGAAAGAGAGGAAAACACACACACACACACACACACACACACAGAGGGAGAAAGAGAGATGGCGTGACTGCTCTTCCCTTTGTCAACATTGACACGTCTCTATATTAATGTGCAGTCTTCTGGGAAACATTTCGTATTAAGTGATTTGTACTGTGTTTGCATAGTCAATTATATTACAAGAGGCCTCCATCAACAGGTGTAATTGAGATGACCTTAAACTGATTTTGTCACGGCCCCTGGCAGCATTCAAACCGTCTTAAAAATATAATTTTTAAGTAATAATTCACACAAATATCAAAAATGGTGCGTCAATGTCATTGACACCAAAAAGGCTTTGGTTCTTCTCGATCCATTGGTAACTGAATGCGCCATTTTAAACATAAAATTTTTTGGCAGCAGCATGTTCTTCCCAAACAATTCATCCTTAGTTTCATCAGCCCACAAAACATTTTCCCAGTAGCTTTGTGGAGTGTCAAGGTGGTCTTTGGCAAACATTAGGTGCACAGTAATGTTAATCAGCAGCTTCCTTCATGGTGTCCTACCATGGACACCATGCCTGTTTACGGTTTTCCTTATAGTAGACTCATGAACAGAAATGTTAACCAGTTCCAAGGATTCCTTCAAGTCTTTAGTGGTCACTCTAGAGTTCTTTGCCTCATTGAGCATTCTGTAGTATGCCCTTTAAGTCATCTTGACTGGACAGCCACTTGTAGGGAGAGTAGCCACAGTACTAAATTGTCTCCATTTATAGACATTTTGTCTAACTATGGACAAATTAATTTCTAAGCTCTTCAAGATAACTTTGTAACCCATTTCAGCTATATCCAAAGCAACATTTCTTGATCGTAGGTTTCTGAGAACTCTTTTTTGCGAGGCATGTTCCACGTCAGCAGATGCTTCCTGTGAATATTGATTTTTGTAAGTAAAACTAGCTCTAACCCACATCTTCAATCTAGTTTCATTAATAAGATGCCAGGTTTGCCAACTCCTGACTCTAATTAGCTTTTGTTTACATCATTAGCCTAGGGGTTCACATACTTTTTCCAACCCGCACTGCGAATTTTTGAATGATATATTCAATAAGTTCAAGAACAATACAGTCATTTGTGTGTTATTAGTTAAAACAGATTGTGTTTGTTCATTATTGTAACGTAGATGAAATTCAAACCAGCTTTTAGGACTGATTTATTCATAAATGCTGGAAATTACACAGGGTTTATTATTTTTGCCATTGTATTATGGCCAACAATGAGAGCTGGATCAGAAATTCATCTGTTGCATTAGTCATGCTTACTTGACTCTTTACCTGCTAAACCATATGTTTACAATTATGATGGGATAAAACCTGATTTATTCACATAGCATTAGACTTCAGATGAAACTGAATTAAGAAACAGCCCGCCATCTGCTCTTGATGGGCGCACTGTCCAATGCAAAGTCACTATTGTCATTCACAGCTGTTGCCGTACCGATGAGGCCTCTATCATGTCAAAAACTGCCCGTCTTTGTGAGACAACACAGTTAAATTATTAGAAATTGATTCTCGTTTTCTGGCCCTGTCAAAAACCCTGAGGAGGTAATTGAGGTTGAAAGCCTGCTATATTTTGCAGCTCCAGTGTATGATGTGATTCTTTTGTGTGTGTTTACAAAGATGAAGGGCAGGCCTTGAAGTATAGATTCCATAAGAATCATGTCAAAGGAGGGTCGCACTGGCAGTCTGTTTCTTTGTTCGAGTTGGACAAGGACATTAGTTTATGCGTTAGCAATAGATAACGTACCACGCAGAGCCGACTATGCTGGATTTGAAGGACAGATGTCAGTTATGCTGTTCGCAAAACAACATTGTTCTCGACAGCGAACACTTTAAATCATTTTCTGAATGTTTGAATCACAGTTTCGCTGTACTTTTAATTAAATCAAATTGTAATCCGTGAATCCAAATTTGTGGGGCCATCTTGACAGCTCACATGGTTTACCAAATCAAAGTGACAAGATAATCTCAGTTTGTATATGAATCTTTCAGATCTGCATTTTGAAAGCATGAAGTGCTTGCTGCCATCTTTTTGAACATTGCAGAAGGCTTTCCAACTTACACGGCATAAATGAACAATTAAACCTAATCCTTAATCCAGCCTCCATTACCCAAGCCAAGTTTATTTTAAAAGCGGCACAAGGGCTCTTGCCAAGGAATTCTGGAATGCCATTCAACATTCCAAGCTAAAACCCTGAAAATCCATAGAATGTTCCAGTCAGCCCAATTACAAATTCCTACACCAGTATGGTCATCAAAACACTGCGTTTTAGGAATTTCAAAGTGAAAAATATAATGGTATGTAGACACAGGCTATTGACAGGTATTGTGCACCTATTTTGATCTCATTTAAAATAATTAGGAAATAATTTTTGTGTTAATGCTCTGAAAAAAATGACAGGTAAGAATTACTTAATTTTTATGTTTTTGCACACAGTTTTTGTGTGTGAATTTTTATGGTATAAATTTAAGTAAAACCTACTAGATTTCATGAAATAATATTGATTGACATGAGAGTAAATTTAACTTAGAACATATGAGCAGCTTTTATTTACTAATCTAATACACATGGTATTTAAATAATCTTAGTAACCTCAACACTTAGCGCACAAAACACAATGATGGTAACCATTAACATACACTTTTTTTTATTATGAATGGGTTAATTCTGAGTATAAAATAAACTTTATACTTCACAAAACAATAAGTTACCAAACTAGATAACAAAATGTACAATAATAATGGCGTAAATAAACTTGCAAATGGTGAAACCATGCAAGCACCTTAATTATTCAAGCCCAGTGCATGCTGGAACAATAGCTGTGAAATGTTAATTAAAATTATTAAAATATTTATTTTATTTACCACTGAAATTTAATCAAATTATCGAATATACAGTATATGACATGGTTTCTATTTTAGGATCGATATATTATGATACACTGTAAAAATAACAAATAATCATAAATAACATTTACTTATAAGCTAAAGATTAATTTTTACATATTTAAATTAGAAACAAATGTATTTAATAGGGCTGTGAATTGGTTACAATTTTTAAACTGATTAATTACATGGTATGCCGATTAATTAATCAAACTAATCGCAATTAATTGCATACATAATTATTTGCTGAGAAAGTCCCTCAAATAACAATAATTCTGTATATAGTGCTTAAATAATTATAAATATATATTTACATTTATATTTATAATTTATAAAAAAAATTATATTTATTTTAATATATTATAAAAAATAATAAAAAATAGACATGTGAAGCATTAAAAAAAGACCATATACAATAAGTGGCTTTAGAATGCAATATATTGTTTATTACCATATTATTGAACATTAGCCAATCATTGGCCAACAGTTCACAGCAATCCATTTTGCAATTGAATTCGTCAATCAGTCCGAGTTTTATTATTAGGGCTTGTTTATGGATGCGTCAAAGTACACTTGCATCAGATGGAAGTTTTTGGGGAATCTCGGTTATGTCGCATCTTAAACATACCATTTTAGGTCGTTGTGACAAGTTAAATGAAGTTGAAACATGTCTTGAGATCCCTGACTTTGGATTTGCACTCCATCAAGTTTTTGAATGCAAGAACGTGTTCTCATCTCGTGTTGTCTGCTCTCGGTAAGTGTGGTTTGTTCTCTGTCTGTATAAGCTTTGCGTTGCCTATACAGCGAGTTTTGCTTACTGCCCCATGGAGAAAACAGGTGGTGCTCCAAGCTTGAATTGCTCAGATGGAAGGAATATTCTTTATTATGGTCCGAGGACATGAATATTTGCTTAAACATATTTTAGTGCGTTATTTTTTAAATTGACAGCCCTAGTATTTAATATTTTCAATTTCACACTTTAACTTATTCAATGTAGAAAGTGTTTAATCTTTTCTGCTATATTTACTTCACCACAAAATCTTTTTTTTCCCTTCTGTGTAATTCATACTTAATGGACAAACAGGCAATTTTAGTTTGCCTATCAATTAAGACGAAATGCACTGACATTTTTGTTCTGCTAAGGTGTTTACATGGTAACATTTCTCCTGCTCGCACTCATCCCTAAAATTCATGACTTAGTAGAACTCAGCTACTTGAAGAGCTAGTTAAAAATAATCGTGGGTGTGGTTTTGGATGTAACGGTCCATAGTTACAATTGCGCATTCCAGCTGAGATAATTTTTTTTTATAACTATGAAGCCCGTCTCTCTCCGAGGTTGTTCAAATGTACATTTTTGATATGACACAAACACATTGTCATGCATAATTTCCATGTACAGTCTGAAACGCAATTGTCATCATGTTCTGCTGCCGGATAGCAATTCCAAGTAAACTTCACGTTGCTTTCAAATGTATGCAATATTTGAATGGAAATTCCTCTACGATTTCTCTCATATTTAGACCATAAAATGTGTGGTGCCCTTGAGTGAAACTGCAACATGTTTGTTAAAGAAGTGTAGTCATCACATATCATTAAATTTTTATCAGAGCAGTTATTAGTCAGTCCACATTCTTTCAGGCTGTAAGAAGATATGAAACATTCGCAGTATGGAGTCATTCGACACCCGTTTCAATGTCCACCCCTCTCTATCCTTCTGCATACTGTTCTGGCTGAGTGTCTCGCTAACTGTTTTTTAATCAACTAGTTTGCATATGGAGTCCCCACGGGTCATTTCCCAGAGAATAAGGGGTCATTGGTTCCTACACAGCTGACTGGGTGGCCAAAATGGGAGGAGGGAACCTAGGGCGGGTTTACTTCACCTGCTTGCTCGATTTGACACAAAAGCATTAGCATTTAGCACATTCAAAAACTTGACAAGAAGTTTGGAGCAACAATAATTGCCAGCAAACTATTTATGGTGCAGTTAAGCATTCTTGATGGACGTAACCATGAATAGTGTGCTTTGTCTGCAGTTTAATACCCATAAACACTGGTAAATTATCCATGTGTGGCTGTGAGGACAATAGCAAAGGGTGATGCACTGAATGTGAATGGGGACGAATGATAGGGGCGTATTTGTAAAATTACCCATCATACTCGCTGGGTATCACGCACAAAACACAATCCCTCTGGGACGGCGAGCCAGACCTAGTGGATAGACACACACATTAACACCCGTGACTTCCTTTCTACCTGGCTGGGAAAAATGAAGACATTCATTAACTTAGAGGGGATTAGCGAGCCTTTAAATAATGTTTTATGATAATACGTGGCTGGAGGTGAGCTGATAAGTGAAGACTTACCTTATCTTTGCAAACACCTTTAAGTGCAGATCTCTCTCTGGAATTTCCACTTGATGTGATTTTTTCCCATCTTAGATTTCAATATATCTGTATTGTTAGCAGGTGATTTAGGATTCGTTGGCTCAGTGTAGGTAGAAGTTGCTGATCTTGGAATAGTTTTACAGTTTGTTTATAATGTTTAAAAGCCAAGTTGACAGATTTAGCTTGTTCATTGATTTTATAGGCCTATACTTATGTACATGACATATGTCAGTGTGAACTTACAATTTAACATTTAGTGACAAACCTCTTATCATATTTTTGTAAATATAGTTGGTATTTTATTTATTTGTCTTGGCTGATTCGATTACATCATTCGCAGTACTATATGAGATGGATTAAAGACATTACATTTGAACTGTCTTTCTGATTTACAATATTTTTTTGTGCTTCATATTAAATAAATTGTAATCTCAGAGCAGCTTGGATTGGTTCAAGGTTTAAATCTTTTTATTGAAGAATTTTATGAAATGCTTTTGGAGAAAATGGATGGTAAAATCTCTGACACCTGTCCCCAAGGCTGCACTCTTTTGCACTTAGACGTTCATAAGTGCTTGCAATTGTAGACAATGTTAAGGACCTCTAGACTGAAGCTGTTTAGACTGATGCTGTCATTTTTCATGGAGACATAAAAAACATGCAGTTTCTGCCCTTGCTGAAGCTGTTCCTCAGCATAGGATTTTTCAAACTTTTTGATACCAAGGACCTGCAAACACTTGGTCCCCTTTCAATGATGGAACCCTCTTTCTAAAATGTTAATGTATAAGGGACCATTTGTACTGTTTGAGAAAATAGTAAGCAAGATATTATAAAGATGACAAGTTTTTTCCAAATTGAAATGATTGGCTTTTGTATTGTCATAATATTTTTAGTAGAAAATGTACTTTCCAAACAGCTTTACAAAAAATATTGCTTAACAGCCCCGAGTGAGCAAGGTAAGACCAGTGGCGCAGATAGGATTTTTTAACTGGGGGGGACGAAGCTGTCAGCAAATGAGTTACTTTGCGTAATTTGGGCTAATTATTTTAAATCATGGATAAACAACAATGAACAAAGGTAAACAAAGGCCTACCTGATCACCACTAGCAATGCATGATCAGACTGTTATTTGACTAATATGCCAATCACCCACCAAAACTTCATCGGGTCACTATGAATCTGGGGGGGTCATGTCCCCCCCATCCCTAGTGCCATCTGCGCCCTTGGGTAAGACAACATCAGCAAGAAGAAACGAAAGAGAGACAAACACTTAGAGATAAATAAGAAATATATTTTACATGCTGATTTGTTTGTATTTCTTACTAAAACTATGGTTGTCTCATGATTTCTGACCAGTTTTTAGAAAGTAGAATAAAAAAGTCCAATTTAGCAAAGTATAACTTTTTATTTTAACAATTTTTCTTTGGACCCCCTAGCCACTGTCACCTGCAGCTGTTGTGCGATGCATGTGTACTCCATCTTACCTGAGAAACATTATCCCTGAAAATATTTCAGAAATCATGACACGTTTCTCCATTTCTGTTGGCTGAACAGAACAAGCGATGCCTGATTTACGAATGAATCATTCTTATCAATTGGCAAAATGATTAAATAATTATAAAAAGTTATATCTTAATAATTACAAATTACAAATTATATATATATATATATATATATATATATATATATATATATATAAAGATAATTTTTACGTGTAATATGAGCTAGTTAGGTGATGTGAAGTGAATCAGCATCAGTCAGTGTTTACATACAGCACTCACTTTCTTTTCAGTGATCTCTTGTGCTACACTACCAAAGATTGGAAATAGCTTTAGATGGTTTTAAATGAACAACTTCAGCATTAAGGCTCATCACAGCTGAGAGACACAACAGACTGATTAATTACACAAACTCAAGGAGCTTACCACTTACCGGAGTTTCCACATTGGAGAGGACATACTGTTTAATATGGCGGAGAAGATTGCGGTTTCTATATTGAAAGTCTCTTGCGCACAGGGATGGCTATTTTTCCACAGAGAAATTTGATCTTCAGAAAGCTGATAGCATCTCTGCTTGGGAGTGGCAACAGGTGGTTGCGCACGCAGTGTCTCTCTCTCTCTCTCTCTCTCTCTCTCATCCTTGTTTATCCAATAACTTGGTAGAAACAGCACAAACCGAGATACTATTTCTGAAGTGACATTATAACATACATATAAGCAATATCACACTCGCATTCATGCTATATGGCCCTACATCAGCAGTGCTGTGATTACCAAATGTAGCCTGCTAGCCTGCTTAGTATTGCTTATTCTTATTCTCATACATTCATTGTTATATCCTAGGCTGCTGTGCCTAGCTCGAGTCTGTGTTTGTAGCCTGCTAGCTTTTTTTTTAGCATCGCTTATTTATCGTTTTTTCAGCTTTTAATCTTTAACATCTGCCATTTTTTGAAATCTCATCTGGTTTTGGAGAAATATAAAGTTGGGTATCGTTGGCATAACAGTGAAAACTTATTACACAGCAATCCATTTTGCAATTGAATTTTTCAGTCAGTCTAAGATTTATTATGAGGGATTGTTTAAGGACCCATCAGTGTACACCTGCATCAGATGGATGCTTTTGGAGCATCTCACTTTGGTTGCGTTGTGTCATAAACGTACTATTTTATGGCTCTTTTCCACTGCACGTTACGGCTTGACTCGACTCTGCTCACTTTACTTTTCTGAAGTTGCTTTTCTACTGCAGTTTAGTGCCGCCTCAATATGGGTGGGATTATAGGCTGATTGTCATAGTTGAGCCACCTCTACTGCCGTGACATCATCTTAAACGCGACACAAACATTACTGACCAAAAACAATATAACGACCGCTAGCTGTTAGCTACTAGCTCATTGTGCTGCATAAAGCAGTTGTCGCATGGTGATTTTACACAAGTGTAACAGTTAAATTGGCCTGTTTGTTTTAGAAGCAAGCTTTCCAGAAGCTGGTCAACTAAATAAAGTGAAGCTTTCAAGCAGAGTAGAGTTAACGTACCATCCTCCATTGTGGACTCCAACTACACTCTCCCTCCCATTGCTTGCCGTATTGCCATAGATAGCGTCCATTTGGAACTACTTCCACTTTCTTCTGTTTGAACCACTCTGGCTGTTGTGTTCCTTGATGGTTCTGTAGTCACTTTTAATTTGACTTTTTCCTACACTGTTGATAGGTCCGGTGGCAGCTGTGTGCAGCCAACAGCTGATACACTTCCCGAAAGACTTTTTCGTTTTGCGCTGTTTTGTTCGTCGCTAATGAGAGGAATGTCTGCACCTCGTTTATTCACCCCAGCGTGGTTTTCCACATGGCCATTTCTTTTTACAATTCAAAAGTCGCGTGAACAAATGATGCTAACTAGCGGGTTGATGTCCAGTGTTGCAAATCCAGTGAAACTGGTAGTGACGATTCTCTCTAACCAATCAGTGATCTGCAGGGTTTTAACATCACAGTTCTACTTTTAAGGCTACTATTTTGAGAGGGTCATGTGAATAAGGGTCCTTTCACACCGGACATTTTAGATAGTGATCCTGCTCATCATGCGGTATCTGGATGTCTTTGACCACTGTGCTGCGTTTTTCTGTGTTTTCAGCATCTCTCACTGCATTTTTAGATGCCGTGTCAAGTTAAAAAGAAACTGTTAAAAACGGATCTCGAGACATCTGAGTTTTGCTCTGTTTGTTGCGCTGCATCTGGTTTTTTAGTGCAAGAGTCTTTTAGAAATGCTTTAGCCAATAGTTACATGAATGCTACACATGCTTGAGAAATTCAAAAAAACGCTTCTCTTAAAGTCACCAGAGGTGAACGCTTTGGTGTTGTTTTTGCAGAGAATGCAATTTTTGCAAAAAATTTCTCCAAGGGGGGCAAACCACCGGTCCCCCTAGACAATAAAGGGCATGCTTCTTGGTCAGGTTTCTGTTTGTACCGTCAGATGAAATCCTGCAGCAACCTCTGCCCATAGCATTACCATTCCAGTCCTCCGTTTGAAAACCCCTGCTATAGTATTCATTTTAAAAGGCATTGCTCAGATTAGAGCTCCTAGGCTGTACCCAAAAAAATCATAATATTCCTGCACTTTTTAACAATAGATAAACACAGTCTCGCATATGCATACACATGCCTCTCTTCTGCCAGCATCAGGAAAGATAACTTTCCAACTTTGTTTTGACACTTTTGATTAAGGAGCAGGGGAAGAACACCTGTATATCTGCCTGAACAATACCTCCCTCCTCTGAGAGATTGATTTTTTTTTTTTTTTTTTTTACATTAAACCCCCTGCTTTTGTCTAAAGAAACAAGGCCTTTTGTTATGCTAACAACCCTGTGGAAGATTTCCAATTCAATTCCACCTGAGCGCTGGTCAGCTTCACGCTCCTTTTGTGTCATCCCTAGGGCCCCTTCTTGTCTTCTAAATGGCAATTTAGCGATCACAGCGGACGGAGGAAAATTGACAGACTGCGGAGGAGGAAAGTCTTCGTCATGATATTAGAACGATCAAGTCTAATTCCGTTTTCAGCTATTAGTTTAGAAGCTTTAACATATACTCATCAAAGTTATATAAAAAATATGTGATGGGGAATTAAAAATGGAGGAGAGGGAGGAAAAAGACAAAACGTTTTTTTTGCTCATGCTGAGAGGATTAGGCAATATTTCTGGTGGATGGCAGGCGAAATGCATATACCTGCGCGCACACACATGCTCTGCTGACACATCCCCCAACATTCAGATAAGAGCCACCCCCCCCCACCCCCCATCTTAAATTATTTGGATACATCATTGATTTCATGCATTGCATATAATGCACAATTCTCTATACTGTTTGGCTTTAACATATGTAGAATCCCAACAATAGTGTTATTGCTGCGTTACTTTCAATGTCAGATGCCTGGTAGCATTTAGCTATGAAGTTTGGATAGTATCAAAATAGGTTACATGACTCACTGGCTGATAGGTTGCTCTCTCTGAGCTATTGTACTTCTTTTGTTAGACACATAACTCGCTGTATATGGTCTGCACTTATATAGCGCCTTTTTAACCTTATTGATATTCAAAGTGCTTTACACTGTTGACTCATTCACACACACATTCATACACCAATGGCGGCAGAGCTGCCATGCAGGGCGCTAGCCTTGGGGTTCAGCGTCTTGCCCAAGGACACTTCGGCACGTGGAGTCGTGTGGGCCAGGATTCGAACCACCAACCCTGGTGGCCTACCCGCTCTACCACTGCGCCACTAGTCTTGTTTGATTTTTCTTTAATTTCGATATCTTGTGATTACAGAGAAAGTTTATATAAAACGCTTATTGAAGCGCTAGTGTTGGAGAGCAACATTTTACACATTTGTAATGAAAATTGTATTGAGAAATAAAGTCATTAACACTTTAATTATGGTTTTACTGGCAAAACTTTCTGCAACAGTGGCTTTAGGACACATCATAGTGCCCTTCGAAATGAGTATTATTTCTCTTGCCCAGGAATTTAAATAGAATCTGAAAATATATAAAAATGTAGATCAAATTATGTCAATTGTTTAACCAGCAGATGATTTAGAAACAAAACTCTTTTCTGCTCTACTTCAAACACGGATAAAAACCAACCTTAGTTGAGATGAGCCTTTTAAGACACTTTGAATAGAACCTTTTCACAACATTTTTGTAAAGAAGAGATAAAAGTTTTGTTCCTGAGAAGAGGTGTGCTATTAAATTTATGAAAGTCGCATAGTGGACAATTAAGAGGGAAAAAAATCCCACAGATTTACATCGGTATTGGAACTTTTACTGTAGGCCCTAGTATACAATGAGCTACAGTAACAACCATCAGTGTTGGATAAATTACTTAAGAAAGTAACTATCTACCTCTCTAAAATAAGAATCATATTATTTTAATGATTACTGCATCTAAAACGTAATGGCCTTAGTAACTAATTTAATTTTAAGTTATTTTCTAAACCACTTTTCACAAAAATATGCAACAAATTGTTCCTTGTTTATTGTCGCACACAAGCATACACTGAGCACCAAGTTTCTCCATTATGATGACTCATAAGAGGGCTAAAGCCCTTTAGCTGTTACAGAAAAGCAAACAGACATGGACATGTTTCAAATGTATTCCACCCATTCCATCCATCAAGGATGTAATCATTTATAAAAGGTCAAACGACCTTTCTCACATTTGACCTCAGGTGACCATTGCAAGATAACCCTTGACTTCACCAGTACAGACATCAGGAGATGAAGGTACAGACAACAGTGGATGTGCAAGTCAAGAGCATGTGTGAGGATGTTTAGGAGACACAGTACCTGCATTTGTATAACTTGAGTCTGAAAGACAATAAAGACATCTTTATTGGTCTAAACTCCTGAAGAGTAAAAGTCTGGTGTCTCATAGCAGTCGTAGCGTGCATGCGATAACTGCCTGCGTATGCGCACACAGTCAAATGAGGTATATTTCGACAAATTTGCATTCAACTATATGCAGACGCTAAATGTTTGCGTCAAAACCGGAGTTTACTTTTTGGCTTTAGCATCATGCTAGCAAGATTTGCACTGGCAAGCACCTTCAGATTTTTTTTAAATGTACTTAATACTGTCCAGAGAAAATTTAGGGCATTGGGGGTTCCTCAATCCAGGTGGCGGAAGATGAAACTCAGTTGCCTCCGTGTCTGAGACTGTCAATCCGAGCATTTTATCATGTAGCTTGTTGAGCATGTTACCGCGGAGACCTAGCATGTGTGGAAGCTTCATGCTATTTTCCGCGCACAACTCACCACATGCCCCACCGAGAGCGAACCACATTATAGTGACCACGAGGAGGTTAATCCAATGTGACTTTACCCACCCTAGCAACTGGGCCAATTTGGTTGCTTAGGAAGCCTGACTGTAGTCACTCAGCACACCCTGGATTTGAACTTGCGACTCCAGGTTTGGTAGTCAGCGTCTTTACTTGCTTAGCTTCCCAGGGCCATGGCCATGAGATGATATTTAACTATTTGGAGTAGAGATTTTTTTCTCACTCTCTCTGTCTCTCTCTGCCTTGACTCTGTTGCTCAGCTTTTACAATCTGAAACACTCATCTAAACCATGGAGTACTCGTACCATTTGTACCATGTTCCAGAGTGCCAGGGCTGTGTATGCTAAGAGATGTGAAATTGCACATTGCGGCGAGCAAGGTGAAGTATTCCACATGAAGAGAATGCACAGGAAAGTGTACCACGCTCAGATCTGTCGCTCAACTCCCTCTTTAATGTTATACCAGTAATGGAAGCATTTGGAGATGAGCTGCGTCTTCCACATCAAAGCTAATCGAGAAATGGAAGCCAATTGGCGTTCAGCCTTAATGGTGTGTGCGAGCGAGCGAGCGAGTGAGAGAGAGATGCACACAAAAGCGGATGAGCTCTCTACCTAAGAGGATAGATGCAAGAGATGAGACTTGACAAGATCCCGAGTAAAGAGGCACCCTCTTTTAAAAACAGCAACATGCTGCAACACTCTGCCAACCCGCCTAATGTAATTACATTTGTCAGCGTCAAAAAGCACCCAGAATATCCGCGTTCGCTCCTCCCCCCAACCCTATCCCTCTCATTCTTTCCCAACATCACAAACTGACATGTAAATGGACTGTCATTAAATCCTGTTAGTTTGGCCTGTCATACTGGAGCAAGCCAACTCCTTTATTAAGTACTTTGCACGACTCTTGTTTATATCCAGATTAGAGAAGAGAGAGAGAGAGATAAACAGACAGTATCGGAGGTAAACACAGTGTGACTCACTGTCTCTTGGATTCAGGATTGGGTCAACCGAATATTGTCTAGGGATTTGTCATTTGCAGATTTCCTGTAGAGCAACACCACTGACATTCATGTTCACAGGAATGTTTTGTCCTGTCCTCCGGTTCTAGATTTAAACATTCAATTAGAAGGTCAGATAATTCAATTAAAAATATAGGAGTGTATAACTGTGAGAGCACTGAATCATTCATTCATTTATTCCTTTATAAAATTCCACTGATTACAACAAAACGTGTATCTTTAACTACACATTATCACATGAACAACAAGCAAGTAACTGCACTGCCTGATTGAAGTCTCACAAGCCTTAAGTACAGCATTATATAACACAGTAACATTTATTTTTTTAATTTAGAGTTGGACATGATGAAAGTCAAAACTGTCGCTGATTGACATATGAGTGTTTTTAAATTGAACTAAAACGAGACAGCCCCCAAGAGTCATTCGTTCCGCACTACACTGGTAACTGGTTCATGAGAGTCATGATTTGTTAAAGAACTGTATTACAGTTGTCTCATAGAATGAGCCATACTATTACTTAATTTTTGCGACATGAGTTTTACGTTCCACTTTCTATATTTTGCTGCAGTTTCCTAGTGAAATTATCACTAGAGGTACTACAATAACTGTGCGTTTTATTCACTTTCACACACCATGGTACCAGTGGCGGGCCGTGCATTTAAAATCTAGGCCTTCAGTGAGATTCATGCCATTAAAAAAACACAGTTTCACAATGAATAAGACACCCTATGCCTTTGGGCTTCATACATTATGTCGAAGCAAGCTAGTACCATAATAGAACCTAATACCAATTGACATTTTAAAAACGTGTCCGCGCCCAAAAGCCAGAACTTGAAACGACACTTAATGTTCAAGCAAGCCTAACTTTAACCGCAGCTTGACTGTTTTGTGAAACAAACGTCTCCCGAACAGACATTCAAAAATCATATTTTTTCATATGAATCTACCAAGGAGGTCTATAATACCTGGAAAAATCGATCTAATAATATTTGCGATTTAAATGTTGCCTGAAATAAATTTAATTTCGTCAGGGTACACGGTTATGCTGATTTCATTCAAGTTGGATGTGGGATATTCCTACTTGATATCTCCGACCTTAAATGCATTCCATACCCCAATATTCAGAAGATGACATTTAAGGAAACAAAACTGCAATGCTCCCATTAGCTTAGCAGGTGTATGACTCTCATTAAAGATGTCTCCTAGCAACCCAACTGATAAACAATGCAGCAGCGCTAGCATTTGTGCTTCAGGTGTACAATTATCAAAAGCGATTATAGTGTTTTATACACCCGTTTCTGCAGGTGTTTGTTAAGCTTTAATATCATGTAATGTGGAAATAACCCATTTATCGATATTACTTAATAAAGTGAATGTTTATCACTTACTTTGCATATCTCCCTGAGTGTCGACATGTTTGCGTGACATCATGCCCCTGCATCTCGGTGAAATTTTAGAATTTCTGCACGAGCCTACAAGTTGTAATTCTGACTTTAAGATTGCACTTTTCCTAGTAGGAAGTTGTAAAATTTGACTTTCCCAGTTGAATGGAATGCAGCACTACTTTTCAAAACTGATCCGAAACTGAATGCTCAAGCAGCCTAATTTACACTTAGAAAACTCCTGATATTGCTATAACAATGCAAAAAACACTTATCAATTTACTTGAAGTGAAAATCAGCCCTCCTTTTCTGTTTTATAAATCAAGCAATCACACTGTCATGCAGAACATTTCGTGTTTTTAAATCCATAAGGATCTCTTTCTCAATGGCAATTACAGCAGTGACAGACGACTCATCAGACCGCTTGATTTTACGCTTTTCGCTCTTGAATTACGTACATCACTTAAAGCGTGATTGCGTCACTCAAGGACAGCTAGAAGGACTTGACCAGGACATATCCTAAAGATCACACCCACCAAGAACAAATAAATAAATCTGATTGGCTGATGAATCTGACAGTCTGACTTTAGTTGCCCATTCATTTGCATTGTGGAGGGATTCTGTGGAAATTCTGAAGGCCTGAGGGGTGGAGCTCAAACTCACGCGTTGGTTCGGGCATGCGATTTGAGAAACAATGAATCGAGGAATACATTTTCTATTAGTTTGTAGATTAATTAAGAGTGGAAAAAGATTAAAAATACATAGGTAAAAAGGCGATTGAGAATGAAAGGATGAAATATATTTATTTATTTGGCATGTTAGGCCAGCAGAGAAGGCTTTGCTGGCCCTGAGAATTCGCCACTGATGGGTACTATGGCTGATTATGACTTTATAAACACATATATTTCATACTATTACTCAAACCCTGCTATGTTATGATATCAAAACACTTTTACTTTAACGCATTATTTGAAAATGATACACAGACCCACCTAGATTTAAACACTTATTCCAACATGACCTAGTCCTCCTGATAGTGTGTTGAACTTTGGACTCAGAGGTCGAGCCTCGAGCCCAGCCAGGATGCTTGAAGTGAAAGTTTTATAAGTAGCGTTCACACATACAGCCTTTTCCAGAAAATTACCTACAATTTCAAGTTTTGAGGTCATGTGTGAACACGACCCTTTCGAAAATACTGAAATATTTTGCTCTGGCAATTTTCCTCAATGCGAAGTTGTATCAATACCTTTATATTTCCTTATTTATGGTATGTGTGAACGACACATTTGGAACATTTACCAGTAGGCAACCCAACGATTTTCCTGTAATTTACCTGGTTGCATGTGTGAATTGGGCTATAGAAGCTTCACGAAATGACTTGGTTGCTTCAGTAAATGTGCTTTTGTTGAATTTTCTCTTAAAATAATATTGGTTAGGTTTAAGCACTAAGGTTATGAATGTCTGTTTTGTTAACCTCTCATTTATCTTTTTGAACACTATTGGTTAGGTTTAGGCTACAGTTTTAGGTTGGGGAGGTACGTTTTACTCGTTAAAACATCCATTTAATATTCACCTTAAAAACCTGATTATAACATAATTTTTCTCACTTTTGGTGACTATACCCTATGAATGTATATGAGTATTTATCCATTCGGGAATTGCCTTAGAAAGCAAATGTTTATACGCATCTGGCGTACTTGTCAGATTTCATCCATCTCTATGGAAAATAACATCCATTTAGCTGTAGTTTTTGCAATATATCCCTTTGCATTTGCATATGAATTAGTTTGGACCAGGTCCAAGCAGGACATTTACTTTTTAGTTCTACAGTGTGAATTGGAGGTGTGAAGAAGCTCATTGGTTATTGCCAAGGCCTCAAGCCTGTTCCAATGACTGCCTTAGAGAAATTCAAATCTTTTGGTTGTACTCAGATGCCACCAAAAAAGTTGGTAAGGCCAGAAACTCAGAGTTGTGTCAGTGGGGCTCACCCACTGTCCGAAACAGTGGTATGCACCAACTCCCTTCGATCATGTAAATAAAAAAAGTTGGAGTAATGTCTGAACAGACATTTCTGGATGGGAAGTAGATAGAGAAATAGGGGTGAAAGAATTGGCTTTCCTCTTTCTTACAATCTTACTTGTTCTTCTGTCACCATTATCATCTCCCTCATCTTCATCAAACTGTCAGCTGCAATTCCAGTCACAGTCAGACTCATTCTCATTAAATTAATTACGACCACTCAATTGAATTATGATCAAAGACTCTACAGAAACCCAATTAGCATTGTTTTGATCCTCTGCAATCAATTGAGAAATATCTCTCCTCCCTGCCTCATCAGCACAATTAGGGCCAAATTCACAAAGCTATTAAATAATGAAGCGAGTTTTGCTCTCAGAAATTTGAGTGATGGAGAAGAATTGTGATTCCACGTGTGATTATGAGACTGGAAACACGCTCAACTTTCACATTTTTCTTTCTCTTAATTTCACGTTCCACGTTACCAGCAAAGCCGAGAGCAGATTTACATTCCAATTTATGTTCAGTAGAAGTTCAAATTTAGTATAAGTGCCGCAACTGCAAAATATTGTTTAAACAAACACAGTCGGAGTGTGCAGTAAATCTCCTTCATAGGATGATGTATGCTTGTTGAATGGGTTTGTTTTAGCATGCTTGGCTGTACTGTATCTTTGTACGATTATCTAATTAATTAGTAACCCATGCGTTTTTTGCATAACCCTGGCAGTTATCACACATTTGCTATTATAAGCAAATATTTACGGGTTTGTAGTTTCAAGATTTAAGTCTTTGTAGTTTACACAGCTAAACGATCTTCTACAGAATGAACATGTAGGCCGGTTATCAGTCAACAGCCTTTACATTTGTCTTTTCCACCATCGGGTTGAATGGTTCTAAGAACGGTAAGGATCGGTTCCAGGTTCCTGTGTTGGGGAAGCTGCTTTGAAACTGTAGTTTGGCAAACTACAAGCTACAGTACTCATAATTTAAAGTAGATAAGCTGCAGTCAAGCTACCCTTTTAAAAAAGTAGTTAGCTACACAACACTTTACTATCAAAATTCAGCTACATTGAAGCTACTTAATAAGGAAATATTTTTTATAATGTTAAAGTCAAAGCAATGATAATAATAACAACAGAATTAATCATTATCGTTATAATTAAAACAGGAATAGACATATGATATAGTGTGCAATATAGCAGGCTAGTTAATCAATTTAAAATGATGACTAGCATTACTCACCTGTATATGTGTCAATAAATTTGTACTTGAAGCAGCATTTCTACATTTTCTTGTGTAGCTTAGATGTAAATATAGGATACAATGCATCTCTAGACTTAAAGTATCCAGTGTTTACCTCTCACGCTGTTGCCAACGGATGTATTTGTTATGTACATTCAAGCACAATAGTGGAAAAAGAAACTGTTTCCATGCCAACTAGCCCGGATCACCACAGAACGCCATGGTTTTGCAACAAGAACCATTTGGGCAGATGGTGGAAAAGTGGCTATTGTCTCATGACAACTCGAAATAATCCATACAGAATTAGTTTTTATAGAAATTATAAAATATTGTATGACTTGACTCGTACGAAGAGGTACAACTTTTATTCCCACAGAGACCAACCAATCAACAAAGAGAATTTTAAATCGATACAATACAAGCATCACATTTTAGCCTCCTGTTTAATGCTTTATTTTAATATCTGTAAATAAAGGTTGTTGCTCATTCCATATTTATGCAATACAAATGAATTTATGATGAATATAAATAACTTGTAATACCTTTAGGCAGGGCTGGACTGGTAATCTGGCATACCGGGCATTTTCCCGGTGGGCCAACGCACTTTGGGGCCGATCACTGGCCATCGGGAGAACCAAGGGATCCGGTGGGTCGGCCGCGAAACGTGCCGAATGGGCTGCGTTATGCAGAACGGACCATAAAACAGCGCCGCGATATGTAGAAAAGGACAGTGAACACTACACCCCCCACCCCGCTCAACAACTCTTGGTTCAACAACTTTTGGGCCAGTTGCTTTGTAAAATCCCGGGCCGATTTCTCTTCCCAGTTCAGCCCTGCAAGGTTTGTGAAAGGTGTTAGACTTTATAGTTTTTGTTAGTTTTTGGGATTGGGTTAGGGTTTACAATTAGGAAAAACTTTAATAGTATTGTTCTTTGGCATGAGCATGTGTGAATGCCATTTTCCAAGTGGAATGTCCACAGAGGGGCGCCAAAAGCAAGTTGCGAAGCAAGTTGTTTTCAGCTGTACAGGATGTAATGCAGTGCAGCGGAATTGCATTAACTGGAATTGTATTCAAACCCCGAATCTAAACCTAACTATCAGTGGACTAAAAATGTTATGTTAGAGGGAAAGGTAAAAATGCTTGAGCCGATGCACAAATGTCTGATGGGGGATGGCACTTGTCAGTAAGTTGGAATAATGTGGCCGATCCTAGGGTACTGTAACTCTCAGAACCTTCCTGCAGTGCCCTTCAAGGGCCAAAAATGCTGTTTGGAAAACATACTTGCTCCATTATATCCATACTTTCCTACTACGTATGTAGTATACCAAAAACAGAATGCCGATGGAGTAGTATGTCTGAATCCTCAGTATTCAAAAAAATACACTGCTGAGGAGACGGTGAACAGCAGTGAACCGCAAGTCAAATATTTTTTTCAATTATAAGTGAAATACACTCATTTAGCACTTTATTAGGAAAACCTGTACACCTACATATTCATGTGATTATCTAATCAGCCAATCGCGTGACAGCTATGCAATGCATTAATCATGCAGAAATGGGTCAGGAGCTTCAGTTAATGTTCACATCAACCATCAGAATGTGGAAAAAAATGTATCTCAGTGATTTCGACTGAGGCATGATTGTTTTGCTAGACAAGCTGGTTTGAGTATTTTGAGTAAAGTATGCTCAGAATGGTGCAATAAACAAAATACATCCAGTGAGATGCAGTTCTGTGGACAGAAGTTCCTTGTTGATGAGAGAGGTCAGCAGAGAATGGCTAGACTTGTTCAAGCTGACAGAAAGGCTACAGTAACTCAAATAACCACTCTGTACAATTTTAGTGAGCAGAATAGCATCTCAGAATGAGAATACACAACACGTCAAACCTTGAGGTGGATTGGCTACAACAGCAGAAGACCACGTTGTGCCAGAGAGTTCCTAATAAAGTGTTAAGTGAATGTATATACCAAGAAAGTTGTTTCTTGTGCTTAAATGGTCCTTGTGTAACAAAACGTACATACAAATGTCCATGAGGATGCCATGCTCTTTATTTAATGAGCTTGAAAACCCATACAGGGATTAATCGACAGGGCATGCAAATCTCAAACCCTTTTAAATGACGCCAATGACACTAGCAGGGCCAAGAGTCAGAAATGTATCAGCGACTGTTGCCAAGGGCTCAAACGGAGTACCCTAGAGTGTCTCTATAACAACAAATAAATCCCATAAAAGAATACGGACGGGACGATAAGGTCTAAGACTGCGTACCCCGTGCAAAAAATAGGAGACAAGAGAATGTCTACCGCCAGAGACTCCATTGATAATCGCATGGTCAGCTGCTATAGTGACAAAATAGACTTTAAGCATTGCTGGGGCAATTCCGGCCCCGAAATGCTCTTGCAGAAATGCAGCAATGTACCGACAAGGCAGTGTACTGGATCTTCGCCTTGCGCTGTACATCAAGAAACAAAAATATGCCACTTGAACATATAAAGCTTCCTAGTTGATGGAGCTCTAGCACTCAGAATGATATCAACCATGGTGGGGGATAACCCACCATTCAAAAGAGTGCCCTTTTCAGGGACCATACCCATAAATTCCACAAGTCTGGCTGGGTGTGCCAAATGCTGCCCCAAGCAGATCCACTTCCACTCTGACAAACCTTCTCGAAATTTGTTCCATATCTGAGGATGTAATGTCCATTTGCTGGGCATCAAGCCTGGAACATTCGTACCACACATTGTCCCATGCCCACAGATGAATGTGTCATGCCAGCCTCAGCATGGCATGAGAATGCACTCTTCCCTAGCGATTGATGTAGAACCCCACCGTCCTGTTGTCCAAACGGATAAGGACATGGCTGTCCTGCATCTCTGGGAGGAAAAATTTTAACACCAGCAGCACCGTGAACATCTCCAGACAGTTTATTTGACAATATTGCCGCTTGCTCATCCAAACCACGAAGGACCCTCTTATACAGTGACCCAACCCGTGGAGGAGGCGTCTGTCATTATAACTTTGCGGCGACAGACCTGTCCCAACGGAACACCCGACATCAGAAGGCGGGTCCATTTCCATGGTGACAGAGTTCGGTAGCACCCATGTATCACATTGAAGAGAAGGAATGCATATGTCAGTGTTTGAAGTCCCTTTGTGGAGTTCATCCAGCACTGAATAGGTCTCGCATGCAACATGCCCAGGGGAATGACATCAGAAGCCATGATCATGAGCCCCAAAAACCTTTTTCCAATTTGATAATATTTTTGCCTTTAATGTATTCAGGCATAAAAGATGAGCACCCTGAGATGCCTTTGCAGCAGGGACACTGACAGTATAAACCTTTTCCCTGGTATTTTGAATGGAGAAAAATGTATGAACATTGGGGAAAGTGTTCATTTGGAAAAACTGGTTCACCACAACGGCCCCAGTATTCTTTATGGGGGACAATGTGTGGTGCTTATGTTTATTGTGTGTTTTGTGTACAATTGTGTTTGATGAACATTGAATTCTGTTTTGCAAGTCTCGAGACCCTTGGCCATGGAGATAAAGGCTGATTTCAGAAAATGTGTTTTTAATGTTCGCTCTCCAGCGCAAGCTGTGGGGGGAAACCAAACTATATTTTAGTAGGGTGTTCGAAGCATCATCAGCGACAAACAACCCAATACTGTCCGAAAGGCAATCAGGAACAGCATGGATATGTTTGTATGGTCCGGTTTCATTCACCGAATGGGGGCTCACCCTTCATTTCACTGCAGTCTGTTAGGCTTGCTTCTGGTGTCCTGCCGGCTGCTTAAAAGGGTTGGCCCAACATCCAAATGCCTAACCAGACGTGCCCGTGATGGTGGGAATGAACGTGGTCTCTAATCCTTCTGAGGGTGTGCAAAACTTGTGTCCGACACCATATGCGGCTCTCTAGTGGGACATTGCAAAGATAATACACCAGAACTGTGGCGGGCTATTCTCTCTCTCTCTATGAGGAAGCATCTCCGGGAAAGGGAATTGTGCTGTTTCACAGCATGGAATTTTTCCACCGCCGACAGAACTGCATCACTGAACAGTCCATATTGTGACACAGGAGCGTTCATTATATAGGCCTTGTCCCTGTCAAAAATATCTGTGAGTGTATAGCACAGATGTTGTTCCGCTGCCACGAGGCCCACCATAGTCCGACCAGCAGCACAATCAATATGTTTGGTAACTTTTAGTGCCAAATCAGAAGCTCTGCACATTTCCTTGATGGCTTCAGCAGCTAGTCCAGCTCCCTTGTCTAAAACTCTTTTAAAATGGGCCTGGTAGGCTTGCAAAACAACCAGCGTATGCAAAGCTGATACCACCTGGCCCGAAGCCTGGAAGGCCTTGCTCAAAATGGACTCAACAAGGCTCAACTCTGCACAGCTTCGAGGGAAGAGTAGGCCTCGATTTCCATGTGGTCATTGAAGAAGGGACCATTGCAGGAACTGAAGTATATCCATGGTCGGAAGCTCAGCACACATTAGAAAACTCTAATCCTAGCTGAATAAGTTTGATCCCAGTACTCCGAAATCTTGCAATTGAGGTTTGGGGAAAAGTCAATCCAGGTGCAATTTTTACACTGCACATGTAATAACCTCCAGAAATTCCACATAAGTTGCCGAAGGTCTGGAAATCCGACCGCTAAGGAGGCATGGCTTCAACCTGGCCGCCGATCGATTCTCGGAATCCGATGCTGCCGTAGATATGGTGTTCTCATCCTCAGCACTGAAGGAAACTGCAGTGTGAGGCCTCAGGGCTCGGATCAAATGCCCATGTGTAAACTCCACGGGAGAATGTCTAGCCGAATCTGGATGGCCTGCCGTTCAACTCCCATATCAAACTGCCGTGTGGCACTGGCAGAGTGGCGCTGGCAGACACGGGGTCTGCAGCAGCACGTGGATTGATCAAATTTCAAAAGGAGACGAGCCTTTCATGAAGTATCCTGACATTCATTAAATCACACTGTGGGCACTCCAAACCTTCCAATGCGGCCTCAGCATGGCAACAACCCAGACAGGCAATACACATGTTGTGGGAATCTTCACCAACAATGAACCGTGTGCACGGAGGTAAGCACTTCCTAAATTACATCCTGTGTTGCCACTCAAAAGGGAGAATAATAATGATCCTTGCTTCAACGTGAGTCATTTGGTACAACACCGGCCAGACTAAATTGTATATTGAAGAACAGAAAATATGACTCATTGGTGTGAAGTGAGTGCGTTTATGGAGCCCCTGACATAGCTCCCTAGGGGTGTTGCTTAAGCGCCATCAGCCAATAAATTGGTGTGATTGTATAAGGGCTTCAGACCACGTGACACTCAGGGTATGTCCCAATGCGATTACGCAGCTCGAGTTCCTACAAAAACTTTGTTGTTATTAATTCATATATTTGGGTCACGGGTCAATACCCATGTACCCAGATGAAGTATGTCTGGAATCTGTTCATACTACTTGTACCTAAAGAACGTACTGTTGTTCTGGCCAAAAAGTGCGTCCTTCACCAAATAAATTCTTACTCTTACGGTACACGTTTTTGGATGCAGAGCCTATGTGTGAAATCCTGGTCTAACTCTGATAAGCTAAACACATTATTAGTGAGGAAGGTGTATCTAGGTATGATGTTTTGGGGCCTTTATTTAAGTACTTAGTACTGGGTGTGAGGTTTGTGGAAAAATCTCTCTGTAAATTAAATTGGCCCCAATTACACATTGAATGTTATTATTTCAGAAATGTCTGTGTGTGGGTGGGTTTGGGTGGTTTACGAGGACATTTTTTAGGTTACAAACTGGTAACAACAAGGGTATTATGCTATAAATGTGGTTTATGCAAAACCTTACTCACAATACAAAACCCAAACAAAGTGTAAAGGACATAAAACGTACCGTATACAATGATTTTGCAAAAATAAAAAAAAGGTTAAAAAAAAATAAAAAAAAATAAAAAAATAAATGTGGTTTATGAGGACATTTCTAGTGTCCCCATAATTCAAATTGCTTAAAGAAATATATTAACAATCTTGAAAATGTGAAAATGCAGAAAGTTTTTTGTGATGGTTAGGTTTAGGGGTAGGGTTAAGGTTAGGGAATAGAATCTATAGTTCGTACAGTATAAAATCATTAGCTCTATGGAGAGTCCTCATAAGGATAGCCGCACCAACATGTGTGTGTGCTGCTATTTACTGTAAAAAAAACATCTGCTAATGTATATTTGTGTGTAAATATCTGACAATGTTTCTGATGCAATGTGTATATGTTTGTATTTGATCTGGAGTGTATGTATGTTTCTGATCATCGGAGGAGTGGAAGGGTTTAAACCTTTGCCCTGAGGAGATCTAAAACTGTGTATTATTCTGTCTGGCACCAATGCAGCCAGCTGAGGGTGGTGGAGAGGGAAGAACTAATGCTTTTGGTGTGCCAGTGAATGAAATTTGCAGAGCTAAATATATTCACCACACAAAAAACAATCGCAAATCATAACCAGCCAAAGCGCCCAGAGATTATGGACGAAAATCCCTAATCCAGTTTGAGTTTTAAAGGTGCACTCAATAACTTTTGTCTTTGTGTCATCTTGAACTGAAACTTGAAATAGTTTTCATTTTTTTAGATGCCATTGTAGAAATTGAATATTCACAGTCAGCCATGATGGATTTAATCAATAAGTGAAAGTATCAATTAACAGGACGATGACTGACATTAAGAGAGTACTATTCGGCAGGTCATGTGATTCTAACATGGCAGCCCCCATGTGCAGACCCTCTACATGTAGAATAAAACAGCTTTTATAAGGTTACTGATATGAATGGAGTCTTCATTTTAATGTGAGTGCTCATGATTTCCAACATATATTGCAAAATTACAATCCATGTCTTTAGGAGTTAAACTTTTTTAATGAGGAAAAAATTACTGAGTGCACCTTTAAAGATTCATTGTTTTGAAATTAAATGAATGTTGTTTATCTTTTTAAAAACATAGTAACTTGTATGAATTTAGAATGTGTAATCACACTTTGTGTACGATTTTGAATGCAGCTCATCCAATCAGAATTTAGAACCTTTTCTGTTTTATCATTTAAATTTGACCAAGGACTTGTTGTTGGGGAAAATCAAATGAATTAGTAGTTTAACCTGATGTTTATTTTAGTAAAACTTTATATTTTATGTTATCCCATATTGTATTTTCCCATGAGTGAATTTGAACTTTAATGTAAAAATGTAATCCATTTTAGACATTAGATTTACATAATTTTGAAGCCTTTACATGCTATGTGCTAACAACTGTTTTACCTTCATGCCTAGATATTGCCAAATCCCTATATCCCCCTCTCTGCTTTGCACATCATGTTCCCAGTGTGGATATAATGGAATATTGTTCTTTCACTGTGATCCATCAAAGGCTTGTCATTGTTTTTGGCATCTACTTGATTAGTTTACCACTATGAGGCTGAAAATTAATTAAAGTGATTAAACAGGGAAGTAATATTGAGGTGATCACCTTTTTGAGGACACAAAGGGGTTGGACGAAGTAAAGGAAACGTGAGAAAGGGGGGGGGGGGGCTTTTTAATGGCACACATGATTCCATTCTCCATCATAAATCAGCCAGACCCCGTCTGTATGCCAATAATGGGATTTGAATATTCCTAATATTGAAGCTTTGACCAATAATTGACCAATAATAACAAGACTTGACACCATTCAAATAAGGTTGTTCCAAAACTTTATGTACACTGGTGTCATTTTTTAATAGTTTATTTGGGACATTTCAGTAAAAGGTTTTCCAGTATCAGGTAACTGTACATTTTAAACCCACAGAACCCCAACATTAAAATGGAGATCCCTTTAATATCCCAATTGTTTCTCCTAAACAACAATGAAATTTCATAGAAAGCAAACTGAGACTTTTGCGTAAGTCTCCTCAGATTTTCGCCTGAGAAACTGACCCTAGTAATCTCACATTTGTCTCAACTAAAGTTTCTAAAGGTGTCTCAAACTGTACTCTGATTTGACAAGATACAGTACCAAAGTCTGCAATCAAAAGTCAGAGGTTTCAATATGAACTCAAACATTTTTCATCAAATGTGTCCAAGATCAAAGTATCTGAGCTCTGCTATCCACATAAGTCTCGTACAGCTCTATACTCTTATTGTATGTCAACAGTAGTGTTGGGCAAGTTACTCAAAATAAGTAATCCACTACAAATTACTAATGACTTTTCTAAAACTGTTCTGTTTTTTAAACTAATTGCTTCACATAAAAACGAATCACATTGCTAATTATTTTACTTTTAAATTATTTTCTAAATCACTTTTGATTGGGTTTTTGCCTCAAATTCAAAATGTCTATATTTCCTCCTCATTCATTGTCACACAACCTTTCAGCTGTCAATAGGTACTTTTTTATGGGCATTTTGGGATATCGGATAAAAGCTGTTGGATGGAAACACCAAGATGCTAATCAATTCTCCAAAATACGCATAAAATGTATATCTTCGCTTGAGGTGGATGCATTTTTTTATTCGATAAGAAGACATGCGCATAATCTATGATGGAAACATATTTACCGAATGAACTCCTATGGAATATATTAGGAATACAGGATGTGAGAAAAAGTCATGTTACTGAATAACTTGTTCATAACTGGACTAACCAGAGGACCAATCTTTGCATCTGAAATGCTGCTCTGGCCATTCAGAAATATGTGTTTCTAGAATATCCAAAGCCTGCAAAGAGTTTGCAGAGCAAATCAGTCAAATGCAAACTTGAACTGTGCCGAAGTGCAGGTTTATTGAAACTTTTGAAAAATATATTATAGATCAACACAGCAGAGACATAAGAAATGAGGAACACACACACACACACAGATGAAGTTCTTTACTGTGTTTTGTCTGTGTGCTCTAAACTGCAAGTATTTTATTCATAAAAGACTCACAGTTGCTACAATTTCTCCAGAAGTGGCGTTTTTTTTTTTTAACACATGGGATTGAAACGCGGCTTTATTCGCGTATTGTTTTTGGCGATATTATGGTTTTTCGCATAAAATAAATTAGCAACTTGGATGGAAACACAGCTACAGAAACGCTAACAGACGTACATATAAATTCATATTTAAAATGTATTGTACATATAATGTTAGCACAAGTAATGTACTTAAAAGTAATTACTTTAATTGAAATTCAGTAACTGTAAACTGATTACAAGAATTTAAAATGTAATGTGTTACACTACTTTTTGGACTAAAAAGTCAATTGATTTCAATAACTAAATACTTTGTCATTTTTAATAAAGTATCCTCCTCTATAAAAGAGCAACCACTGAGAATAAAACTTTCTTCTAGGACATCAAAGATGTAATCATTTATAAAAGGTCAAATGGTGTTTCTCACCTTTGACCTCAGATGACCATTGTAAGATAACCCTTGACTTTGTAAATATTTCCATAGTTGTCTCTTACTACAAATGCAACAGACTGAATTTGACTGAATAGCAACAAGTTTGATATTCATTATATTTATGAGCTTGGCAACACTGCAGGCTTCTGATTTTACCACTCTTCCCTCCTCTTGAATAATTACACAAAGAGTGTGAGATGTGTTTGGGTGTTGTGTGTGTGTGTGAGATAGTGGGACTGGTTTCCATAGCAATGCGACCCAAAGTGCTCACAGTAACCTAATTGGTATGCTTCTCCTGACCGCCCTTATTGTAGCCATTCTAATCATAGTCCTTTTGTAGTAATAAAGGACGCTATTAAAGAAATCTCAAGCCTAGCTAGGGTTTTCCTCTCCTCCAACCCCCCCCCCCCCACCCCCCCCCCCACACACACACACCATGCTTTACTTCAAGCCCCTTCAGCAGCCACTGTGCACCCACAACCTACCGCCGTGATTGTCAGCTGGACACTGAATACAGTGGAAAAGGTTTGAGAGTCCTTCCTTATGTTCGAAGCCATTTGGGATCATGCCACCTGCTTTACATCCTGCTATGAAAGAAGAAATCTTACCTCATTCATAGAACAACTTGAGTGCCAGGCCAAAATTTGCCGTGTTTTAGTATCTGTAAATTAATATAGCTAGCAAACGCCAGTATAGCCTATGCTTAATCAGGTAATATGCACTCGCTGAGCACTTTATTAGGGACACCTGTACACTTATTCATTCGATTGGCTAATCAACCAATCATGTGCAAGCAGTGCAATGCATGATATCATGCAGAAACGGGTCAGGGGCTTCATTTACTTCATCAACCATCAGAATTAGGAAAAAATTTGATCTTATGATTGCGACATGTTAAACCTTGTCGGATGGGCTTCAACAACAGAAGACCATGTCGGGTTCAACTTCTGTCAACAAAGAAGAGAAAGCTGAGGCTTCAGTGGGCACATGCTCACCAAAACTGGACAGTTGAAGGTTGGAAAGACATAGCCTAGTCTGACGAATCTCGATTTCTGCTGAGGTGCACAGATGGTAGAGTCAGAATTTGGCACCAACAGCATGAATCCATGGACTCAACCTGCCTTGTATCAACAGTCCAGTTGCTGCCTTGTGGTGTAATGGTGTGGGGAATGTTTTTTTGGCAGACTTTGGGCCAGTTAATACCAATCAATCATGGCTTGAATGCCACAGCCTATTGGAGGATTGTTGCTGACCAGGTGCATCCCTTCATGGCCACAATTTACCCATCTTCTTTTGGCTACTTCAAGCATGATAATGCACCATGTCACAAACCAAAAGTCATCTCAAACTGATTTCATGAACATGTCAATGAGTTCACTGTTCTTCAGTGGCCTTCCCAGTCACTGGATCTGAAACCTTTAGAACTCATTTGGGATGTGGTAGAACAGGAGATTTGTAGCTGACAAATCTGCAGAAATTGGGTGATGCAATCATGTCAACATGGACCAGAATCCCAGGAATATTTCCAAAATCTTGTGGAATCCATGCCACAATGAATTGAGGCTGTTTTGAGAGCAAAGGAAGGCCATAACCAGTATAAGTATACAGTAGTGTTCAGTGATTTGTATTTCATAATACACTATATACAGGAAAACAATTTGGGGAAAAATGGGGTCCAATATCTGAGACAACTAGAACATTCCTGCTATTTTGATTTTTTTCAGTTTTTTTATTGCAAAATACATTATCAGCATAAAAATTTGAGTAAAAAGTTCCATTGAAATGTAATATTATTTTAATTCTCCTTTTTGATTTAATGACTCCATGCACTCGAGCTGTCATAGACCCCACAAGTTTATGCAAAATTTGATGAATCCATGTTATCCCAGCATGATTTGAGGAGCATCTTGTGTGCTTCAATGTAAGCAAGGAAATCTGATCTTTGATACAAATAAGTTAACATGGTCAATGTCACAAATTTGCTTTGATTTGATTAGTGACCAAAAGACAGTTCAGAATGTGAAAATGTTTTCAATTGTCCAAAATTCTAAATCTTCCAGGTTTAAATTATATTTTGAATCCCAGATTTCAATGTCGTCTCTGACTATTGGGCCCCACTACTGTAAAAAGCCTATATTAAAAAAGTGGAGGATTTCAATTGTGCCCAACAGCTTTTAACACACTTTCAACACATTATTATTTTATTTTGTACAGAATATCTATTTACAGCAATAAGCAGCTCTCCGTACTTCATTAAGCCCACCAGTGTTTAACAGGTAGCCTCCTTCTGGGTTCCTGTTCCTTGCTTGTCTTTTTAATGAGTTTCTTCAATCCATTGGAGGTTTTAAGGACTAATTTACAACTGCTTCAAATAATTTCTAATTAGCAAAATTGCAGTAATAATTGTCTCGCTAATCTGGTGGAATAATTAGTGATATGGCGTGTAGTGAGTCCTCCGTGCTTGAATGATCTCTGCGGGGTGTCCAGTGTTGACTGTCCGCTCAAAGGGGCTCATGCCGAGAGGACTGGGGCAGACAGTGATGTCTTTGTAAAATGGTGGTTTGTGGGTGGCCCATCTTTACCCTGGGAATTTTGTCTTGCACTGGTAATTGAGCTGCTAACAAGGCTGTGAATGGATGTAGCATGCAGAGGGTGTAAGTTTGGTGATGGAAACTCAGCATTAGCCATGCATACAGGTTTCCCACACCTTTTGACCAATACATTTCTATTCATTTTTAGAGATTACACTCACAAAAGGAATTTTTAGCCAAGGAAATATTTTAGAGCTAAGCATAACGATAAACTTCAGTTCAAATTTAATGACTTTTCCCAACATAGCCTAATAACAACTCTTAATAATTCTGTTTAGATGGTGAAATCATAAAAAATAAAAAAAAATAAAAAAAATTTCCAGAGAGAGCAACCAATCAACAAACAGAACTTCAAATCTATACAGGCATCAAATTTAGCTAGCTTCCTATCCAACACTTTATTTTAAGGAAGGAACCATTCGTAAACAAATCTGGTTACTCATTCCATATTTATTTATGCAAATTTGTGCTTAGTAATATAACAAAAGGTTACATAAGATTGTTGTCAGGGGTGCTGTTAGAATTGTTGGGCCCCCTGACAACTTTGTACTGGCCCCATATCTTATCGCAACACATAACAAATGTTTTTCTCATATACATTATCATTATTAATTACCGTAAACATGACTGCACAGTCAAATACAAATTTAAGTTTGAATAATTTCTCAAAATTATTTAAATTATGTATTTAATAAAAAATAACTATAGGCATTATGTATTATAAATGAACATAAACACTTGTTTGAATGTTTGTTCTAGACTAGTTTAGAGAGTTGGAACTGTGCTGCTAATGGAAATGTTGACTTTTTATGTTTAAATGTTGATTAAATTCATCTCCGGGAACATCTGATGGCAAATAAAACCAGATTCGCCCATGATCCCCCCCCCCGATCAGACAGCAATAGAACATATGCGCTATTACTGTAGCAAAAATGATGGGAAGATGGAAGCTTTAGTTATTGATTTTAAATGTGTTAAGGCTACTAGTTTAAAAAAACCCAGTTACATTGATACATTGATTTGGATGAATTTATCTAGCATTTCACATTCTCAGAATACTGAGAAAAGAGGAATAGTACGTTGTGACTGTTAAGTCCACTTTAGTAGGGTCATACCTGCACTGTCTTCATGTACTGTATTGTGCGAGTCTCTTGGAGACTTTGAGTGATGACCTATTGCTCCCATACTCAGTATAGAAAATCCCTCCAGACGCATTATAGAACAACTCCAGTGAGCTCTAATTACACTCTAATGTGCTAAATTGGTGGAAAATTAGCTGCTAATAATCCCCTAATTCGTGTCCTACTAATGGCCTGTTATCCTAAAACCTAAATTGTTATGTTAATTGAGGTTCCATCATAGGAAGGGATGATCACACTGCCATGGGTTAATGCAGGTCGCTCTGTATTTTTCTCCACTGTTAATTCTGTCTTCAGCTGTTGCTCTAACTCTCTTTAGACTCACTAATATACAGTTTTACATGCCATGTTCTCTATTTTAATGGTTGGAAATCTCATAAAATCATTAAATTCACTCCTAATTCTTAAACCACTTACAGTTGTGGCAACACACTTTAATATAAAATTATTTTCAGTATGATTTGTCTTTTTTTAATTCGGCTGCAATAAATGTTTCATTCTCATCAGTATCTGATTTCTGTAGTTGGGTTGCAGGTCTGTTCTGATAGGGTCACGGCCAGCAGGGAAAAAACAATGCTAAATGCAGTTATTAAAATACAACTACAGTAATGCATTATAATAGTAAAATAAATAGGCTTATCAATTTTTGAAGGAAGGAGCACGTGTCCTTTATCATTTGTTGTTGACGTTAAAGTCTGTGCATCAAGTCAAACTAAATTGTATTTTGGCACCAATTCTGTCTCTTTCACTTTCAGATTGTGAAAGTGAAAGTGGAGATTTATAGTTAAAAAGGACTTACATATTGATCTGTTTCCCATCCACATCTATCATATCGCTTCTGAAGACATGGATTTAACCACTGGAGTCATATAGATTACTTTTATGCTGCCTTTATGTGCTTTTGGAGCTTGAATGGTCTAGCAACTATTCACTTGCATTGTATGGCCCTACAGAGCTGAAATATTCTTCTAAAAATCTTTGTTTGTGTTCTGCAGAAGAAAGAATGTCGTACACATCTGGGATAGCATGAAGGCGAGAAAATGATGAGAGCATTTTCATTTTGGGGTGAACTGTTCCTTTTAGTCTCTGCGGGTATTTTGCATCTATTTTATAGTGAAATATGTAGTTAAAAGCTGCTGTTCATCTTGTTTTCGACTCTGTTATATTGTAGTTCAATTGTTATATTATAGTTAAATTTTGTTGTATTTAGTGTAAATTTGTAATTTCATGTCAGCTGAATCAAGATTCCTTCACTAGAATCCTTCAAGCATGTTTACATGCATAATCCAGGTTATTTTTGATAAGATGACAATGCAAAAGATTATGTAAACTATATAAAGATTGTCTTTAATTGGGGTAAAGCATAAAGGGTTTAAGCAAAAATCGATCGACACAGATTTCTGCCAATTACTCTGACTTGTATTGCATGTAAACACTTTTACTGGCGTTCTTATTGACTGATCCAATGTGCGTAAGTGTTGTGCAAGTTTACGTTTTGACGTCAAAAGCAGGGAATAACCTGAGGATCATTGTCTAATTCTTTTAAATTAGCTGAGTTTAGGTAGTTATCTGCATAATGAATGTAAAAGCTCTCATTGTTTTTGAGCCAGGAATACTACTCTGATTAAATCATAAATTGTATGTACTTATATATATACATTTAAAATATATTGCCCCATGTAATAAATAGCTTCAAAGTACTTCAATGTTAATTTATTTCTGTGTAACTAACTATATTTTCAAAAGAGTGGCTTGATAATATTTGAACTATTTTAAATCACTAGAAGCTTGTAGCTTGGCAAAATACAGATTTAATGTAGCTTTCCCAACACCACTGAGAACCATTGATCTATGGTGATCTAGATGTCATCTGTATGGATGCAGGGCTCCCTGCAAGGTGGCTGTCCTGCTTTTCCCCATCTGTAAAATATACTAACGTATATAAAGAAATGGTGGGTCTTCTGGCCTTTTGCTGACATTTACAACTGCTGGGCAAGGACATGGCCTTTTCTTTCTCTTCCTCTTTTTCTCAACTAATCAGGTGGCTTGAATAGGAGCCAGATAAGGCTATTGTTTGCCCTGACAATGTCTTGATGGTTTGGCCCAGTGGAGATCGTAGGCAAAGCGTCTTCTTTTAAAGGAGGTAGGCCACCAGAGAGAACTCATTACTATGGTGCATCTGGGTTAATTAGTTGGCAAAAATGCTTGAGTGGAAAAGATGGAAAGAAAGAAATGTAGTAGTCACTAATAGAAATTTAGAAATGATAATAGAAAGTAATATACAAAGATGATATACAACAATCTGGCTAACCTCTCTGTTTTTGCAAGTAAACTGGATTTCTGGTTTGTTTGTTTCCAAATACATAAAATATTCTCAAGCATACTCGTGTCGTTCCAAACCCGTGTGACTTTCTTTCTAATGAGGAACACAAAAAGAGATGTTTTAGATGTCTGTTCCATACAATGCACTTGAAAGCTAAACAAAGTACCACAAAAGTAATCCATGTGACTTATGCATTAAATTAAATGTCTATTTATCGCGAAATGGCATGCTGTTAAACACAATGTATGTATGTATGTGAACTATAGGTTCATTTTCCTTCAAATATCCTATACAATGGTAATCAATAATTTTATTTTAAAGAATGTAATGTCTGTAATGTCAATGTAATGCCCTGGAAACATAATGTAAAAAGGAGGAGTGCGGGGCCGGCCTGGAACAACGCACGTTAAATTTCTTAAAGTGCCCTGTTAATGCTTTGAGTCTGGGCAGAGTTAGGAAAAGAAGGTAGGTTTGACCCATAATCTGAGACATGGGTAATTATATATAATACTCCTTTAAAGATCAATCAGTCATAAAGGAAGCAATAGTTTGCTAAAAAATTAAGATTCAGTCATCATTTAATCAGCTTATTGTCTTTCAAACCCATATTAAATTTTTTTCTGCTGTGGAACACTAAAAGAGATGTAAGGCAGCCTCAGTCACCATTCGCTTTCATTGCATGGAAAAAGATGCAATAAAAGTGCAACATGATCACACGTGAAAAACCTAAGATCGCTGTATTATGCCGACTCACTGACAAGTGGCATCTTTTATCGAACATTTTTGCGTTGGCTCTATGGTGTTTACTTTGCGACTTGAAGCATGTTGTGTCAGCTGCGTTGGAGAACAGGGTTCGAATCCCACATTGAAACCAGGAAGTAATCGCATTCACAAAATCAGTGAGGAGCACAATTTTTGAGGTTGCATTTTTCCCTTTAACATTGCATTTTTATTCCACTGATTGTTAGGTTTAGGTTCGGGTTTGTGTTTGGGGTTTCAGTTTATAAAAAATGCATTTCACTACACTATATTATAGCCTGTACATATGAAAACAACTCGCTTCACTACTCAATTTTGCCGCCCCTCTGTGGACATTTCACTCAGAAAATGGAGCTCACATGTGCCTAAATGATCAACAACACTTACTGATTTGGCCACAGGGGGCAGTGTTTCGAATTTTGGTAAGCACAGACTGATTTTAGCTCATTACTATTATTATTATTATTATTATTATTATTATTATTATTATTTAATTAATTTAGCATACCCAATAATATCTCCCTTTTTGTTCCACAAAACAACAGAATGAATAAATAATGACAGAATTGTAATTTTTTAACACATGCTAAATGTTTTAAAACATCTGGTCTGTTGAGTCTCTATCTTGAAATGGTAATGTTCAGCTATAAGACTGGCTGCACAACATATACAGAACTGAACGCTCTCATAAAAAACATAATCCTCTCTTTTTATTTGTATGACAGTATTTTACATTTTAAAAACATTCAGTGTTTACAGAAGAGAATCATATTTTGTGTCTTTTGTTTCACCCACATTCAGTAGGAACTCAACAGATTGGTATCACATGTCAAGTGCAGTATGTTGATGTTTTGTTTAGGGGCTGACAGGTTAATTTGTTTTCTCATGCTCTGCTTTTGTCTTTGCTGCTTCTCATTTAAAACTTCCCTCCCTCTTGCCGTAGGAGGATGCAAGAGCATATCTGCCATAGCCTCGAGTGCCAAGCAGAAATCCTTGCTGTTTCAAGCTGTTATTGTTTACATTGCAGTGTTTCCTTAAAAGAAACACATGCCACTGCTTGAAGAGATACTCGCTCTTATAAAAGACGCTGTGTTCTCGCAATTGTTGTCTGTTGGGTTTTGCAGGAAAAGGTGTCGGCCAAGATTTTTTTGGATGCTGTTCCAAAAAAAATCTGAAGTCTTTCTCAAAGTCAAATATTCCTAAATGAAAATTCACTTATGCACGTCTTCAAAAAGTGTGCATCAGTAGATTATAATAAGTGATAACCGGCTATTGTTACCTTTAAGGAATATTCCGGGTTCAATACAAGTTAAGCTCAATCAATTGAATTTGTGGCCTAATATTAATTACCACAAAAATGTATTCTGACTTGCAAAATAAAAAAATACATATAAGTGAAATGTATTATTTTGACCCTAATGTGTTAGAAAATAGCAATAAATAAGTGTTCTGATAATCTTTATGTTCTTGTCCCTTTAAGGGTTAAAAATATTTAATTTAATTTAATGCTGTCCTCGCAGGATTTTTAAAAGTGTCACTTTGGATAAAAACATCTGCCAAAACTATTAAACTATTACTTTCTAGATAAATACGTACTAAATACAAATCTAAACATTAACATATATACTGTATAACATTGCCTATATTGAATAACATATATACTTTATATAATGGATAGGAAAAAATACCTGTGGAATACCAGCGCAATAGCATTGAATTCCATGAGAAACACATTTTGAATACTAACTTGGTTTTAATAATAATAATAATAATAATAATAATAATAATAATAATAATATTATATATATATATATAATAGCAGACTCATTTGGCAAACAATTACATGATTAAAGTACCCTTAATTGAGGAATTCCTGGAAAGACCCGTTCACGTGAACAATGTAGCAAAAATTGTGGATTCCATATGTGTTCTATGATTTTAATTAAGCTGAAATTGTATAATATTAAATTATAAAATTCTATGACAAGAAAGGATGCCCATAAAGTAATTGAGGAAAAGTCATTTCTGTATTGCTTTGAAAGACACATCATGAAATGTCATAGTTAATTTAGAAATCTATCTAATTTACTTAAAAGCCATAACAAATGTATTAGTATGAGATACTGTGATCCACTACTTTGACTTACTCCTCATTTAAAACATCCAAATCATCCAAAATTACATTAACATGGAATACAAATGTACATTTCTGCCACGTTACTCTTAAAGCTACTTAAAGCCAGTTGCTGGACTAGGATGAAACACCCATTTTTGAGTAATTAACTTACAGTAAATATGATTGTTTAGAGATAGAGCTAGAGTAATCTGTGATAATAGCTGATCCATAGCTGAATTCAGTGCAATTACATATCTTTACAGATATACACCAATATAAAGATATTATAACAACATTTGGCTCATTTACATACTGTTAAATCCTAACTAAAATGTGTAATTTGTCATTCCATCCTGCCTTTTGTCAGCTGATAGTTTTTACAACTCAACAAAAATCTAATCGTCATGCTTTTGTATAGTTTATAAAATATATCACCATGAATACTCTGATTAAAAAAGATAAAGTAACCTATTATTTCTTTCTCTATGTGATCACTTTGATTATTTGTTTGCCAATTTACTATAAATAATTTTTGTTATAACAATGTTATTCTCAGCTTCTCCGTTTCTATTTTGTATTAATAAGCCTTTTAAAAAATGGTTGTTAATAATAATTGTAAAATTCATCAATTTCTGTCAATCAGCTCATCAATCAAACCCCTCTTGACTGGGCTGTTCTTATAATTTTCTAAATGTGGTCACATGCTTAGCTGCATTATTTGTCATTCAACCTCTGTTATTAGGATATGAATAAATAGGGATGAGAGCGGTTGGAGATGAAAGCGATGGTTGCAGTGCAACACAGAAAGAAGAGCGAGTGAGGGAGGGAGGGAGGGAGAGAGAGAGAGAGAGAGAGAGAGAGAGAGAGAGAGAGAGAGAGAGAGAGAGAATATTCAGGGCATTTGGACGTTTGTGCAGTCAGCAGTGTCAGTAACATCAAAGGATTGCACCACTTCACACTGTTCATGTGCTGGTAATTTGGGTAATTCTATTGCAGGGTTTGTCGATCCTGAAATTATGGGCGCTACTGTCCTCGTGTGCCATATAATTTAGTTGTTTCCTACTTGTTTGACTGAAACGAAAGGGAAGCGACAACCAGGCTCGATATACTCGGAGGAGAATTGCTGCAATTGTTCCCCTATATTTTGGTCTTATGCAAAAGTGACATAGCCAGAGAGAGAAAAACCTGCCCCTTTATTTGAAAGGCAATTTATGCACTGCTGTTTCATGAAGCCACAACAAGCAGCAACTTTGCCTTTCTTGCACTCTTGCTTTTTAATTGATGAATTCAAACTGCTTTTAAAATATTTTTTTAGGAATACAAATCTTAACAACAACAACTTGCACTGCTGCCTTTTCTAATTCATCGATGCTGTTTTTCCTATTTAAGATTAAGCCAGTAAATTAACGATCACTGATTTGATAGTTTGTAGATCACATTTCTTTAACATTTTGCGTTAAGCTCAATCGACAGCATTTGTGGCATAATGTTGATAACCACAAAAAAACTCAAATTCCGTCGATTGAGCTTAATTTGTATTGAACCCGGAATATTCCTTTAATAAAAAAAAAAACATAAGCATGCATTCCTTGCTCTTGTAAAGACTAATACAGGAGGATGTAAACATATTTACAGAGACTTCTAAGATCTATTACAGGCTCTAAAGGGGTTGCAACAAATAGCTTGCCTCTTTGCCATGGTGGCGACAGCTTGTGTTTTTGGGGTCTTTTGGGCCTTTTTTTGGTCTCTGTAGTAACCAAGACCTATTGGGATTCCTTGGTAGAGACAAAAGACACTTGCCTTTAAGTTTTGCACAGTTAGCTAAAACCTTTATCAAGTAATTGTTCTGGAGAAAGAATTTAAACTTTGCAATATCATAACAGAGAAAGTTTTCTGGGCCTGTATTCACAAAGATTTTTATCTTAATACTAGGACTTCTCCAAAGAGTTCCTAGATAGGAGTTTTTGCTTAAAAACCTATTCACAAAACTGCTAAGAGCAAGTTTTAGTATGGAAATCTTCTTTATTTAGTATGTCACTAATTTATTTTAAGAATGTGAAATGTCAGAATAATAGCAGATATAATTATTTATTTCAGCTTTTATTTCTTTCATCACATTCCCGGTGGGTCAGAAGATTATTTACTCTTTGTTAGTACTTGGTATCACTGCTTTTAAATTGTTTAACTTGGGTCAAATATTTTGGGAAGCCTTCCACAAGCTTCTTACAATAAGTTACTGGAATTTTGGCCCATTCCTCCAGACAGAACTGGTGTAACTGAGTCAGGTTTTAGGCCTCCTTGCTCGCACATGCTTTTTCAGTCCTGCCCACAAATTTTCTATTGGATTGAGGTCAGGGCTTTGTGATGGCCACTCCAGTACCTTGACTTTGTTGTCTGTAAGCCATTTTGCCAAAACTTTGGAGATATGCTTTGAGTCATTGTCCATTTGGAAGACCCATTTGCGACCGAGCTTTAACTTCCTTGCTGATGTCTTGAGATGTTGCTTCAATATATCCACATAATTTTCCTTCTTCATGATGCCATCTATTTTGTGAAGTGCACCAGTCCCTCTTGCAGCAAAGCACCCCCACAACATCATGCTGCCACCCCCATTCTTCACGGTTGGGATGGTGTTCTTCCGCTTGCAAGCCTCACCCTTTTTCCTCTAAACATAACGTTGGTCATTATGGCCAAACAGTTCCATTTTTGTTTCATCAGACCAGAGGACATTTTTCCAAAAAGTAAGATCTTTATCCTGATGTGCACTTGCAAACTGTAGTCTGTTTTTTTATGGTAGTTTTGGAGCATTGGATTTTACTTGCTGAACAGCCTTTCAGGTTATATCGATATATTACATGTGTTAAGTGGATATAGATACTTGTCTACATGTTTCCTCCAGCATCTTCACAAGGTCCTTTGCTGTTGTTCTGGGAATGATTTGCACTTCTCACACCAAACTATGTTCATCTCTAGGAGACAGAACTCTTTCTTGAGTGGTATGATTGCTGAGTGGTCCCAAGGGGTTTATACTTGCGTACCATTGTTTGTAAATATGAACATGGTAATTGCTCCCAAGGATGAACCTGGTCTTGGCTGATTTCTTTAGATTTTCCCATGATGTCAAGCAAAGAGGCATTGAGTTTGAAGGTAGGACTTAAAATACATCCACAGGTACAGCTCCAATTCAGTACACCTCCTAACAGAAACTATTTGGCTAATTGTCTAAAGGCTTGACATAATTTTCTGGAATTTTCCAAGCTGATTAAAAGCACAGTTAACTTAGTGTTTGTAAACTTCTGACTCACTGGAATTGTGATATTGTCAATTAAAAGTGAAACAATCTGTCTTGATTGTTGGAAAAAGTACTTGTGTCATGCACAAAGTAAATGTCCTAAACGACTTACCAAAACTATAGTTTGCAAATATGAAATCTGTGGAGTGGTTAAAAAATGTGTTTTAATGACTTCAACCGAAGTGTATGTAAACTTCTGACTGCAACTGTAGATAAATACATACAGTACATACAGTATATTAGAGACAGCCAGATAGATTAGATAGATAGATAGATAGATTGATAGATCGATAGATCGATAGATATTTTTTTTGGTTGATAAACATTTCTTCATCTTGCGTTGATGATGTGAAACTAGCTTGGATCGCGTCAACAGCATCAAAACCCTGGGAAGCCCTGCTATCAGTGGCAGGGCCAGAAGGGTGGCATAGGGTGGTAGCTGCCACCCTAAAAACGAGATTTGCCACCCCACTTGACACCACATCTTGGACCTCGCTTGCATCCTGGAGATGGTGTGTAACAGCTTAACCTGTCTGTGTCACGCATGGTCCATAACAATGTTCTGCCTGTGTCTGGCAGGACACAGCGGCGTTCCACCTCAGTAGAACTTACTGGATGCCACCTCTTTGCTACCACTGGCAAAAAAAACATGGACACGCCCCTGCCTGCGATTGCCGTGATTCAACATGAATTTCCCTTTTATTCTCTGCAGGGAGCGGGTAACTGCATCTCTAACTAAGTTTACAATTATGAAAACAACCTTGCGATTCAGGCGATACTTTTGTCAACATTATAATATATATTATATTATATTATTAAAATACATCAACTCAATTGTAATTCAGCGATACATTTTTAAACAGTCAATGTCATAATATTCTAATATATTATTTTTAATGTGGATTGCCGACAGCAGCATGCTTTGGATAATTAGTGAGTACCTCTTCGGATGTTGCTGTCGTTTTAGGAGCTACATTTAGTGTTAAAATTCTTCATGAATTAATTAATGACCTTAAATTAGGAGTGACACATCCCTAATTTTAAGAGTTGCTCCTAAATTTCTGAGTACTTTTAGCCATATGATTTTTTGTGAATACGGGCACTGGATTTCCCTTTGCCTATCTACTTATGCCACTGGGGGGCAGAGCTCCTCCTGAAAGGAGAGAAGATTTCATTTGGGACAATTTAAACTCTTAATTTTATTAAAATATATTGATGTATTTATTTTTTTTACAATATTTGAACTTGATAATTCACAATTTCTTTCACACTTAAGTCTGTCACTCTGTCTAGTGTAACTCTTTTATGGACTAGCTTTCTCAAAGAGACTTAACAGATAATAACAGATAACTCTAAATTGCATATCATTTCCCTACAACTTTACTCACCTAGAATGCATAGGCTACAATTAGATGCATATTCTTTATAAAACTCCTTGTTTTGTCAATGAAAATACATTTTTAGGTTTAGGTAACTTTTAGTTCAACTTTGAAAAGTTTCACACACATTTAACTGGAAAAAAAATATGAATTAATTAATTTGTAATTTGAACGTAGGGTGACAATTTCCAAAATGTGGTTACTGCAGATGTAATATCCCATAACACCCATTACACAAATACCAGGTATAGTGTACTTGGATCAAAGGTTTCTTTCTAATAGTTTGTTAATAAATTAGTAATATCATAAAACCTTTTGAACTCACTTGCAACACCATAAATAACAGAAGTGGTTTTGCGGACACTGACAAAAAATTGTAGGCTAACCCGAAAATCATGTGGTAACATCTAAATTAACTGTTTTGATTTAACACAAAAATATTATTTAACATAATTAACAATATACCAGTGCAATTACATTGAATTCTATAGGAAACACATATGGAAACTATACTTACTGGATGCCACCTCTTTGACACCACTGGCAAAAAAAACATGTGTGGCAGCAGTGCAGTGCATAAAATCAGGCAGATATGGGTCAGGAGCTTCAGTTAATGTTGACATAAACCATCAGAATTGGGAAAATTTTTTGACTGTGGCATGATTGTTGGTGCCAGATGGGCTGTGTCATGATCCTGCCTCTTTCGTCCAGTGTATACTTGTGTTGGCAGGATTGTGCAGATTCCTCAGCCAATCTCTCAGGTTGGTCGTGCTGTCGTTTCTCTCTCTCCCTTGTATTTCTCACAGGTGCTGCTCAGCAGCGTAATCAGCATAGCCATGGCAGTGCTGATTCACACTGCTTGTGATGAGTTTGTCCACTTCCCTGAGACTGTTGATGAGTCTGTCCAGTTCCCTAAGACTGTCGGCAAGCCTGTCCATTTCCCTGTGGTTCTCAACAAGTCCGTCCAGTTCCCTAAGCCTGTCCAGTTCCTTGTGGCTGTTGACGAATCTGTCCAGTTCTCTGAGGCCATTGACAAGCCTGTTCTGTTCCCTGTGGCCATCACAGAGCTTGTTCAAGACCCCGTGTCCAGTCAAGTCTTCTCATCAAGTCAAGCTGGCCTGTTAAATCAAGTCATCAAGCCAAGTCAAGCCGCAAAGCCATTACACCAATCCAAATCATCACACCAAATCAAGCCACCAAGTTGAGTCATCTCATCTATTCAAACTGTCAAGCCAAGTCATGCCACCAAGCCAAGTTGTTATACCAAGCCTGACCATCACACCAAATCAAGCCACTACGACAATTCATAGCAACACGTCAAGTCATGTCATGTCATCAAGTCAAGTCGTTTCTTCAAGTCAAGTTGTCACTGCCATGCCAAGTCAAGTCATCTCACCTATTCAGACTGTCAAACCAAATCAAGCAGCCAAGTCTCGGACACATGACACATACGAGAAGCAGACGTGTGAGTGATAGCTCTGCACAGTTTGACAGTTTTTTAATGATTTTCTTCTTATAATCCTGTGAGATTCAATACACCCAGGTACATACTTGCTATTTGAGGTAAACATGGCAAAGAAGTAAAAATCCTCAGATTCTGGAGACATTAAAAGACACTTACGTGTTCAATCTGAGGCCTCTGGCGGCCCTTGGGACTTGATTTGGAAGGCGTCAACTGTCCAACATCTCGGTGATACTGGTGAAGGTTGTTGCTGACTTGGAGGATCTTGCTGTAATATGTAGATCGATGGAAACAAAATTTAGTGGCAGATGTTGAGAAACGGATCAATTATCTAGAGTCATCGGAAAGGGACTAATTCGCTAATCCACTCGCATCTAAAATAGACTTGGAACACATTTTGGAAAACTGGAATATTTAGAAAATATGAGCCGAAGGAATAACATACGGATTGTTGAAATTCCTGAGCTTGAAGAAGGCAGAGATATGGTGAAATTCCTTGATGAGCTCTTCCCGAGTCTGCTCGACATAACAGGCCATAATCTGGAAATCAAGCGAGCTCATAGTGTCCCGGCTTGCAGATTTGCTGAGGGAGACAGGCACCGAATAATTCTGGCCAAATTTCTGAGATCATCCAATAAAGGTCTCGTGTTCCACCAGGCAAGAAGCAAAGGAAAGCTTTCTTGGAAGAATCACAATATTTTCTTGTTCCTGGACTTTGCGAATTCGACAAGAGAGAAACGCAATCGGTTCAAGAAATGTAAGAAACTCTTACATCAACGGAAGATCGCTTTTGAATTGATGTTTCTGGCCAAACTGAGAATAAGCTCCAAGGATGGCAGCAAAGTATTTATATGTCCCAAACTGGCACTCTCCTTCATAAATACATTGGAGTGAGTAAGCCATTTGATGTTTCTTATATTATTGGACTGACTCGCTGTTCGGTGACTCGATTGTCTGAGGAAGCTGGGTACCATTTTTGTTTCTTTTTGCATTGGCTCCGCCTAGCGGCTGGAGTTTGTTTTGTGGAAATACACCAATTCGGGGCAGTTGTGGATGAATCTGTTTGATCTTTGTGTTTATGCCTCCTGTTGGCTGGAGTTTGTTTTTGTGGAATATTTTAAGGGACATTAGAATGATTTCATCATCTGCTGCACTCATAACGGCCGGCTCACTGAACAATTGTTTGTCTGTCCGAGGAAACTGAACGACTTTATATCAGCTGGAATTTGTTTTGTGGAGGAACACCCTACGTTCGACACAGTTCTGTGAATGAATCTACATGTTCTTTGTGTTTTCTTTGCCTGATGGCTGGGATCTGTTTTACAAAGTATTTTCTGTTATGTAATTTTGCCTCATAAAATTTGTGCAGAAACTTGAGTAATCCGACGGCAAAGTTGTCATGGGGGCTCTCGTAGGCATACATGGACCTTTTGAGTTTAGAGGGATTGACGCCGGTTGGCGCTGTCATGCGCAGGGTTAATGCGCATGTTTTTCTTTTTTTCTGTTTGTTTTGTTCGGGGGAAGTTCAGGGTTTGATTGTTGTACTAATAGGGAATGTGGTCTGTATAATCTTGTTTTTGACATACAATATATTTTTTTTATTATTCAATATGTCAAATGTTAATATGAGTGGGTTATCTTTCTTCACGTGAAATGTGAATGGGTTGGAGAACCCCATAAAAAGAAGGAAGGTTATTTATTTTCTTAAGCGTAAGAAATATGATATAGTGTTTCTTCAAGAAACACATCTTTCCCTGCAGGAAGCTGAAAAATTTGGTAAGATATGGGGTGGGCATTTTACCTTTAGTGCTGGCTCGAGTAAGAATAGGGGAGTCATTATACTGATAAAGAAATATCTACAATTCAATTACCTTAAACAGAGAAAAGATAAATTAGGAAGAGTCATTGTTGTTGGAGAAATTCAGGGACAAAGTCTGATTTTGGCTAATATTTATGCATCAAAATTAACACTTCATAATTTATGTAAAATTCTTGGTCTTGCAGATATTTGGTGACATTTGAACCCATCTGGTTGGGACTATACATTTTTTTCATCAGTTCATAAGATTTATTATAGAATAGATTTTTATTTTATTTCTAAATTCGTCATTTCATCTGTTGTTAATTGCTCAATTGGAAATATCTTAGTCTCTGATCACACCCTGGTGAGTTTAGAGATGTTGCCACATACAGAGAAAATAAATCATACAGTTGGCGTTTTAATGTATCCCTTTTGCAAAATCCTGATTTCCAACAAATTATAAAGACTGAAATCAATGTTTATTTGGAGACCAACTGTTCCTCAATATCCTCTGTGAATAAACTGCAGACACTCTTGAGATGATGCTTGCTGTTTTTAGAAAAGGTCATGAAGCTTCAGCATACTATTCATGGCTAATTCAGAGTCTAGGTGACAAAGTTTTAACATCTCTTAAGAAGTTATGGGAGAGAGACTTGAATTTAGTACTAGAAGATGGAGAATGGGGTAGGATTTTTAGAAATGTCAAGTCTATGTCTAGGGATGCAAGGGTGTGCCTCATTAAATTTAAGATATTGCATTGTTTTTATTGGACTCCCTGACTGTATAGGCTTGGCCTAAATGACACACCTATTTGCTGGAGATGCCAGTTGGAGGATGGGATAATGGCTCAAGTTTTTTGGTCCTGTGTTGAGATTCAAGAATTTGGTCGGGGGTTCAGAGTTTTGTCTGTGAGGTCTTGGGCACTCAGACCCCAGACTTTGTATTTTGGGTTATGGGGTGGGTATTAATATAATAAATAAACTCATAAAAAATTGGGTCCTTACTTGCGTGATGATCGGCAGGCAGGTGATTCTCAGGGGATGGAAGTCGCCAGGTGCACCCTTGTTTCATGAGTGGTGCACCGAGTTGGTTAGAAAGGCGGCTTTTGAGGAGTTATCTCATAGTCTACTGGGCAGGTTGGTGATTATGGCAGGACGTGGGGCACTTATTTGGCCTTCCTGGGGGAGGAGTAGTGGAGAGGGACAATTGGGTAATTTCTGTAATTAATATGTGGAATAATTTTTGTTCTTTGAATGCAAATATGTTCTTTGAACTGCATGTTTATATGTGTGTCTGTTGTTATTAATGTCTGACCACTGATGTATGTTGGGTGATGGGAGGGAGGGGGGACATAGATGGATAAAAGTTGATTCTGTGTTTTCATGTATTGTTTGTGTACAAGTTTGGAATCAATAAAAATGGTTAATGACAAAAAAAGCAGCCAAGTCTAATCAAGCCATCTAGTCAAGCCGCCAAGCCAAGTCAAACCAACAAGTCAAGTTATACCATCAAGACAAGTCGTCACTTCAAGTGAAGTTGTCACTGTCACACCCAGTCAGGTCATCTCACCAATTCAAACCATCCCACCAAGTCAAGCCACCAAGCCTATTCAAGCTACCAAACCGCCTAGTCGAACGGACACACCTAGTCATGCTGTTATGTCAAGTTGTCCAGTCAAGTTAAGCCACCATGTCAAGCCAAGCTGCTACACTTTGGACTGTCATGATCCTGCCTTTTTCATCCTGTTTATTCTTGCATTGGCAGGATTGTGACAGTTTCCACCCACCACTCAGGCTGTCCCATGTGCTGTTGTTTCTCTCTCTCTCCCTGGTGTTTCTCACAGGTGCTGCTCAGCAGCACAATCAAGTTGGCATGGCATTGCTGATTTGCACTCGTAATTAGTGGAAGCACCTGTATCCTATCTCAGGTTCCACTATTTATTCTCTCCTTAGTCTCATCTTCCCTGCCAGATCATTCTGTCCTCAAACTAGTTGTGTTGGTCCTGTGCATTCCAGTTACCCCCCTAGTTGGTTTGCTTCGTGTTGTTTCTGTGAATTCCAGTGTACTCTGTACACTGTTTTCAGTTTTGTTGTTTTTTTTTAAAATAATTTTATTGTTGGTTTTTTGTACTCCCATATAAATTGTTTTGTTTATTTTATAAGTTTTATTTAAAAAAAAAATAATTCTGTATCTTGGGTCCTTCCTCAACTATGACAGGCTAGTTTGAGTTTTTCAGTAACTTGCTAATCTCCTGGGATTTTCACACCCCATCTCTAGAATTTTCTCCAAATGGTGCCAAAAACAAAGAACATCCTGTGAGTGGCAGTTCTGTGGACTGAAATGCCTTGCTGATGAGAGGTCAACAGAGAATGGCCAGACTTGGTCAAACTGACAAAGTCTACTGTAACTCATAGACCATAGACTTTGTCAGTTTGAACCAGTCAAGGCATTTTCATTGCAGAAATTCCGCTCACTGGAAAAAAAATTTTGTCAGCATTCTGAGTCAATTTTAGAGATGGTTGTGCGTGAAAACCCCAGGACATCAGCAGTTATAGAAATACTCAAACCAGTATGTCTAACACCAACACTCATCCATGCGATGAACTAATCAGCCAACTGTGTGGCTGCAGTGCATAAAAACCTGCACATAGAAGTCAGAAGCTTAATGTTCACATCAACCATCAGAATGGGGGGAAAAGTGTTCTCGTGATATTGACCATGGCATGATTGTTGGTGCCAGATAGACTGGTTTGAGTATTTCTGTAACTGCTGATCTCCTGGGATTTTCACTCACAACAGTCTCTAGAATTTACTTGGAATGGTGCTAAAAGCAAAAATTCAGTGAGCGGCAGATATGTGGACAGAAATGTCCAGACTGGTTCGAACAGACAAAGTCTATGTTAACTCAGATAACTGCTCTGTACAATTGTGGTGAGAAGAATAGCATTCTGAGATGCAGGTTGGCACCGTTTTGGCGGCATGAGGGGGACCTACACCATATTAGGCAGGTGGTTTTAATATTGTGGCTGATCTGTGTGTGTGTGTGTGTTTTTGTGTGTGTATATATATATATCTTAAATCTGAAAATCTGACAAAACCCCCCTTTGGGACATCTCAATTGGAAAAAATATACATATATTCAATAAAAATATATGTTTTTTTATTCTTAAAAAAAGCAACTGTTATACTTATTAAATACTTATTATATTTAGTAAGGTTAGGGTTTGGGCTAGGGTTAGTCTGTAGTCATTATAATGAACTTTAAATAAAAACAATAGAAGTGTCAAGAGAAGACTAAGTAAACGTGTATATGCGTATGTTTAGGAGGGATAACATGCAGTTATCCACTGTTCCACACCACTGTCCGCTCTAGATCACTGCCTGGCCCTTATCATAGCCAAACAAGCTTGCTCATAAAAAGGTCTTCAGCCTGCAAGCTTCTGTACATCATTGTCTTGGCTGGAAGGAAGGCTAGTCATTCGAGCTCTGTGAAAGGAAAATCAGGAGTCAGCCATTTACTCACTCATTAAAGAATGATGCAATATGTTGGACATGGTTAAATGGTCACATTCACCATAGCGATGACTCATTTATAAATCTAGATGGAGCAGATAAATGGTCACAAGTGTGATATCTTCTCAAGATATGGCTGACAGCTGACAGTTCTATCTTTACAGCATGAGAAACAAAATGTATATAATTAAGGCTACATCCACATTAATACAGATACGTTTGAAAATGGCGTTTTTCTTTACAAAATGCTCTCTGTCCACTCTCTAAAAGTTTCTTGTCTACAAATAATCTTATGAAAATTCTTAAATCCCCTCAATGCTCATGAAAAAAATGCCCTTCCATGTGTTGTGTGAAACAAAATTGTCCTCGTCTTCCATCGCCGGACAACAATTCTGTGTAAACTGGCAGATGAATACATTTGAAAACACCATCTTTATGTTATAGTGTGGACGCGACAGAGATATCTAAAAACGATGACGTATTTGTTGTCATGTGACGCAGTCATTCGATCCATTCAACCCAAAACAATCAAGATGGCAGCCCATATTGAAGCAGCATTGTTGTGCCTGATATTCACTTTGATGGATTTTTTTAAGATAAATGTTACTTTGTACAGAATTCACATTGCATTCCTTCAAAGGCGAAGGGAAGTTTCCTCAGAATTGCGGTCAGGCGACGAAACACAAGGAAAATTGCATTTCAGAACGTACATGGAATGGCGATTTTTCGCATGTGCAGTAAGAGTATGTAAGTGTTTCCATACATTTTAGTGTGGACGAGCAACTTTTGGAAAACTCTTGAAAATGGCAGTGTGGATGGAGAGCGTTTAGAAAACAGAAAGGATGTTTTCAAATGTATCCAGACTAATGTGGATGTAGCCTGAAATGGATGAATAAATATCCTTACGTCTGTAGATTCATAAGATTTTAGGGCTTATTGCAAGAAGTTTCCATTTAGAAATCAATGGTTTCAAAAATGTTTTGAATGAAAACTGCTTTCCAGAATGTTGTTGTTGTTAATGGGGACAGTATCTTCTGGTGCAGCTCTCAGCACAAACACTCCAAACACTGTTGTATTGTCACATCATGATTAGCCTGATTCCACAAAGAACTAGTGCTGTAATTCAGTTGTAATAATATCAAAGTGCTAGCCACTAGCGGTACAGATTGGCCAGAGAGATGCAAAGGTTTCTTATCAGACCATCCCGTATGAATCTCCAAATTCAACTGTCAAATAAGGAAGACATCCAAAATGTACAGTGTTGGGGGTACTTCAGTAACAGGACTCGTAAATACACATTGACTTAGTATTACTGTTTTATTAGTTAAATAATAAAAATGTCTTAAAAGGAATATTCCGAGTTCAATACAAGTTAAGCTCAATCAACAGCATTTTTGGCATAACATTGATTACAAAAAAAAAAAAAAAATTTAACAAAAAACTAAATAATTTGGACTCGTCCCTCCTTTTCTTTAAAAAAGCAAAAATCTTTATTACAGTGAGGCGCTTACAATGGAAGTGAATGGGGCCAACGTTTGGAGAGTTTAAAGGCAGAAATGTGAAGCTTATAATTGTATAAAAGCATTTACATTAATTCTTCTGTTAAAACTAATGTTTGATGTTATTTGAGCTGTAAAGTTGTTTTAAATCGTCAGTTTTACAGTCATTGTAGGGTTTTAGGGATTGTTGGCATTATAACGTCATGGGCATTGAAGTTGTAAAACTGGCTATAACTTTACCCAGAAAAGGTTAGTAAGTGATTTTATTGCACAGAAATCACATTAACACACATATTGTTTACATCTTGTGGTTATACTTTTGAAACAGTGAGTATTTAAATGTATACATATTGGCCTCATTTATTTCCATTGTAATTGTCTCAATGTAACCCAGATTTTTGCTTTCTTTTATAGAAAAGGAGGAACAAGTCTAAATTATTTTTTTTCCAAATGAAGAGAAATTTGTGATTGTTCTTGGCTTTTAAGTTGGAGGTGTCGGCATGTTGTCATAAGGGAAGACTCTGCTTCGATCCCTTTTTTAAAAACACAGAATGCCAGAGAATCTGTCTTCCGCACTGCTGCATGCTCGGCTAACTCTGCCTGACGCCAGCCTCCGGAGTCCAAACACAGCACTGTCAAACCAGCCAAAAAAACTGAAAAACTATGTGTGTAATGACAATTTAGTTTATTGTGCAGTGGATTCTTTAAAGTAATAACATTACATTTTGAAATGTAAAATAAAGCATTACTGTAAGCCACAAAAAGCTGAGTGTTACAGTGGTTTTAACATGGGTTCAAGTCTCATTAATATAGAACGTGCAGTCATAGGAGTGCATTTATTTTTTACAAACGCAGACGGTTGTAATTTTTTACAGCGGCTTGAAAAGGCTCATCCACGAGTTTGGAGTTTTAGAAGGCTCCTTATAGCAGTGCTCAAGAGACTTGTTCAAATGTTAAAGTAAAAGAAACAAAGTGTTTTTTTTCTTCCATCATTTGCACTATTGATTGGGTCATACTTTATCAATGTTTAACTTGTGCCTACTACAGCATATTCTCCACAATGCATTCACACATTATGCTTTTTTTTTCCATTCCTGAGTTTTTTGACTCAAGTAAAAGCAGGTATAATACAATCATGCACCCCACAGATTCAGAAGACGATAACCGGCAACGTGGGACATCCCTGCTGTAATCGTCCTCTCAGAAAGCGAAATACACTACTGCCTGCTATACAATTACTAGATTAATCATGTTATTCTATTGCCGAACCCCCTAGAGAGAGCGACAGAGAGAAGATGGGGTGAGGTATTTTGTTAAAGATCTGCATTTTTCAAATGGCTTTTTAAAACCAGGAGGTCTCGAGGTCAGGACTCTTAATTACATTCTAACAGTGTTGAAATGGCCAGAAGAGAAGCGTCAGAGAAAGACTAGAAAAGAGGAAGAATGCAAAATGATACTGCAGGAAATTACAGCTTTGGTAATATTGCAGAATGGGCCCCCCTATTTCTCTATACAGTGCAGATGAACCCCACAATCAGGCCTTGCGAAGGTGTCAGTGCAGGTCCTTATTAATAACAATACTATAGAAATGGCCTCTCATGCAAAATCACTCTGGTTCCCCTCTCCCTATGTGAGGGGGCAAAGAGATGGCAGAAAAACAAGGAAGTGTCTCATGAATTCATCCTTTTTTCACCTCTTTATACACTACAAGTATACATTTAAAGTTTTACAGTTGGGATTTTCAACTCAGCACACCCGAGATTCAAACTCGCGACTTGAAGTATTAAAAATGTCAGTAACACTTTACAATAAGGTTATATTTGTTAACTTTAGTTAACATGAACTAACAATACGTTTCCAGCATTGACTAATCTTGGTTAATGTTAATTTTAACAAATACTAATACATTTATGGGCGGCTATGGCTCAGGTGGTAGAGCGGGTTGGCTGCTAATCGCAGGGTTGGCGGTTCGATTCCCGGCCCACATGCCGTAGTGTCCTTGGGCAAGACAGTGAACCCCAAGTTGCTCCCAATGGCAGGCTAGCGCCTGGCACGGCAGCTTTGCCGCCATTGGTGTATGAAAGTGTGTGGATGGGTGATTGGGACAGTGTAAAGCGCTTTGGTAACATCTAAGGTTTTAAAAAAAGTGCTATATAAGTGCATACCATTTATACTAATACATTTCTAATATTAAAAGATGTATATGCTAACATTAGTAGTTAATGCATTATTAACTAACATGTACCAACAAAGAACAATTGTTGTTTTTAGAAATTAGTGCTGTAAAAATATATAGTAACACTTTACAATAAGGTTCCGTTTGTTAACATTAGTTAACTTGAACTAACACTGAACAATACATTTATCACATGAATCTTATTTAATGTTAAATAAGTTCAACATATACTAAGCATTTTTTAAATCAAAAGTTGCATAAGTTAACATCAGTTAAGTTTGGCTTGGAAAAATTACGTTAAAGTTGCGCTCTAAATTACGTTAATTTCTACCCCTACAGCTCTCATTGTGGATGATAAAGCCTTTGGTGGGAATGAGACATAAGCATAATAACTTCTGAATGGATGCACCCTTAGTGACTTCTTCCACTCTACATTTTCCTGCCAGTTCTCCCTGCAACTCTCGTTGTTTAATTCTCACCATGTGAAACCAAAGACACACCATCTTCTTAAAACAAGCAAACAAAGCTCCTTTAATCACCCTGCGGTTGCCCTTTTTAAAGCCAACTTTTAGCTTCTCCATCCAAATCAGCACGTGAGTGCAGTCTCCATGGTGACATTTTAATGTGGGTGTCGTCGTCATTGTGCCCACCATGCCACCCCCCAACATCATGAGACATACTGTCTGATTTGGTATTCATACCGCGCATATTAATCAAGTCGCCCTGGCGTTTGCCAGTTTCGTCCCTCCATTCCGTCTGCCAATCTGCATATCCGCATATTACAGGCGGAGGGCCCCATATTTAATTTCCTACAGGAGCAGATAATGATCGGCTTGTTCATGCAGAGGGGGGCCTTTGTCAGGAGAGGTCTGATATTTCACATGGAGTAGGAAAGCTCTGATTAATGCCGTGCTGAGCAGATTCTGTCGGGCCGTCGTTTCATTACAGGCGAGGTGATGAAACGACTGCCGGTGTCGGCGGGATCGAGGGTGGTCATTCCACAGATTTACTGATGCTGTTTTAATATGTCTGAAAACATATGTGGAGGAGAGTGAGCAATGGGGGGAGAGCACGGGGAGACATATTATGGGGCAAGAGGACACCCACCCGCTGACACTGTCAGACACTAATGTGAATAATTTGTAATTAGGTTTTTTACATCTAACATAAGGCAACTGTCACATTTATTAACCCTTATTCTGTTAAAGCGGCAGGAGTTTTTGACTGGGTGAGCACTTCAGAAACAAAATACACTTACTCAATGCTTTTACAAAGGTTTTTGGGTGACAACCTCATTTAAATCAGGAAGTGAAAACCCTAAATTACGTATAGTTAGATGTGCATATGGAATTCAGGAATTGCTTCTAACTTAATTATACAAGAAATCAACATGCTTCTTCAGAATGTTCATGTTATGTGAAATCAAGCCCATTTTGCGAAATTTCTGGCAACCTTGTAACATTGATTCTAGTCCTAATGGAATCAGGAAGTAATTGCGTTCACATAAACATAAGTGAGCGCGATTCAGAGGTTGCAGTTTTGTTCTAAAATGAAATTTTAGGGTTAAAAATATGCATCCTGTTGACTGTATTATATCATTTACAACTAAAAATACAACTGCTTTTGGTGCCACCCTGTGGACATTTCACCTAGATATTGTCAAAAACAGTTCCACCTTTGGCCACTGGGGGCAGCGGTTCGAATTTCAATAAGCATATTCAATATGCAAGCGATGCTCCCTCGCTGAACTATCAGTCAATGACTTAACAGGCAGCATTTTCCTATGGAGGTATCTCTGGACACTGGTTTCGGACTGGCTTCCTAATCAGTGGAACATTTCATCATTGCCAGGATACCAGCATTTATTCAGTCTAACCGAACCACAATGGTCTAATAATCTAGAACAAAATCAAGAGAGTTTTGGCGCTAAAGTGTATATTTAATAACTGCAAAAATGCTTTCTCGCTAGAAATGGAATAAAAGTTGGAAAAAGTGGAAAGAAATTACATTTATACACAAACTGGTTATCAACGGCCTCTTCGGCAGCCATTTTCTTTCTTCATCTCAAACACTGTGGATCTGCACGCACAGGATTGTGGGATTTGATAGGCAGCAAAGGACACATCTATGCTGCCTTCAAAAATCAATCAGATGAAGGTATCTCAGTAGACAGGATGTGATGTAAACGATGGATTCGGACGTGCCTTGATCCCTTCCTGCCTCCTTATACGGCCCCTGGAGGCAGCATTTTCTTGGTATCGGATGCAGCCACTGTCGCCGAATTTAGTGTGATCAGTCTGGAAAATGTGATGATTGACTATGAAGATTCTAGGGTCTCATGGCTGTACACAGAAACAAGTATGGCAAAAGTTTAAACATGTTCGGTGCTCAGTATTTATAAACTAAGTGATATTAGCATATGGGGATGTCATACTGTAATTTTTTTAATAAGCTGCTTTAAACAGAGGTGACATGTTTTGTTTATGCTGTTTGAAGTTGTGTAAAAGAGTGTAATTTTTTCAGAAATAGAGGCACACAAATTTAGTTTTATTCTGTCCTTGAGATTCATTAATAGAAAAATGTAATCTGCATTTACAAGAATATTCTGGGTTCAATACAAGTTAAGCTCAATTGACAGCATTTGTGGTTTAATGTTGATTACCACAAAATTGATTTAGCACATTTTCAGCAAAAATCTGAGTTACAGTGAGGCACTTACAATGGAAGTGAATGGGGCCAAGCCAGAAATGTTAAAATACCACAAGATGTAAACAATATCCGAGAAATGTGATTTTAGTGTAATAAAATTGTGTACTAACCTGTTCTGTTATAATTATATCCAAAGTTATCCCCAAATGTACAACATCGTTACCATGAGGTCGTAATGCCATAAACCCCAAAATGCTAAAATTACCTAAAAAACATTGATATGAACAACTTTGCAGCTCAAATAATACACAAGTTTTAACATAATTAATATAAGTGCTTTTACATGATTATGAGCTCCACATTTCTGCCTTAAACCCTCCAAAAATTGGCCCCATTCACTTCCATTGTCAGTGCCTCACTTTAAACTCAATTTGTACTTTTTTAAAGAAAAGGACGGACAAGTCAAAATAAGTTTTTGTGGTAATCAACAATATCACACAAATGCTGTCGATTGAGATTAACTTGTATTGAAACTGGAATGTTCCTTTAAACATTTCTTGCAGGGATGCAGTTAATTTCTAAAATAGCATGAGAAATCAGCATGGTAGTTCCGAATTTTTTTCACCTAAATTCAAATCCAATATGCCGGAACACCACGAGGCGAATGTTCATGCGCCAAAAGTCACTCAAGCTTTGCCTTTGACATCACATCCCATTTGATCTCCAATTATTGAGATATTACATTTGCAGAAATGGAACATACATTATTTTGGAATTTATACAGGTCGGGGGCATGATCGATCACTTGATCAATTATTTTATATAGTGTAATAAATCGACAGACCTAGTAATTAGACTTCATTAGATGTTTCCCAAAAATAGACATGCTTTTACATCCATTCAAATGTTTTATCTATATAGTGTTTGCCCATGTCTTGCTCAGTGTATGGTGCAAAGATGTGCAAATTATAGGTCCAGTTACCAGTCTGGAAATTCGGAAAGCATAGTCTAATATATGCATGCTTTTTCTATTTATATAAATGTTCTGTAGAAATGCAAGCATAGATCTTCTCTCTCTCTCTCTCTCACACACACACACACACACACACACACACACACACACACACACACACACACACACACACACACACACACACAAACAAACACACATGGTTTAATCTTTAGAAATGATGATGAAAAATACATTTATCACATGAAAGCATAAGGGCAAAATATAAAAAGTCTGTTTTTACTTCATTCAGAAGTAAAATTCAGACTCCATTAAATTCATCTATAAAAGACTTTAGTATTCTCACTTAATCCAGTAATGTTGTGACATAATTAAAGAGTATACCAGATTAAATATGATTACAAATGTTAGCCTACTACATTGACCTGACCTAAAACATGTTGTCTGTTGAAGTGAATGAACAATTGTAGTGCAGAACAACTGAATTGTCAGGAGCACAGCTGTTACTGGTGTAGCTAAGGAAAATGTGTGTGAATGTTAATTGGTTTATGTTATTGATTGTGCTGAGGGCTCTTCTGGTATGAAAAGGCTTTATGGCAGCAGCAGCTGATGAACATATTGTTAACGGCCTTAGAAAACAGAAAATAAAATCAGGATCTTCTAAAATCTGAATGTAATAAGCTTATATTTAAAGGAACAGTTTAGTCAAAAATGAAAATTCAGTCATTATGTACTCACCCTCATGTCATTGCAACCTGTATGACTTTCTTTCTTATGTGGAACACAAAAAGGAAAAAATAATGAATATCACTGCCTGTTTGACATATTTTAAAGCTTAAAAAAGCTCACAAACATACCGTAGAAGTAGTCAATGTGGCTTGTGTGTCATACTGCAAGTCTTCTGAAGGCATACGAAAGGTTTTTTTGAGAAACAACTCATAATTTATTCAAAGGTCCTTTAAAATTCAAGTCATTTTTCATTTAAAATCTTGATGTATGTCCATGAGTGCTATAACCTCAAGCGACCCTGCTTCCACATGTGTGGATGTTGTATTTTTGGTTCGCTATAAGCAATGCATAATGAAATTTAAAGGACTGAATACTGTTAACAAGACTCTAGACTGTCATTTAAGGGTTAAAAATCTGGCGCACTGAGTCAGAACAGCGCTTCCAAGTGCCTCTGGTGAAACGTTTTTTTCATTGAAACCTGTTTCGGTGTTAAGAGTAGCGTCTCTAGTTTTGTTTCATATGCTGTTTAAAAAAAAACAATTATCGTGCATCAGCGCGCTGATAAACGTGTCCGCATATGTGGATTTTAAGACATTAATTCCTCAAAAGTTGAAAAAAAAAAACATATTAGTTATTTTGAATAACTTTAATAACTAATCTATGAGCCATTTTGTTTCATTTCAATATAAATGTGGTTATATTTTATTGTTATCACTCTACAACACGGTTCTATTCATTAACATTAGTAAACGCATTCCTATATTCACTGTGCATTTTCACATTGAGAATCAATGGGTTCATCCAAAAGCTGAACATTTGTACTTTCATAGGCTTTATATGGAGTTAGGATGAAAATAAGGTGCATTTCGAACTGTTCTGAGACCAGTGCAGACAGACCACACACTGGAGGTTAAGTCACTCACTAAATAGGGTGCAAGGGAGCATCCTATATCTCTCTATGCAGCCCAGTGCATTCTCCTAAAATCTGACCAAAAGTTCAGTTTCAGGCTGCAGATCATGTTTGGTCCATTTTATTTAACATGGTTCACTGTGATTGGATGATGCCGGCCATTACGTGTATCAGAATTAATTCCGCTAATTTCTGATGTAATGTCTGTAATGTCTCAAAAACATACATAACCAATACTGCTGGAAACATAATAAACTATTTGATAAAAAAAAAAAAAAAAGAAGAACTTTCTAAAGCTTGGCATTATTTAACATTTCACAACTTAGTCCTGTTGTCCACATATGTGGACATACATGTTTAGGAATACTATTTGCTCTAGGAATGTAGTTATTTATTGATTTATTTTGCTTGGTTATTAGGTGCTACTAGTTACAAATCAAAAAGGGAAATGGAAAATGCACACAGCAGTCACGCTCGGGTCTCAGGAGGATAAGAGAAGCTTGTTCTCAGTGGCCCGCGTGTTTACTTGAGAACTTGTGTTGTTAAGCTAAACATAATATAATAAAGAAATTCATGCTGGTTTGGAAAGGCATGAGGATGAGTAAATTATGACAAAATTGTCATTTTTTGATGAACCGTTCCTCTAAACAGATGCATTGTTAAGAAGTAAATTCACAGAAATATTTTACTTTTAGTATGTTTTGTTGTGGACTGAAGATCATCTACCTCTAAACTGAATCATTTTAAAATGACCCAGTCCCAATCCACAAATATGAAAACCAGGCACATTTTGCTTCAAGATCATTGTGATGTATGGGAGAGACACTAATCTGTTGTCTGATGTGTTGATTTTGAGCTAACGTCAAGATGACCGAGGGATAACTGAATCAGTTTTAGACACAGATTGGCCCGCAGGGACCAAGACATAACTTGGTTTACTCATCAATCCTCCATCTGTCATAGTTTAGGTCAAACTGTCATCCATTTTGCAATGCCATTGTCATAAAATGGTCCCATTTAAGAGTGTGATGTGGCGTGTGGTATCTCTCCTTACAAAAGGAAGTCCAATTTTACCTTCTGTGTTGCTTATCTGATGGGCCCAGAAATTTCATTTGATTCTCATTTTGATATGTGGAGTGCTTTTTCATGGCTTTTTTTTCAGAATTTGGAGACAACCCCAGACTGATGGGCTTCCAGAAATGGAAGTGAATACTGGCAAACTTGGCAAGCCCTCTTGACCAACTTACCAAATCCCTTTTACATCAAATTCAGCATAAAGCAAAGCATATTAGCCTCAAATGGGTTTATGCACGATTGAATGGATAATACAGGATAATACACTAGCTCACAGGCAGTTAGCCTCAAGGCCGGGACTTTTTTAAAGGTGAATGACATTTATGCTGTGACTAGCATTAGTGTGCTAATTGTGAAGGCTGTAATTAGACTTGCATTGCAAGGTTAGTGGCCTAGAGAAGCGACGCTCATTCTCTCCTGCAATGTCAAACACACATCAGGGCAAAAATGCAAATGTGTTGTTTGGCTATTGTGCTGGTAGACCTTGGAGGAGATGAGAGTGAACCTGAAGAGGCAGAGAGGGTAACAGAGAAAGAATAATGTAGAGACAATCCGTGAACTGTGCAAGACAAGGCATAGGAAAGGATGGGGAAAGATTATATATTATTAAGAGTAAAGGATAAAACAAGAATGCATGTCTTCAAGAAACAGTAATGTAGAGAAAATATGCACAAAAGTACATTTGCTCCTATTTAGCTTGGAGTGTATTTCAGCACAAAAACCTGCACTTTCATTGCTTACCAGCTGCAAAATATTTTGCATTCCCTCGCAATATGTTCCATACTCGCATCAAATGTTGCGTTCTCTGACATAATTTTTTCCCGTTCCCTCGCAATACTAATCCATCCCTTAAGAAAAAGTTTTACCACTGTAATTCTTGTTAGACAAAATTATTTTTAGTCAAACTAAATCTACAAATTGTACCACAGTGCTTTTACTACTGTAACCATATTTTAATCATGAGAAACTGCCTAAATCCATAGTAATAAAACAGAAAGACCAGAACTATGGCAATAACAATCATAATAATAAACATGCTTTATACCTCAAATTAACCATGCAAATATCATGGTTTCTGTAGTTCAAACATGGTAAATTTTGTGGTTATGGTTTTACTACAAATACCATAGTCGACTGCAGTAAAACCATGGTTAATTTTTGTAAGGGATAGAGAAAGGTATTGCGAGGGAACCTAAAATAATTGCGAGGGAATGCAACACGTATTGCGTGGGACCACAAACTATTTTGAGGAAACGTAAAACTTATCTTGTGGGAGCGCAAAACTTTATGTGAAGAAATAAAATGATAGGTGTGGGTGAGAAAGAGATATTAAAGTCCTTTTTTTTGCTATCAATCTCCACGTTCACTTTCACTTTCACATTCTTCTTTTTTTGTTTTTGGTGACGTGCATTGTTTGTGCATATTGCCACCTACTGGACAGGAGGAGAATTTATAGTAAAAAAAAGGACTTAAAATAATTTTCTATTGATCATGGCAGCAGAAATTCATCTAATAATGATCAAATGATGAAGAGCTTGAATTTTGAAAAACTTTTTCAAATACTTTAAAAATACAGCAGTAGATGCAAAACCTTAAATCAAAATTCTGACAAAACACTCAAGCCCTTTCCTCAGCTATAGAACAGTGTACATGATCGAGCACTGTACTCGGCACAATAGAATACATCTTCCAATGCCATTTACTATAAAAGAATACTTTGTTTCCAGTATTCTCTCTTTTCTTTAACAGAAGATTGCAGGTTTTGTGAAATATTGTATTTTGAGGGATACTGTGGGTTTTTCTCAGAAATATTTGTCTTTCTATGACAGTTGATGAAATCAAGGAGAATACATTGACCCAAATGGTTAGAAGTACAGGATATGATTTAGCTTTAGGACTACTAAATACATGTGAAGCAGTATTTATATTAAAGTAAATACACTGTATAAATACAAGTTAGCACCCTGGCCTATGTGAAATATCTCCAGTAACATTGCCAAATATATAGAATGTGTGATCCATCAGGTTTGTCCCATATACCATGCATTTTTATTGCTGCTATAATTTTTATATTTTTAAAATAGCCATCAATATTGAAGACTAGTTATTTTTTTCTAACAGGGTGCCGGCTAATGTGCTGGCACATTTGACTTTGCAACAGAAAACAAAAGGGAAACACAAGAATATGAAAATAAAAAATGTTAATAAGTAATAACTGCCCAGAATGCCCAGAATGAGGGTAATACGTAGCAAATATCAGCGAAGTGACACTAACCAAAAAAATACAAAACATTAAATTGCCAAGAGCAGCAAAACACAGATAGAAAACAAATGTTGTCTATCTGTATTGAAACATACTTATTTAAAATATATATGGATTTGTATACATACACATAGAACATTCACTCAAAAAAAAAAATACATATTTTTATTTTTTTAAAGATTTATGCATTTGCATAAAACATTCTATCACATTGAATTGTGTAATTTTAACAAAATGTAACTAATAAAATGTAAATTTAAAAAAAATATATATTAACATTGTAATGAAATTGAAATACGTAAATTATAATGTTATTTTTGGAGTCTGATAAACCGGTTCATGTGTATGTTTCCTATTCACCCAAATTAAACTGTATATAAAAGGTGCAAACAGAGATATCAATTTTAAGCCAAGAAAATTAAATAAAATAGCAATATCTGGATATGTTATTCAAAAACCTTGCTAAAAATGCTAAAGCGATTGATACCTTACTGACTTGGTATTCATAGAACACACTCTGTTGCTCATGTAGAACTTCAGCAGACATCATGTGATCCAGAGATTTGTATATCACAGATCCATCTCCACGAAAACATGTCAGACTCAATCCAATTCCAAAATGTCTGTCATTTGCCCATCAAACTGTCTGCTTTCCCCCAGTTGTGATGAAATGTTCTAGAAATACCAACGGATTGAAGATCGATGTAGCTGTCTGTGATGCTCGGGTCGTCACTGTCAGTGTTTTTAGATTGTTATAGTAATCCATCTGTGGAAGACTTAAGAATGATTTGGTGTTCCAACATGTGAATGGTATGGATTTTACTACCATATGCAATGGTTGATGCTTCATCTGAGGAAAAAACTGCACAATAATAACATGTCTTTTCTTTCTGTGATAAGAATTTGTGGATAAGGAAGGACAGTGTGTGTAGCTACTGTGAACATGTTGCAATGCTTTAATGTCTTACGACCCGGGACAGGTAAAGAATACGTTATAAATACTGATTCGTATTTGGTACTGGAACCAAACTTTGTCAATTTGTCAAGACTATCAAAACAAACAAAATAAGAAAGAAAATGTATTTTTGTATATAATTGTTTAAGTTCAAACAAATAGTTCCTTCCATTGTTATAACGGGTCAATTTTGACCCGTATCGGAAACACTAGTTTTGACCTTTCACCTTTTTGACTTTCTAGATGTACAATTTTTAAATTAACAATTATGTTACTCTGATTATATTCAATATATTTATTTTTTTTCCCTATCATTGTACTCTTTTGGACCTCAATTAAACATTAAGGAGGAACTTTAGTGCCATTGTACACTAATCAATTATTTTGAATGCGGGTCAAAAATTACCTGAAGCACAAAAGGGAGGATGCAGTGTCTTAAAACAATAGGATGGTTAACAGAAATTATGCCAAAATATTTTTTACATTAAACAAATGGCCTTTGCAAGTGCTTTTGTTGTGCCACATTCCCAATAAACGCCTCCATGCGGTGAACATTCATGCCCCAATAATCGCCCAAGCTTAAGTGAAAGAAACGGTCTTTGGTTTGGAGAATATTAATGTAATTACTACTCAAATATTTGGAAGTGCTGAGTCTTGCACATCCATTCAGTTGCAGCTGTAATTCCTGCTTCGGCCACCGGGGCAGTTCGTACATTCGAAAAACATACAGCGATTTTAAGATATTCAAAAATAAGATTCAGCCTCAGTCTACATGGTGTGAAGCTCCAAATCACTGAATTGAATTGCAATACATTTATTGAAAAAATTTACAATATGTGTAGAACCAATAGGTCCACAATTCAAAAAATTAATTTATATAAAATTAAACACACATTTTACTAGGTCTCTATACATATGTGTATATCTTTATAAAATAACGTGAAGGTAAGAAATAAATGCACAGAATGAAAATACCCACAGTCTTTTCAGAGTCAAACTGATAATGGTGCAGCAGATCGGTTTGATATCTCGTTTCTTACATCAGTTCCTAAATCCCCCAATGTACATTTCTGCTGGTGTTGTTTTCAGCAAAACAACCTCTACTGCAGAGTTGGTGAGATTTGTATCCTTGAAACTGGCACCTTTTATTTCAAAATTGTGTGTAAAGAGTGTGTTTGAGCATGGCAAGACAGAGAGAGTGTTAGTGAGTGACCGTATTTAAGTGCTGGACTAGGTGAGTGAAGTTGTAATTGTTGTGATTACAGCCTTTGCTTCCTCTTCACCCTCTGATGCAGTACAGCGTTACCTTTAAAGAGTGAGACTTAGGCCCCAATTACAACCCTATCTTCTCAAAATGTTCTCATTTACTCACAGATAAAATCTCTCTCATATAACTTTTTATATGTGTGCATAGACTTTAAAATGTACAATATTGACATATTAACAGCACCTAAAGGGTGAATTATTATATGAGACAGACAAATGTTTAAGAATACTTTTGGGTTCAAATAACACACTGTTTATTGTGTTTATTTGGAGTCCCACAGAAACCCTACACCCACCCCTAAACCTAACCCTAACCTTAACCGTACCACTTAATCTTAACCTAAAACTAACCTTAGTAACAGCAAGCGAGATGCTCACAAGACTTAGGCTGCCGGGTTGTTACCTTCTAGACACAACCATCACTGAGCGTCTCCAGCTAATTACTCGCGCCTTCAAGTTAATTAACTGCATGCAAAGAGCAGCGGGGAGGGATGACTAATTAACAGCGTTTATAAATCACAGGATGAAACAGAATTATGTCGCCCCGACTTAATAAAAAAATGATGAGCTGAAATTGTTTTGTCACAGGCAAGGCGCGAAACTCGGAGAATCACTCATAACATATTTACTGTATGCCAGTAGCTAGATATGGGATTTCATTGGGAGTTTCTTGGACAAATAACTTTTTGACAGTTAATTGTTGTCCCTGTAAAAATGTCATTTGAAGTCCACAGTTTCACAGCAGTTTATAAATTGCTGCATTACATTTTTACTTAATTTTTTATTTAAATCAATATAATTCCTTTGCACGACAATGATTTGCCAGTAATAATATGTATGTATAGTATTTTGAGCATATAAAAAAATTATATTTTTATTTTTTATTTCTACTTTGCACTCGCAGGTGAACGCCATCATAACTTATTTTTCTGCCTATATGCTGAACTCTTTATTCTGATGAATGACAAAGATCTTTCTGACTATCGCTGTCTGTTTGTCTCTCTGTCTGCTGTGACAGCACTGACACACGCTAGTTTTGTTCTCTTTATTGAAGAGAAGCCTCTGTTGCTAATGCCTGCTGGAAACCTGTATAGAACTGCCTGTGTAATCCATTCTGTAAGAGGAAAACATCCTGGCTATTGTTTAAAGACTGACCAACCCTTGTTCGGTGGCTCTGGTTTAGTCCTTTTCAGCAGAATGATCAGCCTATTGTGCTAAGGCAATGCACAATAAGAAGAAATTGGTTAACAAGCTCCCTATTCAAGTATCTAGTACTAAATATTTTGTATATTTAAAAAAATACACTTTTTACTGTGGGTCTTTGGGTGCTAATTATAGTCCGATTACATAGTTTCACTATGAATTAAATTTGGAGCAATGTTCAAGAATGGCGCATTAATAATTGCATGTATTGATCGTGGTGGAATTTTTGGAGGTTGCCTATTCCAACCTGGCCTCATGACAAGTCGTAATAATATTATGAGATGGCGAAATCGTAAGAAAGCACTGCCGTAGAGAAAAATAAACAACCAATGAATAATGCTATTATGATTTTTCCTAAGTTTACCCCTAACCCAAAACTAAACCTTACCATGATTTTAAAAGGAAAAATTACTTTTGTGTACCACAGAAGAAAGAAAACAGTGAGCCTAGCTATAACTTGATGTTTGTTGTTCAGTTGGTTGCACGATAGCTTACGATTTCGCAATCTTGTACGAATTATTACGAGTTGTCAGACCGTGACCGTGTTGCCTATTCTACTTTAAAAGTGTCTGCCCATAGTCTGTTACAAATGTATGATTAATTGTAGGTGATTTTCCAGTTTGGTCATTTATAGAATGACAAGGGCTATCCCGATACGATACTGGTATCGGAATCAGGCCCAATACCGCGCTCCTAACTTGTACTTGGCCTTGTAAAAATGCTCTGATACCAAAAAATTTAATAATCTATGACAAATGTCCTTCTATAAACATTCAGCGTACAAATTGAAGTCATATTATGTTCTAGTGAGATTATTAAACCGCAAAGGCTGCGACTTAATGAGATAAACACTGTATATAGTTTGCAAGTACTGCATGCTTCAAGATGAATGTGTGGAGCTGGTGTTGCTCAAACCTTTTAGAGCTCCTTGGGTCATACACGGACAACACCATCATGAGCATTGCGTGCCTTGTTTGTTGCAGATAACAGCGAGCAGAGCGCTAATTCACTTTGTAGCGCAAGGCACATACAGTCTACATTTTTATTTAATGAAATAGCAGCCTTGGGCGGTTTAATAATAACATTAGGGATGCTGTCCATGTACAAGTGATCTTCCCTATGCTCTATTCCCTTCAAAGTCATAGGAGTGGTGGTGGCGTTGTGGGCTAAAGCACGTAACTGGTAATCAGAAGGTTGCTGGTTTGATCCCCACGGCCACCACCATTGTGTCCTTGAGCAAGGCACTTAACTCCAGGTTGCTCCGGGAGGATTGTCCCTGTAATAAGTGCACTGTAAGTCACTTTGGATAAAAGCGTCTGCCAAATGCATAAATGTAAATGTAAGACTTTACCATCCACCGTGAGAGCATTGGAGGGCTGAAAGTTGAGGGTTCAAAAATCATGTTTTTTCTTAACTTTTTTTTATAAAAAAAAAAATTAATCTGTTTAATGCCATCTTACAGCATGGCTATCATGATTGTTCTACCTTCAAAGTGCCCTTCAGAGGCTGATTTATCCCAATTGGAATGCAGGGTATGTCATGTAGCAACCTGCTTTTCCGGATGTGAGAAGCTACCATCAAAAACACACACAAAAAAACAAAAAGGCTTCAAAATCAAAAGGCTCCGGTCAAAATAAAAGCTCAATTTAAATGGAAAAAAGTATGACAGAACTATACTACTACTACTACTACTACTACTACAACTACTACTACTACTACTACTACTACTACTACTACTAATAATAATAATAATAATTATTATTATTATAAAAAAATAGTAATTGTATTATATTAAGCAATAGCTCACATATGTGATTCTCTATTATGCAGAACTTTATTTGACTAAAATGGCTCCAATGTTGTAATTTGGATTGTGCTGTGAGGCTCTGAATAAAAGCACTTAATTTTATAAACATATTACAATATTATGTTGAAAATTAATTGTTCTATTTTCATTTTAAGTTTTACCAACTCAATTTTTTTAGACACAATTTTGATGATAAAATTGATATAAACTGTTGATTTGGAATTCAGAAAAAATAAACCAAGAAAGAACCTGTATTGAAAAGGAAGTATCGGTACTTCCAAAAATGGTATCAGGACATCCCTACATATATCCATATCTTTATAATAGAAAAATATCAAACATTCTTTAATTCCTTGTGTATTAGTGAACAAGCCTTGTCTAAAAGCCACCAACCAAATTTAAATTATAGATTAATTTGTTTTTGAATCACTGTAAAATATGATGAGTCTTAAATTATTTAAGTAATACATTTCTATGTTTTCACACCCAAATGTACCTGAAAAGTACCAGACTGCTCTTGTCAGATTTTAGTCTACATAATAAAAGCTTCTCAAATATTTTTGAATGAAAGGATCTTAACAGAAGCTACCGATAGTATGTAAACATTCTGCTCTTGTGTAAGGTGTTTTGATTGACATCCCAGACAGACAGACTTCTGATATTCAAGGCCCGGCTCTATTATGTGGTATAATGATATGTCTGCTTCTCTATGAGCATAGGGGCTTGTTTGTTTAGTACTTGCATTGGCTGCAGTGTGTGAGTTTGTATATGTGTTGAGCATGGGGAATATAATCTTGAGTAAACACTGAGCATGTCTCCCAGGTGGAGTCTTCATATGAATGAGTGTGTCTATACACGTGAATGGGAGAGGGGTCTATCAGTAGAAGCAGGCTGCAATCAGGAGAGCTCCAGCTTTACAGACATAACAAAAAAAAGCAAAAGCCTGAATTTTACAATTGTGTATCTATGACTTGTTTTGTCTGATGCATTTTCTGCATTCCAATTGACAAGAATCTAACTTAAGTGTTAAAAAATGTATCTGCATTTGATTAGTAAGGTCTCCCATCTTGACCTGCAGAAAAAAAGTTATAAAATCCCAACCTAGTCTTATTGAATGAACTTTAATATAACTACATTTTTGCACAACGAGTTTTACCTGCTGCTTTCTACTTTTGCTGCAGTTTTCTGGTGAATTTAACACTAAAGGCGCTACAACAACTGTGCGTTTTGTTCACATTCACACAAATCTAATACAATGGCTTATTATGACTTTATAAATGCTTATTTTTTTGCACTATTACTCACACACTGCAATGCTAGTCCACTCTGCTTTTACTCTTACGCAGGGTTGGTAGGATCACTTTTGAAATGTATTCCACTACAGATTACAGAATACATGCTGTAAAATATAATTTGTAACGTATTCACCTGTCATTTATATATTTTAGGACACTATTGGCTAGGTTTAGGTTAAACTATTTTGTTAGGAAGGTACATTTTACTCATTCAAACATCCATCTAATATTCACCTTAAAAACCTTGTCTGATTACAACATAATTTCACTCGCTTTTGGCGCCCCTCACTGGACATTACATTGGCCACTACACTTGTGACATAAATTTCATGAGATCAGGCTGCAAAATCCTTTTTAAACCCAGCAAACAGACCAGACTGGGAGACCAGCAAAACCTGTTTAGGCTGGGGTTTTTTTTTGCAGCAGGGCAGAAAGGATGTGGAGCTTTGCAACCCCCAAAAAAACTTTTCAAAACCAACCATTTGAAGCTCATCTCTGAAATATGTCACTACTTTAACTCACATGTACTGTAAATGCTCTACCTGTTTCTGCAATCTGATGCTGCAGTGACAGAGAGGGGTCGGACCTATACCAGACAAAACCAACACGCTCTAACCCCATAATAATGCCGGACCTCTGGGGAATATAGCTGCTCTCTTTTTCCCACATCCCGCCGTGCTCTGGGGCGCCTTTTTGTTTACACTGCCCTCACAATGAGCGCTATAGTACCCACCAAACGGGCTTGTATAGGAGTGTTCTGGGCCTGAATGTACAGCCAGCCACCGGCCTGCTCTGAATAAGCCCCTTTGAATATTGCCAAGATTTGCATTGTTCCACATTATTCCCTATACAATAGATATCACACTTTGGAAGTAATTTAAAAAGAAAAATGCTTGGCTGAATCAAAATAGTGGTAGCTTTTAGCTTTTGTTTTCTCTCTCTCTCTCTCTCTCTCTCTCTCTCTCTCTTTTCTTTCACTCTACTCGCTCTCTTTCTTTCTTTTTTCTTTTGCTTCGTGCCCGCCCCGCATTCTCTCTTCTCTCTCGTTGCTTTTTCCCCAGTGCCTCATTCGGTGTTCTCCATTATAGCGGCAAATTAAATAAACCACTCCATTGCTTAAAGAGGCTGGGGCCCGGACTGAACCAGGCTAGTCTGCCAGGACCAGGGGAGTGAGGAAGGCATGCACACTGGGAGAGAGCGCACCTTGCTAGGCTTCCTCCATGGCTCGAACGAAATGTTTTGAGACTAAGCCGAGGACAAGGGGTGGATGGGAGGGGGAGCGGAGAGAGGGTCTCCACCCTCCGTCTCCACTGGAGATGAGGAGAAGTACAAAGGATCCCTCTCTTCTTCCTTCAGCCCCCCTCCTCAAAAGGGCAGCAGGTACGGGGCATGGATTTTTTTCTAAGATGGGTCATGGGATGCTGGGGCAGTTGTAGGGGACAAAGGGGTTTGTCAGAAGACCTCTCCTGGTGAAAGGTTAATTGTGAGCCAGCTTCACAGAAGGACGGAGGAAGGAGAAATATCAGGTGAAAGGTGGCAGCCATGACAGAGGAAGAAGGAGAGTTCTGGCAAACTCAGAAATCAAAGTTTTATGCATAAGCTTTGAAATTATTGTAACTGTTATTTATGTTGTAAAAGCATCTTTAAAGACTTTGGTGAGACATATTGGTAGTGAAATGTCCTTTGCTTTATGTTGAGATATGGATTTTAGTCTCAGATCTTGTTTATATGGATAATGGTTTATATGGATGTGAGGACTGAAGTGTATCTTTGTCCAATTTTGGATGGTGCTCACATGTTTGCTTTATGTTATGGATTGTTTTTGGAATACAAATTTAGAAGCAACAGGTCCAAGGACACAGAAAAGTGTAAGGCTTTAAAAAAGACACTTTCGACATGATCTGCATAAATCAGAAATTTTTAGTAATACTGTCTTGTCTGTGAGTTATACGGAGTGTAGCTCTATGTACAGTAGAAAGTGCAGTTTATATTGATTATTTTCTGCAATTACTTGGGAGTTACAGTCAGTGGTTTGCATACTGAAATTGATACATTTGTATTCTTTCACAAAAGCTTTTCCCACTATCCAAGTCCATGTGGAAAATTAAGCTAGTCCACCTGTTTTCTCTGTCTTCTAAATATTAGTATTTTTTCTATTTTTCCATTTTTCTCAGAAACATCTCAGGGCCCATTTGTGGTATGACACATTGTTTATGAAAAGAGAGATAGATCCCAAAAAGAAGGCCAGAGAGTGAGATAAAGGGACTCTAATAGACAGCCTCTGAGAGAGAGACAAAACAAAGAGAAGGAAAGGCCAGGTAGTTAGAGGTTGGCTTTGAGCACCGTTGGGCATCAGCCTGGATGGAGTGGCAGAGATGACCTCATTTAGAATGTCTGGAGACTAAAGAGGGAAGAGGAAAAGGAGGGGAGTTTGAAGAGGGACCGTCCTGCTGAGCGGCTCACACTTAACTCTGCTGGGATCCGATCAGGGCCCAAACTACCATCAGACGGGGGGTCTGGTTGACTCCTCCCTGCCCTTTCTTCCAGGAGTGAAAAGAAAGAGGTGCACTGAAAGTTCCACTCCAACTGGTTGAGAAGAAAAGAGCGCGAGGGGGTGGAAGGGGAAAAGAGGCCAACTAATGTGGCCCATAGGACTGTGGGTGAAGTGGTTGAGAAATAGGGAGAGAAAGCAGGTAGAAGAGAGACAGAACAAGCGGACATGACAATAGGACAGGATGAGAGAGGAGAGACAAACTGTTGCAGACAGAAATGTTTTAACGAGAGACTAATAGAGAGTAAAAGACAGAGGGAGAGATAGACTAGAGGTCAGGGGCTCCCTCTGAGGTCTGACATTTGGGGCTAAAGATTGTTTTATGAGAGTTGTTAGCATGTCAGGTCCAATTTGCTGGGCTAACAGGGCAGGGTTAAATGAGATTAGTGGCTTTACACACGTTCACCAGATTCCACCTCTGCTGCAGCCCGTGTTTCACCACAGTTTAATAGTCAGCTGTTTTTTTCCTCTCTGTTGGGGGAGTCTCGAAAGAGAAGTTTAGTTTTTCGTAAAGGAAGATTCCGGGTTCAATACAAGTTAAGCTCAATCGATGACATTTGTGGCAAAATTATGATTACCATAAAAATGTATTTCGACTGGTCCCTCCTTTTCTTTAAAAAAAGCAAAAAATCTGGGTTTCAGTGATGCACTTAAAATGGAAGTCAATGGGGACAATTTATAAACTTTAAAATACTCACTGCTTCAAAAGTATAGCCACAAGATGTAAACAATATGCGTGTTAACATGATTATAGATTGATAAAATCGCTTACTAACCTTTTCTGTGTAAAGTTATATCCATGACGCCGTAAACCCCCCAAAACAACAATTTTAAACAAGTTTTAACACGAGAATAAAATTTAAAGCTTCACATTTCTGTCTTTAAATGCTCAAAAAATTGGCCCCATCCATTTGCCCCATCCATTGTAAGTATCTCACTTTAATCTATTTTTACTTCTTTTTTTTAAGAAAACGAGGGGCGTTGTCGGTTTTGATTTTTATGGTAATCAACAAACGCTGTCGACTGAGCTCAATATGTATTCCTCGCATGACGTTATACAGTATATAATATGTTTATCTGTTTAAATTATTCACTCTCAGAAAACAAATACTGTACCTTTCCCTTTTTTAGGTACAAGGGCCATCATTGGGTTGGTACCTGTAGTTTATAACTTGTTAATACAGAATATTTATAACAAATTATAGGTACATAATTGTAACTTAAGACTTATTATTCTTATTGTTCTTTTAAAAATACAATTAGATGTTTTGTCCCTCTGTGAACAAAAACATAGTACCTGCACAGTACCTTTTTTCTGAGAGTGTAGGACATTTGGTGTGGTTCAGGTTGTAAATGGCATTTCATTTGGATAAATACTACTTAATACAACTTTATACTTACTGTTAGGCTTTTCTTTGTTTTGGTTATATAGTTATGTTTAAGTATATCGTTTTTATATGCCATGCCCTTACATATACAGTGGCCCCCAAAAGTATTTGGACACTTAAGCCACACTTAAAATGTATGAAAGTATCAAAAAAATTATGTATGAAAATATCAAACCAAGTGGCATTTAATTACAAAAAAAAAATGTGCCCAATATTTTTGAGTGAAACATTTCCAAACAAAGAAAACCAAAAACAGATAAACAGTTAATAATGATAATTAAACTTAAGACGGGCATTTCTGGTGACTTGAAGGAAACCTACTTACCAGATCCACTGAAGTCATTGCAAAAACATCTGGAGAAGTAAAGGTTGTTCTCTAGTCTTATTCATTTGCATACCCCACATGATTTGATGTGCTTATATCAAGTAAAATACAAATTCATACATTTTTGATTGTTGCTTAAATGTCCAAATATTTTTGTGGGGCACCTGACTGTACATAAATACATACAGTAGATAAAAACATAGGTTAAATCACACACTACTAAACTACTGTTACTATCACATCTCCAAATCACCACAAGTGTCCAGTCTCCACTACAATATTATCGGCTACAGTACTCATTATTACTCTGGCTCATTTCTCTCTCACTGAGCAGCGCTGTGCAAGGGCAGCATCACATTTAATTTAATTAGCCCAGCTGCACTGGCACTTGCGCCATTGGCTGGTATTGTCAGCACGTTTCGTACCGTGGCACACACAATCACTAATTGCTTTCAGATAGGGAGAAATATAATTAGAGTTTTGGAATGGCACGGAGAGAGAGGGGAGAGAAGGAGGGGGTGGGAGGGGGAATATTAGAGCCTTATTAGTTTCATTTGAAATCTGTAGATAAATAGGGAAGTTTTATTTGAGGCGTAATGAGATTGTAGCTATTTGGACAAGGATGGTGACCCTTGTTCGTGGATTACAGAGGGATTATGGGTAATAACACGGTATGTGGGGAACTGATCTGAGGCTTCTTTGATGTTTTGTACTAAAGAAACACTGCTGATTTTCATCTCCAGGTACATTTTTTTTAAAGCTCCTTCAAACTGCATATTTAGGTGCTTGACGGGAATGGTTTCTAAAATGGTTTCTTATGTACCTCCATAGCAATTGAGGCTCAAATACCCCTTTATCGACACAAACCAGAAATGTTCATTTGAACTCATATTATACTGGATATAATAAAGTGTTCTAATTCATATTACTAAAGTCACTTTTAAACAAAAACGGTTGATACTGTTGATGAAAGACCAAGCCACCAAGTTGCATATATGTGTGTGTCATTCACACAAATATATCAAAATAATACGTGAAAATGTTGTTTTCTATCCTTACAATAGATGTTATGCACTTTTTATGAAACACTATTGGAATTTGTAAGGGTCAAAGGGTCAAAGGTAGGGTCAGAAATTACATTTTCCATTAAGACGCAAAATATGCCCCCTGGTTTTGATTTTCATGGGCATTTTATATCTTAAAATGGCATTTTACACCTAAAATAAACCTGCTCTTTGGCTGAACATAATTTAATCGTGGACAGGGGTTTCACGTGTTTAAAATTAGTTTCTAAACATAGATTTACAATGTATTCTCAACACAAACGCCTAGTTGAATTGGCTAAACCCAACAAAATGAGGTGTGTCAATGTAACTTAAATAAATCACTTTTATTTCTTTATGTACTAACTAGTGAATGTTAGCATGCTAAATAATACATGCTTGTCGGAAGTACTACCAAGTGTAATTTAGTAACTATGCCATGGTTAGCACAGCATTTGCTCAACAAAGCTTGCAATTAATTTCATGCACGATATCTACCTGTCCTCATCTACTCTTCACCATATTGGTAATCCCCAAACCTCCAATATAATAGAAACACTTCTATATCTCAACATAACAAAACATTAAACACTAACAACTATCATCCCACCCTTTACTCATTCGCCTGTAAGTCACAAACCATGACCTTATTTCATCTGTAATCCACCTCAAGCGATACAAAGTCCTATCCAAGAGCAACAACATACAAAAAGTATATCTGCTAACAAGGCCCAGCTGCAAATTGGTTAACTACAAATACCTTTCTTTCTTCTTACTGGTGCATAGCAACCGCTGTGCAGAGCAAAAGGCCTTCTTTTCGCTTCTTTTATTTCGCTGTGTGAGCAGGGTCACTTAAATCCTGTATGTGTTTGGTGTAACACCCATCAGAATTACACCATCATAACCCACTAATGATTCACATAGACCCCATCATAATACAGTGAGGTGCAAGTAGGCATTGTTGGATTGCGTAATCAAAGGAGACCAGCTGACTGCTCATTGTGCTCACTGCGTATCAATAAAAAACTTTGAATGTGGAACAACTGGAAAATGGACAAATGCATTTACAGATTTGAAGAGGCATTGTGAAGTGTTCATTGCAGCGCTGTGCTAGCAGTTTAAATCTTTGTAAATTGAAAAAGGAGAGATTTAAATGTAAAAAAAATACACTCTGATTTAAAAGTAGAGCTACAAGACATAAACATTATTATGTACATTTTGATGCGATTTCAGTTGGATAAAATGAAGGATTTACTGGTAATACGGCATTTACCAGATTACAGGGTTACGTCGTCATGACAACAAGTTCAATGATGGATATAACTTTACACAGATAAGGTTAGTAAGCAATTATATCACATTAAAATCATGTATATATTATATATATAATGTTTGTGTCTTGTGGTTATACTTTTGAAACGGTGTGTATTTTAGTGTTTATGAACTGCCCCCATTTACTTCCATTGTAAGTGCTTCACTGTTACCATGGTTTTTTCAGTTTTTTTGTTTGTTTGTTTTTTCAAATAAAAAAGGGACGAGTTGAATTAATTTTTTGTGGTAATCAACATTATGCCTTATAAGCTGTTGACTGAGCTTAACTTGTACTGAATCCAGAACAATCCTGTTAGTCAGTGTAAGTTGTAATTATTTGTTGTTATAATGTTAAATAATCATGGCGATTATTGTGTGTAGCATTGCCGTTTTTGTGCGCTTTCCCTGAGCTGTTTGTTTTGCATACATATGCGACTGTGTCGCCAATTTTAGCAACCTATCCTCACTTTATCTCTTACATTTAGTCTTCCACACCAGGAGTGTGTATTTACAAACTCAGAAGTGTTTCTTAAAGGGACAGTACACCCACAAATGAAAATTCTGTCATCATTTACTCATCCTCATGATGTTCCAAACCTGCATGACCATACGGTTTCTGAACATCAGAAAGGTGATTATATGATGACAGAATTTAAATTTTTGGGCAAACTGTCCCTTTAAGAACCCATTCTTTACATACGTAAGCATCAGCTATACCAATGCATGTTTCCTACACCATGTGAAAAACTATTAATTACAGTAGAAGCATAGGGATTCTGCCTATACAGTAGAGCTGACAACAGCTGTGACGGGCATCTTAAGCAAGCCATCTGCTGTAAAAAGAATGCCTTTGATACCATTAGCCCCTGCGGCGCACTAACATGTTGTTTCTAGAAGCTTCAGCTGATCCTGTGAAGCTGGCTGTGGTGGGAGACAACTGTGGGCTTAAAGATTCCTATGCTAACAGCAGGGAGATGTGCGCATGTAGGCGGAAAACCATACAGTGATCATAGTCCTAGTGTGTATGTGTGTGTGTGTTTGTCTGTGGAATGTTTGATCTTCTGGTGAGCTGCTAATTTGGTCACAAGGCCAGTTAGTACGCAACACTCTCTGTGTATGTGTTTGTATTAGTGTGTGAACATGTTCCATCTTGGTAATGTTTTCAAACATTTATACTGCATATGATCATTGAAAACAGGGGCTCTGTTACTTATGTTTTTGTCTTACCTATTCTACTACACAGTGATGGTTAAAGGAGTATTCAAGGTTTAATACAAGCTGAGCACAGTCAAGAGCATTTGTGACATAATGTTGAGAAGTAATTTCGACTTGTCCCTCTTTTCTTTAAAAATCTGGGTTACAGTGAGGCACATACAATAGAAGTCCAAGGGGCCAATCCGTAAACATTAAAATTCTGTTTTAAAAGCAGAGCCACAAGATTTAAACAATATGCATGATAACACGATTTTAGTGAGTGATCAAATTCAGATTCTCACGAAAAGGTATTTTTTCCTAGGAAACTCAGAGAGTTTTAACTTCCTGGCGCATGTGTCCCTCTGCACCCCAGTAACAGACATTATAAAATATCTATCTAAGATTTGTGTCTTGATAACAAAGTGTGGAATAAATGGTGAAAGGGGGTATTTTGTGTGCTTTGTCACTCTGTGCATTGTATGAATACCCCCTACCCCCCTTCAGCTCCCCATGGCATCTGCTGCAGGGGCAGATTTCTGTGTCAAAACAGTGGTAACAGAGCTTTATTTCAGAGGGTTAATTTCTGAATGGATGCTCCGAAGCTCCACATCATCTGTTTACTGATGCAAAAAAGTTGATGCACTTGTGTATCAGCCAAACATCAACACTGGCTGATAAAGGCAAGTATTGTATCTGCACTATTGGACATCTGCCAATTGTCGATCATCAGCCGATGATCAGGACCGATTATTTCCAGTCAAAAGGAAATGCACTGTCTCTTCTATGGAATTACTTTGATTTTGGTGACAATGACAGCAAAATTGCAATGTGTAAACTTTGCACTGCTAAAATTCCACGAGGTGGAAGTACCGATTTTAAACTTTCAACACGGCTAATTTGATTACTCGTCTCAAAGCTCGACACAACAAGGAACGTGACGAGTTTTTTAAACTAAAGTGGAGGCCATTGAATTAATTCTCAGCGATTGGAAACGAGGTAGCTTAAGAAAAGCATAGCCACCAAAGTATTGGTATTGATTGGTATTGATTGATTGATTGATTGGTGTTGTAAATAATCGGATTTCGGTTTTAGTAGACAAATTATTGTCACATCCCTAGTGTTAAGGTTCTTTGTTATAACTGGTGTTTTGGCTGTCTGTTATATCTGTGTTATAACTATGTAACAGTGCATAGTGACCACAAAATAGTAATCCACTACAAATTACTAATTATTTTGCTAACATTTTAATAAGATTACTTTACTAATTACTTAATTGAAAAAGTAATCACATTACTTATTACTATACATTTAAGTTACTTCCTCAAACACTTTTTTTCGCTCAACAAATTCAAAATAATGTATATATATCTTTCTTGTTAATTGTTACATGTCATATACTCAGCACCTCATATTTCTCCTTCATAATGTCTCGTTATGGGACCAATATTCATGTATTCTACATAAATAATATATTAGAAATGAACATAACCTTTATAATGTACTTTAAAAAATTAAGTTAATCGAAAGTCAGTAACTGTAATCTGATTACAAGAATTTAAAATGTAATTCATTACACTACTTTTTTTTTACTCAAATGTAATTAGATAACAGTTACTAATAATTACTTTGTAATTGTATAACACCCAACACTGGTTCCAGGTAAACAAGAAAAATGCATATATTGTATGGCGACTTGTCCTGGAAAATAGAGATTTGTTTTATTTTTTTATGTCTTACAAGCTAAGGCAAAACTAATAACTGAAATCTTTATTTGTCTGAGTATGTGACCTTGATCTTTATATTCTTTGTATGTATAAAAAGCATCTACAGTAAAAAAAAAAAAAAAAAAAAGCATTTCATTCTTCACCTTCCCCTTCTTTGTATTGTTGGAAGCATACCTGCCTTCCTAAAGTATCTCAAAATATATGAAACTATGAAACGCTTTTCTCATGGGATTGATTTGGTATGTCCTAACCCGCATAGCTTATGCACTACTGCTGAGATCACATAATACTGATGTGTGCTATTAGCTCTATGTGTAAAGGAGTCTGAAAAAGCTGGAGTAAACCATGTCGTGTATATATTTTCAAAACTGTAGTATAAAATCTACTCCAGTGATTGAGTACTGGTGTTTTTGGCTTGTGTATACACTTCCTCTGTGCTTCATTATGGGTCCCAGTAGCTTTGTACTGTAAAGAATAAAGTGCCATAGGAGATTTGGCACCTGCATATTGGGTTAAATGGATGTCACACACTTTTTATATATGTTGATATGGTGAGGGTCATAGGTGTGCAAAGTCCCTTCATTTTCTGAGCACAACCCTATCATCCTTTTATAATCCTCTAGCCCTCAGAATGTCAGTATCAACGTGTAAATTGCAAGGAAATAAGTCTGAAAATTGAAAACGAGGCTGAAAATATGTGAGTGAGACACCCGCTTCTCTCCCCATGCAGCCCTTGTTCAAGTTGCCCCTCCCTTCCTGTCCAATTATGTTTAAAACGCAGTGGAGAGCGAGAACAGGCGCACCTGACAGATGTTGACCATTTTTAAACCCTGCTCGCTCTCACAAGTTCAAGAGACTCTCTAATTCACTTTGCAGTCGGGACATAACAGAGCGACGCCACTTACTTAGCATTTGGAACACAGACCAACCAAGAGGATTTCAGTGCTGCAAAGCTCAAATCAGGCAACTTGCAGTTCACTGAGGCTTATTGTACAATTTCCCGTATTTTCTTAACACTGCATTGGTTTGTATTTCCCTCCTAACTGACATTAAATAATACTAGATAAATCTAGATAATCTTCAACAGTAGATATACACGGTGCTTAAGTTATCCTCTTTCAATAAGTCTGTAAACAAGTACAATTGATGTGCATGCACATTTTCTTTATGTACTATTTAATTTGAAGTGATACTACTGTTGTTGTCACTAAAACTGAAATATGCATATACAATATAAGCCAACTGAAAAAACAAACAAACAGATTTCTCTCAGTTAATCTCAAAAACATATATGTGAATTGCTACATGTGTATGTTTTATTAATTATCATTTTAATTAATTAATCATGTTTATCATTGATGGTGTAGGAATTCCATTTTTACAAGCGCATCAAATTTGAACACATGTACATTGGACTTCTCTACCTATATTTGTTTTTATATTGCATCCATACTTTTTTCTTTCTAATCATTTATCTTTTTTTTTCTTCTTTTTTTTTTTTGGCAAGTGGAGTAGATGTATCACATCATCACACACATTTCAAGCTATTCCGTCACCTTAAAATACTGACTTTAGCCAGAGAACATTGTTAAACCAATTGTGTAATAACTCATAATTGCATAATAGCAACGTCTTTTCCTTTCCACTGATAGGTATGATGATTAAGACATTACCCGGCGTGATATTTATGTTGCGCGTCAGTTAACAATTAACGGGGATATTCTGAGCAAGTCTCCTGTGAAATCTGAGCGATGTGTTTGCAACTCCCTCACAACGCCTCCGTTAAATGGCATCCAACACAGATTTTTGACTATGCATTTGGAAAAAGTGGTATCATATTTTATGCGATTTAACCTGTTGGCCTTTATAATTATATTTTATTATATAACTATCATTATTCCTATAATTATAGTACACATTGTCTCTCAGTTTCTCATTTGCATACGAGTCTATGATAATTAAATGTAGTAGTAAAATTGTAAGACAATGCCATGTTCACGTCCAATAGACGGCGATCACACTCTATAAATTAATGCAGGGCACGAGGCGGCAATAATTCGTTTTTTTATGTATTATTTATTTGTTTACACCTTTTTGCTGACAAGAATAATTATGGTTCAGTAAAAACAAGCCCAGAGACAAGGAACACGTGAGTGTGTATGCTTAGAAAATGGGCTTTCAAAATCTGCTCTCCATAATTTAGGGGTTTTGTGGGTGTTCTTATACACTCCAGTGACGATCGAATTTAGGAGATTATTTCACAGTTGGTAACACTTTACAATAAGTCCCATTTGTTTACATTATTAACAACATTAGTTAACATGAATGAACAGTTAAAGCATTTATCAATCTTAGTTACAAATACATTTTTAAAATCAAAAGTAGTGTTTGTTAGCATTCGTAAATGCAACGAACAATTGTATTTTTATTAACTAATATTAACAAAGATTAATAAATACTGCAAATAATATATTGTTGATTATTTGTTCATGGTAGGCTACCTACTGTATTAACTAATGTTAACAAATTGAACCTTATTGTAAAGTTACCGAAGTTACTTTGTTTTTAATTCGCGTGCCTACTAGCCTACTAAGTCATTGAAGTTAACTGGATATGCACTTAGTAGCCTAAATGTAATAGGCTATCGCAAAGCTGAAAGAGAATAACATGATAAGTTACAACAATTACTAGGTTTTTGCACAAAATGTTTTTAGTGCTGTTTCCCATTTTGCACTTTGATGGCAAGGGGGTCGGATGGCACGTGCACTGGAAGTGAGTCACCTGTTTCTTAGCAACCGTCACAACAGGAAAACACCTGTGGCATTAATTTATTTGTAGGGACTTTTAAGCATTTAAAAAATAACTTGTAAACGTGTTTAAGAGGGCACATCTATAAAAACAGCGGGTTGCACGCGACTGTGAATTGATACATTGCATGTGCTTCTTATTTGGGACGTTATTTTTTATTTTTTATTTTTTTTTTTATTTTTTTTTTGGAAGGATTCACGTCAAATCAGTTCACAGACTGGTATATGTGGCTTATTGAACGGAGATCATTTGAGAGATGGATACAAATAATACAAAATTAAGTCGTTGCCCTATGTTTTGCGGATGCTGAGGCTGCAGCGTTTGAGAGAGGGCAAAATGTTCAGTAGCTAAATATTACAGCAATAACTTGACTGATGGATTAGTTAAATCAGTTGGAGATCATTTGCCCCAAATAACATTTGTCAACAGAGGCTTGTTGTAGCCAACTGTGTACCTTCCGAGCGCCGGAGAAAAAAACATTCATCTGCGCCTGTGGATGTTGCGCGCTCTCGCCCGTGCGCGTCATCTGACCGTGAGCCATATGCAAATCAGTCCTGTCCTCCAACGCCATTGGCTCTCTCTCACTCATTTATTCCCTGTCAAAGCGCATCATATGGCCGCTCTCCCACTAACTTTTCTACCACACCGCTGAAAGTAGCTCAAAGACAATTCTGCACTGGATGTGAAAATTAAACCAAGGAGAAGTTAGAATAAAACAAAGGAAGACGATCTGCCGCAAAGTTGTCATCCATCATCTGTTTGGATTTTTTATCTCCGTTCCAAGTGGCCTCTTATTTTATTAGACGGTTCTACGCGTGTGCGCCAAGGAACTGGGACGCTGAGCCTGTATCGAGTGAATGTTTCTGTGTGTGAGCTGAGTAAGTTAAAGCCAGGTGAATGTATAGCATGATGATGGAAACGGACTTGCACTCTCCAGGACCCCAGACTAACACAAACACGGGTCACACTGGACCCAACAGCGGCAGCAAAGTTAACCAAGACCGCGTAAAGAGACCCATGAATGCGTTTATGGTGTGGTCTCGGGGTCAGCGCAGAAAGATGGCACAGGAGAATCCGAAAATGCACAACTCGGAAATCAGCAAGCGCCTGGGAGCCGAGTGGAAAGTCATGTCCGAGGCGGAAAAGCGACCATTCATTGACGAGGCGAAAAGATTACGTGCCATGCATATGAAGGAGCATCCGGATTACAAGTACAGACCTCGGAGGAAGACCAAGACGCTGCTAAAGAAGGACAAATACTCTTTGGCCGGTGGCCTGCTCGCTGGATCTGGGGGTGGAGGCGGCTTGGGTCTGGGAATGGGTGCTGGAGGGGTCGGGCAGAGGTTAGAGAGTCCGATGGGTCACGGTGGGAGCACCGCGGCGAGCTACGCACACATGAACGGCTGGACAAACGGTACATACTCGGGCCAGGTGGCTGCCGCCGCGGCTGCGGCTGCAATGATGCAGGAGGCTCAACTCGCCTACAGTCAGCACCCGGGCAGCGGAGCGCATCACCACCACGGGCATCACCACCATCCACACAATCCCCAGCCTATGCACCGCTACGAAATGACCGCTCTCCAGTACAGCCCCATGTCAAACTCTCAGAGCTACATGAGTGCCTCACCGTCAGGATATGGGGGAATATCCTACACGCAACACCAAAACTCCAGCGTGGCTTCATCGGGGGCCATGCTGGGATCTCTGGTGAAATCAGAACCGAGCGTAAGCCCTCCAGTTACCACTCACTCCCGAGCCCCTTGTCCCGGCGACTTGCGGGAGATGATAAGCATGTACTTACCGGCGGCGGAGACGGGGGATCCGTCAATCCAGAGCAGACTTCACGCTGTACCGCAACACTATCAAAGTTCCACGACGAGCGTAAACGGAACCGTTCCACTGACACACATATGAAAAGATATGAAACTACGCATTCAGACTCAAAATACCAAATATTTACCTCTTTCAGAGCAAAACTTTTGTACAGAATGTTTGTTCTTGTAAATCTGAAGGTGACAATATTTAAATATAAAACTTAAAAACAGAGGGGTGTCGTTGGGATGTCGTCTAAATAATGTGTCCATATTTTAACGAAATTACACAACGTGAGCTTTACACATTTGCTTATTGCGAGGGATTCATTCTGATTTGTTTTTCTGTGTGTGAGCGAGATGGTACAATATGTTTAAAACAGGAAAAGGTGAATATGCTAAAGTGTAACAAATAGTCAAAATACAATGTTTTTGAGGTTTTCTAAGATTTTTCTCAATCCCACTTTGATTTGTCAATTCGTGAGTTACTGTATTTGATCTATTCCATATTTGTTTGTTGTATTTTTCTTGTACATTGTGAATATATTCCAGATAAGATTGATAAACATCTGTATATATAATTCGGGTTTGCCAGGAAAATAGGAAACGTTCTGCGTTAATGTGAGAAGAATAAATTTCACAGCTTTTGCTCTGATTCTGGAAAGTTAGTTTGCTCTGTTGTTTTGCCTTTTACTCAGTGGCATCTGCGAACAAGCTAAATACAGTCAAAATGAATGAATTTCCATGTGATAATGTTTACATCTCTGTATAGAAAAAAGTTTTTAATCGTTTTTAGTTTACTCTCAAACACTTATCGGGACAAAACCCCGAACTAGAACAAACAATAGTTAGTAAACAGGAAATATATTGAGCTCAGATTAATTTCAATTATAGGCCTAAAAGTGTAAATATTCTTGTGTGAACATGTTAATGGAGACATTGTGACGGATAAATGTAAATTGAAGAAAGAAAGGATGAAAGAAACACATTTCAATTGTTACAAATTTCTAGAACTATAGAGAAACATATCAGTCAAATAAAGGCTACTAAAAATATTTGAAAGAAGTCGAAAGTAAATTAAAGATTTTGGGGGGCATTGTACATATAAGCGTTTCTCCTCACGCTTATTATTATATTATGTTAATTATTATTATTATCAATACACGTAATTGTATTGTCATTTACTGACCAGTTTCTGAAGAATTTGTCATTACATTTACTTTTGCATTACAACATCTATTAAATAATTTTCAAATGATTTAGGTATTTCTCGTTTCTAATAAAACGGACTATATTGCGGTTATCTCGAAGAGGGAAACAGGGAAAGCTAAATATATCGGACTTTCTATCACTTCGAAATTGGGTTGATTTGAGTGGTTAGAGGTTTCAACATTGTCCTGCATAAGACATATTTGATTACTTAAATACTCTGAAGCCTATTATGTGTGTCTCAATAAAACCACTTTAGATTGTTTGATAATTACTATTTATTTTCCCACTATATTTTGTCAATCGGAATCCGCTGTTCTGTTCTTATAATATTTGTATTTGGATCACGCTATCACACTGAAAAATTATCTGCAGCTATATTAGCCAACTTGTTAAACGCACAGGTGAAGTTATAAGTAACCCTGAGGTTAAACAATTTCAGAGTAATATGCCCTCACGCGTTTAAACAAAATGAATGAAAAAAAAAGGTTTCATTTCAAACGTAAAAATGCCCCCGATCATCCAAACTTTATTATCAATAATAATAATAACTACGAAGAGTGTGCTATACCGTTAAAGTAAATGTTGTGAAACATCATAACCCTTAAGTGAATGAAAGTGAAATAATTTGAAACAGTTAAGCTCATTGTGTCATTCGGGTTTCAATTTTAAAATGTGAAATTGCAGCCAAGATGCTGCTGTTCTACAGAAAGTAAACCTTCCTTAATTTGTTTATTTTAGGAAGCGTTACGTGGCATAGTTGCAGTGTCTTGATGCGTAGGATTGGAGGTCAAAGTTCAAGACCTCTAAAAATAATGAATGTCCAATGAAAAACGAAGAACAGAAAATAGAGAACGAACCACATTATTCATTGTTCAATGACCAACCCCTGTTTTTTTCTCTTTGAGCCCCGAATTGTGCAGACATATGCTTTAAATCCTCCCCACTTCAATTAAATCCGTCTGGGTACCCCGCGAGCCACTCATGACTATATTTACTGGATGTGGAATAATTACGTTTTCAACCTCTCAATTGAATTTATTTTTTACTATTTATTTCCACTTTTGATATGCACTTTAGACAGAATTCTAGTTTTTCGCCCCCTGGCTTATTTTCCTTTACTAAAATTGACAACATAATTTTCTTTAGAATTAAAACACTGTTGGGCCGTCAAGCAAATGTTGCTCGTAACCTCCGTAGGGTGTCGGTGAAATTAAGATGAATGCAGAGTGTGTGGCAGGGTGCTTTGTGTCAGGGGAGAGAAGAGGATTAGACAATCCTAAAAGCTGAACCCCCGGGTCAGTGGCAAGCAGGGGCGTAGTTTTCAAGGGAGATGGGAGAGCCGGTAACCCCCCCAATATTCAAAACAAGCAATATGATCAATGGAATCATGTAGATGCTTCACGCTGGAACCCCCCAATATTCAAGACAAATCTAAGCCCTTGGCCATAAGTCACATTCTTATTACAATGACACTACACCAGAAGAGTGAATTGTAGCTGGAGACTTCCTGCAACAAGTAGCAGGATTGAGGGAGGTCTCTGAAGCACTTGAAACACTGCACACAAAGTTTGTTTTTCTCCCCGTAGATTTTAGACTGAAGGAATAAATCAAACTTATGTTAACAGAAAAGTTAATTTTAATAAAATAGGACATTTTACTGAAAGAACTGAAAACTTAAGTGATGCAGTATTCAATGTAAATTCCAATTAGCCTAATATATATGATTATTTAACTCAAAGAAAATCTTATCATATGGTGTTTTTTTACTGCTGCAAAGGACGGACACAAAAATAATATATTGTTGATATTATCTGGTTTTATTCATATTTTGTTCAGCCTTGCTTTAAAGCAATTTTTATGAAAAAAAAAAAACAAGCAAAAAATGTCCATATTCCCTAAAAGATATCAGTTAAATAGGTAAAATGAAATATCACTACTGTCTCAGTAATGGCGCTAAAGTCTTTGTAAACAGTGAAAAACAAAAATGGCCGCGGTCAGTTTAACGGCAGTCAACACACCAAGTTTGAGAGCGCGATTTTGTTGCTGTGACAACTTTTAAAATCGGTTACAGCACCTTTAACAAACAGTTAACGGGTTACTTAAACTATGACTCTCGTTGTATTTTTCTACACATAGTTTCCTCTGTAAATATTTAAAACATTAAACTCTGTCCTCCAATGTAGGTACACAGGGCAATGTACTTGCTGCTCTTCGAAACATGGATGTGCATCCAGAAACAAAAGGAGAGGCCAATACGGGCACCATTCCAACAGACTAGCAAACCTCACCCTATTCAACTTCATCTTCAGAAGTTACTGTCAGAAGTAAAAGAATACAACCACAGCATCTTAACAATAAATCTACAATAGCCAGGGGAACTTGAGCGTGTTGACACCGTGATGTGAGGGAAATCGTCAAAATGGCTTGTATATTTTGTCAAACCACCGATCCTTTGCACTCCCTGTCCTAAATTTCCCTAATTAGCATCGGGTTTATCATATCCCTGCATATTTTCTTGCCTCTTCAAGAAAAAAAAGCTGGTTGCCATTCTGCCACGGAAGATTACGGAGACAGATTGCAAAGGACGAATGTGAGCTACAGATTAGCGGGGAATAGAAACAACAACCGGGCCAATAAATTCTTAGCGCGAGCCTTATCGTGGAATTACACGTTGACGTGTTTAACAATCTCGCGGTCTTTTTTTCCTAATCCACAAACCCTCCAAAAGGCACGCGACATTTGGAGCTTTTTGTCGTTTCAGCATAAAGACGTGGTTAAATGTTGACTGAATAAAAACTAAATGAAAACTGTTCAAACATTTTCCCCCAATATTAAATTTTATGTGACAAGGTTTCTTTAGGATAAAAAAAATCTTTCTCTCACGTTTAAATGATCAACAATAAAAATGTATCTTATTGTTTATAAACTACTTTATGACAGTCTTCTGTAGCAGTCTACAGTTTTGCTAAACCGTTTGGATTTATCAGTTGGGGTCTCTCTCTCTCTCTCTCTCTCTCTCTCTCTCTCTCTCTCTCTCTCTCTCACACTCTCTCTCTCTCTCTCTCACACACACACACACACTCTCTCTCTCTCTCTCTCTCCCTCATTCACTCACTCACTCACTCACTCACTCTCTCTCTCTCTCTCTCTCTCTCTCTCTCTCACACACACACACACACACACACTCTCTCTCTCTCTCTCACACACACACACACTCTCTCTCTCTCTCTCTCTCTCTCTCTCTCTCTCTCTCTCTCTCTCTCTCTTTCTCTCACTTTCCCCAGTCCGCCTGCGACGAAGTGATTGTGAGAAACTCTGTTGGAATTTGGCAGCGTGGCGGCTTTGGAACGGCACCCCACGCTGACTGTCATTCAGCGGGCCTGCGCGACGCACTGTGCCGTTGGGAAATGTCGCTCATCCGTGCACTCATTGGCCTTACAAAGCTGATTACAAGCATCAGCGAATTCCTGAAGGCAGTGAGAGGCGATGCAGGTGCACGGGATACGGGAAATTCCTGGTTCGAACATATGTGGATGAAGTTAAAACTTTAAATGTCCCTGAGATGCAAAAGAACTGTAAAACGATTAAAAATCCATATTTGTGCAATATATGCCCATGATTTCTCATCAAGCTTTAAGCTGGATGAGAGATATACATTGCAGGAGACCAGGTTTAGGCTAACTTTTAAAAAGTCTCTGCTCAATTTTACCCAAAGCAGAGAAGTTTCCGTATACTTCTGGATAGACTTAAAACTTTCTCTGCCTTTCTACAACCAAAACATATTGTGGTTATGTAGTTACTTCACAAAGGCCTACAACTTGCCTGACAATCAGAATTAGAATAATGTTTTAGCAAACGATTGCAACTAAAGCATTGCATTTTTCATTGTTTAATCAGAATTGCATCATGACTTAATTGAAATCATGACTGCTCACATTAAACTGAAGACTCAGACAGTCATATCAGTAACCTTATAAAAGCTTTTTTTATTCTACATGGAGAGGGTCCGCACATGGGGGCTGCCATGTTAGAATCACATGACCAGCCGAATACAACTGGCTTAATCTAAGAAACCATCCATCCTGTTATTTGACACTTTCACTCATTGAGTAAAATAATCATGGCTGACAGTGAATTCTAAATTTCCACAGTGGCATCTGAAACTGAAAACTATTGATTTTAAATGATGCTGCATCCAAGCCACTAGGTGTTAGTGTAAGTTTAAGATGACACAAAGACAAAAGTTACTGAGTGCACCTTTAACAGTTGATAATTAAAGTTGATGTAACTTTTTCAGTTTTATAATACTTTCTCCAATCCCAGTTTAATATGCAGATATAACTAGTATGCCAGGTTTATTTTCTGGAAAAATGTAAACACTGTCACTCTGGCAATAAAAAATCCCTTTGTTTGTTTTTAGCGACCCATTTAGACCGGCGCCAACAAATTACTCAACCAGTGGCATGAGTTTAGTGTGGGACTATCTCTTTGTTTGTCCAATGGCAGGCGGAGGGAGTATTCGAAGGCTGTTTTGAAAACATTGTTTATTTTTGCAATTCCATTCAGTGGCACTAGTGGTGCAGGAAATACTTCAGCTTTAAGTGCTAGACTCCAAGGATCAAACTGAGACTGGCAAGTTAAGGAGGGAATTCTACTTCCAAGCAACAGGCCAGTCAATCCCACACTGTACTAAAGTTCGTTATAAAACCCGATTCGTACAATATCTTACGATTCTAACAATTGTACGAATTAGTACAAGTTTGATGTGAGACTGCATTGAACAGGCTGTTCAGAAATTTCCTTAGCACTAAGACTGTGCATTTAAGACGACACTTAAAAAAAAATATATATATAGTATGCTGAAGGAAAATCCATTTAAACTGGTAGCTATGTTTTGGAACATGGAAGCTAGTTTCTAGCTGGTCCAAGCTGGTCTTTAGCTGGTCCAAGCTGGTCATTTGCTGGTCCGACCAGCTACCAGATGATCAGCTATGGACCAGCTTATGACCAGCTTTGAACAGCATTGATACTTTGTTTTGTAGGCTATCTACTTTTTGTTTACTTGGATATTCACTTTGTCCTGCGGTATCTTCAAGAATGTGACTTGTAAATAGTGTCACAAGTGTCCATTAAAGCCAAAAGGGATCATTGGAATCTCTCGATTTCTCTTCTTCCTCATGTTCCTTAAAAGGAGATTCGTCACCTGAGGGCTGTCACCCCGCTGTCACTTGCTGATTAATGGGCAAAAGAGGTCTACCAGATGGTCTATGGCAGTCAGTCAACCAGAATGGACTATGCAAATATCCCGGAGAAGGCAAGTAGTTGGTGAACAGTGCTGTCAATTGTTTGTTGGTTTTTACAGCTTTCCATGTGCAGCTGCAACTCTGAAGTTAGCCGGGACAATATTTTGCATTTGGGAGCAGAAAGGTCTAAAATAAAGAGACTTATGAAAGAGTTTTCCTAAACCAATATTAAAAACAATTTCGAATTATATCATAAACGTATTTATAGACATGCTTTTCCCTAACTTCTTGTCTTTACTGACAGGAATAGATTTGTAATATACAGTATATATATATATATATATATATATACAGTGAGGAAAATAAGTATTTGAACACCCTGCTATTTTGCAAGTTCTCCCACTTAGAAATCATGGAGGGGTCTGAAATTGTCATCGTAGGTGCATGTCCACTGTGAGAGACATAATCTAAAAAAAAAAATCCAGAAATCACAATGTATGATTTTTTAACTATTTATTTGTATGATACAGCTGCAAATAAGTATTTGAACACCTGTCTATCAGCTAGAATTCTGACCCTCAAAGACCTGTTAGTCTGCCTTTAAAATGTCCACCTCCACTCCATTTATTATCCTAAATTAGATGCACCTGTTTGAGGTCGTTAGCTGCATAAAAGACACCTGTCCACCCCATACAATCAGTAAGAATCCAACTACTAAAATGGCCAAGACCAAAGAGCTGTCCAAAGACACTAGACACAAAATTGTACACCTCCACAAGGCTGGAAAGGGCTACGGGGAAATTGCCAAGCAGCTTGGTGAAAAAAGGTCCACTTTTGGAGCAATCATTAGAAAATGGAAGAAGCTAAACATGACTGTCAATCTCCCTCGGACTGGGGCTCCATGCAAGATCTCACCTCGTGGGGTCTCAATGATCCTAAGAAAGGTGAGAAATCAGCCCAGAACTACACGGGAGGAGCTGGTCAATGACCTGAAAAGAGCTGGGACCACCGTTTCCAAGGTTACTGTTGGTAATACACTAAGACGTCATGGTTTGAAATCATGCATGGCACGGAAGGTTCCCCTGCTTAAACCAGCACATGTCAAGGCCCGTCTTAAGTTTGCCAATGACCATTTGGATGATCCAGAGGAGTCATGGGAGAAAGTCATGTGGTCAGATGAGACCAAAATAGAACTTTTTGGTCATAACTCCACTAACCGTGTTTGGAGGAAGAAGAATGATGAGTACCATCCCAAGAACACCATCCCTACTGTGAAGCATGGGGGTGGTAGCATCATGCTTTGGGGGTGTTTTTCTGCACATGGGACAGGGCGACTGCACTGTATTAAGGAGAGGATGACCGGGGCCATGTATTGCGAGATTTCGGGGAACAACCTCCTTCCCTCAGTTAGAGCATTGAAGATGGGTCAAGGCTGGGTCTTCCAACATGACAATGACCCGAAGCACACAGCCAGGATAACCAAGGAGTGGCTCTGTAAGAAGCATATCAAGGTTCTGGCATGGCCTAGCCAGTCTCCAGACCTAAACCCAATAGAGAATCTTTGGAGGGAGCTCAAACTCTGTGTTTCTCAGCGACAGCCCAGAAACCTGACTGATCTAGAAAAGATTTGTGTGGAGGAGTGGGCCAAAATCCCTCCTGCAGTGTGTGCAAACCTGGTGAAAAACTACAGGAAACGTTTGACCTCTGTAATTGCAAACAAAGGCTACTGTACCAAATATTAACATTGATTTTCTCAGGTGTTCAAATACTTATTTGCAGCTGTATCATACAAATAAATAGTTAAAAAATCATACATTGTGATTTCTGGATTTTTTTTTTTAGATTATGTCTCTCCCAGTGGACATGCACCTACGATGACAATTTCAGACCCCTCCATGATTTCTAAGTGGGAGAACTTGCAAAATAGCAGGGTGTTCAAATACTTATTTTCCTCACTGTATATATAATATACAAAAAAAGAGGAACATAGAGAAGGTTTTTAGTTCCTTACACCAACCATCCATCAGTAAGTTTGCATTTGGAGCTGTCCAGGTGCTGAAATCCAGAAGCTAGGCTGAAAGGTGTTCTTTTCCCAACTTTTAGTATTGGACTGGATCTACAATATTGGACTCTTCTATTATTTTCTTTTAAGTCCAAATACTCGTATTGTATGCAATTATAGCTCAGTATGTCCTTTGGTAGTTTGTGTCTGCTATCCATTAGTTCCATTTAGTGTTGATGTTCACAGGGACATTTAAAGTTATGTTTTAAATTTAAGCCATCTTTTTATTAATTAAGAGAGGGGATGAGTCTGAATGGAGCAGTCCAGGAATGCTACTATACTACTAGCAAAATATTACTAAGCAGAGTTGGAGAGTATCTGAATATATGTAATGGGATTACCTATTTAAAATACAAAATATTAGTAACTACAGTTACAATTTATAATAGTTGGTAATCATAATAAAGTTACACTGAAAAAGTATTTTGTTTACTGAAGAGATTACTTTGCATTGTATTGTTATTTGTTCCATTTAATATTTTGTCTATTCAGCTGGAAAACATGTATCCATATAAATAATGCATTTGAACAGTGGTGAAACACTTTCTTAAGATGAGTTACATTCATACGGGCAGACAAAGTACGTTTGAGGTAAGTTTGGAGCAGCAGAAATAGAATTAACATTGTGAAAATTGTCATGTGAAATTTAGATTTATGCTAAGCTAAAATGCTATTTTAGACATTTTACATGCACCTGTTACCAGGCACGATTATATTTTTTTATTAAGATTTTCTTTTCTAGTAAGACCTATGATATTAAGGAAAAATATTTTTCTTGATGTAAATTTTTGTGTTGTTTTTCCTTAAAAATATCTAAAAATCCATAAAAAAAGATCAGTTTCCTTAATCTTGATTTAGAAGCAACACTGCATAAGATATTGTGGCTTTTTCAGATAATATATGTTTAACACATGAATTTTGTCTTACTAAACGTTAAAATTCTCAACACCAAATATTGTATATGACCATTCACTTGCATCAAATTGGCCTATTGAGCTGAGATATGTTTTCTAAAAATCTTCATTTGTGTTCAGCAGTAGAAAGAAAGTCATACACATCTGGGATGGCATGAGGGTGAGTAAATGAGAGAATTTTCATTTTTGGGTGAATACCCCTTTAAGGCATTTAAGCCAAGTTAATAGGTCATTTTGGATCATCAAATTATAAAATAGATGAGATTTAGAATTAAAAGCTCATGCAGTCTTTCGGCGTTAACTCTGGATTAGAATCAACTATTATATAGATTCTGCTTTAGGACTTCTCTGTAATTTTTTGATGGAATGGTAAAAATAAATTACAAAATATAAATATACAACAAGGCAAATTAAAGCAATTCGCAAGCATCAGTTTTCCAACATTTGCATCAAACACATGCTCTAGGCTCAGAACTCATCATCTACCCATCTGTCCATAAAGCACTTTGATATAGAAAATGGGTAAAACATTCTTAAATTATTTTATAAACAAATGAAATGATGAGGTTGTGTGGTTCTTACTCTAATCAGTGAAGTACATAGCTATGTTTTTATGATTTCTTACAGGTCAAAATAGTAAGAGATTAAAAAAAGCTTAACAACTTTCCAAAATGTATATACATATACAGGTCAGGAGCTTCAGTAAATGTTCACATCAACCATCAGAATGGGGAAAATGTGATCTCATTGATTTTGACAGTGGCATGATTGTTGATGCCAGATGGGCTGGTTTGATTATTTCTGTAACTGCTGATCTCCTGGGATTTTCACACACTACACTTTAGAGTTTTATCAGAATGGTGTCAAAACACTCCCATGAGAAGCAGTTCTGCAGACAGAAACGTCTTGTTGATAAGAGAGGTCAATGGAGAATGGCCAGACTGGTTCGAGCTGACAGAAAGGCTATGTTAACTCTGATAACTACTCTGTACAATTGTAGTGAGCAGAATAGCATCTCAGAATGTTCAACACATCAATTCTTGAGGCGAATGGACTTCAACAGCAGGAGACCACGTCGGGCACTTTATTAGGACCATAGTGGTCCTAATAATGTGCTCAGTGAGTGTAAATAGCAATTATCTCTCTGAAAAAGGTCTATCCACAACATGTACAACCTTGAAAGAGCAGAAAGTTATACACCAATACAAACACTCTTTAAAATCCTTCATCTGCTTTGTTCTCCTTGATATCTTGCATCCTTTGTTCCTTTGATTTTTTTTAAATGTATTACTTCCTGTCTTTCAGTCTCCTTTGGTTTGGATGTTGACAACTGAAGTTTGAAGCCTCTTTTCTTTTCGTCCTTTGATAAAGCAATGTGGACCTCAAGAACGAGGCATGAAGAATCTGTATTGTTTGCGTCTAAAAAAATTGAGAACTAGTGTTTCTGAATCTCATACTCGAACACTTTCGGGGAAATTGGAATCATGAAGTTTTATTTAGATGCTCAGTGATTACACATGGAACATCTCAGAGGTCAAGTCTCAATCTGGACCCTCTTTGATTTTTTAAACCCCAAACCAGGGATCTTGTTTCAGAGTAGTGGAACCATATCTGTGCTGCTTGACACAATGAACTTGACAGACAACCAGATTTTCCTGCTGAGGGTCTGGTTAGGGTTACCCTGATCTTATTATGCTGTCTGAAAGAGAACAGGTAATAGAGTCGGAGGTTAGGTGGAGGACCGCAGACTGCACCCTTTATTCAGGTCTACCTTGATTACCTGAAACTCAGGTAATTGCCATGGCTCTATTTCAGACATTGTTTACCCTTTCAGAAATAATCATCTGATCAGTCTGCCCTCACCTGGGGCAAAAAGCACTGGGCTGGCACATGCACTGAGCTACCTAACTCCTCTCATCGTTCTCACTCCTCCATTGACTGCTTACATTTTGTTTAAAGGCCTCTACAGGATACTGCTCTCTCAAAGGCTGTATCAAAACTGCTATTTTAACATCCCACATAGGTCCCACATAGCAATAACCCAACTTGTATAATGACAATCTTCAGTCACTTGGATGACTGGCATCTCTAAAATTTGTGGCAATCGGCAATATGCCAGAAACTAAGTGCTGTTACAGTATGTTTTATCTGATCAGGGGGCCGAGAGAGAGAGAGAGAGAGAGAGAGAGAGAGAGAGAGAGAGAGTGAGTGAGGGATGGCGATAAAAAGAAAAGAATACCCTCTTCTAGCCCATGGGGATAGTAGACCTCTTGTATTCTTGATCAGTATGCCTCTATTTGACTGTAACTATTTCCAGACCTCCTGCCTGCTTGGTTTGCCTATAGAGCAAGGCAAGCCACAATAGTGTCCCGCCGCGCTGTTCTGGCTGCCTCATGCTTTCATGCAGAGCCGAGCCTTGCTGCCGTGGTAATTCATTATTCTGTTGCCCTCAGAGACCAAGAGCAGGCCAAGCCCCCTCCTGCCAAACAGACCACTAATTGGCAAGAAATGAAATGAGTGACATTTTCTAAAAGTTCTGACCTTTGTTTTCCTATTGAGTCAACTGCCATTTTGGTGGAAAAAGTAGCGCACACTGAACGTAGTGCACACACACGTTATAAAGTCACATATCTTTGCTCTTGAACTGCCTTCATTAGTACTGTTTTTCTTTATAGTTTAAACATTGTAGATTAAGTTTTTTTTTTTTTTTTGGTTCTACTCTCTTCACTATCCAGCCAAGATCATGTCCGGGTCATAATTTCAGAATGAACAAGAAATATTTTTTTGCATTGTGACAATTTTTCACTTTAGGCCTACTACAGCAATTAGAATCACCATTGAGAATAAAAGTGAAGTCAAGTCATGTTTATTTGTATTACACAACATTTCAAAGCAGCTTTACTGAGAAGAATGCTGTAAAATTATGCTTAAAGTCCTCATTCGCATTTCATTGAAAAACGGCATACCTTAAAATTATTTTATGATTATGAATTTTGAGGGGAAATGTCCTTAATTATGAAAGTTTCTTTAACCCGCAAAGAGATTAATGATGCATTTTTATCTTCCTCCTTGGACATTTTTTGAGAAAACCACAAATTATACAAATTTTGATTACCTCCTGAGATCCCACGTCCACATGCGTGGACATTATATTTTGGTTTCCTTATTGGCTATGCACAATTTTATGTTATTTAAATCAATGAATTTCAGTTCAGGAGACTCTAGGCTGTCATTAAAGGGTTAAACGTTTGACGCAACGAGTCATGTGACAACACAATGTGGCGGCATCACAGTGGAGGTCTTTGGTAGAAACGGCAACAAAACTACACCTGGTAAAAAAAAAAACCTCATTAAGTTATTACATTAAATTCTGTTTGAGTGAAAAGAGTAGTCTCTCGTTTCATCCAATATGCCATTTAAAAAATGTCACTGATTTATCGTGAAACTGCATGCTGTTAAACAAAATGACCACATACATGGACTATAGACTTATTTTCATTATATATTCACTTTGCATTATCACATTGGGAATTAATGGATGCATACAAAAGCTGGAAAATGTTGCTTTCAGAGGCTTTATATGGAGTTAGGATGAAAATAAGATGCATTTCAACTGTTCCGAGACCAGTGCACTAGAGGTTAAGTCATTCCCTAATAGGGGATCAAGAAAGCATCCTATAGCTTTCCTAGCAACCAAGTCCATTTACTCCTAACATCCGGTCAAAAGTTCAGTTTCAGGCTGCAGATGATGTTTGGACCACTCAACATGTTTGTCAGCCATGGGACAACGATAGTCAGTACATAGAATTTTTTTATGCAAATTTTTATTTAAACATGGTTGGCAGTGATTGGACGATGCTGCACATTACTTTGAATCAGAATTATTTATGCTGATTTCTGATCTATAACATCTATAACGTCTAAAAAACATGAATAGACAACAATCCTGGAAACATAATAAACAATTTGATAATTTTTTTTTTTAATTTTTTTTTTTTTTTAAATCTGACTTTCAGTAGCTTGTTATTATTTAAATATTCACAACGTCCCACTCTCCACATATTACCGCTGCTAAATAACTTTAAAAGCAGGTAGATGACGTGAATATTAAATGTACTTTCTGACGCGTGCTTTTGTTCTTCGAGCTCTGGCGGTGGTGGACTCACACCTTCGCGCACAGGAGTCCATATATGCCGCGCGTTATAAATGGCGTTGATCATAAGCGCACCGTTCCCCTGCGCTGCATGCTTCTCGAATCTGAACCACGGTCGCCACTTCAAGCCGCTGACTCCAGACCTCGATAATAACATCCTGTCTGCCCACCGGAACCCCAAGACCTCAACCTGACTACGGACGCTACGGCTGTGACTACTGCTCAGCAAATCTGTCGGTCACATAGAGGCGCGCACCTGCTTTTGGTTGACTAATTGAACTCTGCATGGGGCTGTCCTTTGTTCTCGGCAATCAACGCGTTTCAGCTTCTGGAGGATTTCTGAGACATGAGCTAATATTTTTATATTGCTATTCAATCTCTCCCCCTCCCTCTCCAACTTATTGGACTCTAATATTCATGTTTATTTATTTATTTATTTTGACATTATAAGTCTTTATGTAGGCCTATATATAAACTGAAACAACATTTACTGCTTTTTTGAGTTTTCCTTTTGCATAGTTATTTACTTATGGCTGGATGGTAACCTATATCAAAATAAACAATATAAACACTTTAAATCTAAGCTTTTGATATTCTTTAGAGTAGGCAGATCTGATCTGTTGTTGATTTATTGTTATTATTTATGTTTTGTCTCTCATGCATTCATAGTATCACTGATAACATTAACAATATATCTCAAATTGTCTTTAATATATCATAGACAGCTATTATATTAAACAGAGAATTTTAGCATCTCAGATTTTCTCCTGAGAAACAAATTCTAATAATCTCACACATCTCCTCTATAGTTGTTCATGTTCTAGTGCCAAATTCAGCATTCAAAAGTCAAAACTCTCTCTCTCTCTCTCTCTCTCTCTCTCTCTCTCTCTCTCTCTCTCTCTCTCTCTCTCTCTCTCTCTCTCTCTCTCTCTCGCTTCCTTCCTTCGTTCTCTCTTCTGTTTAGCATCTCTCCCCTAAAAAGTATTTAGGAAGTTTGGCTGGCTGTGAAAACTTTTCATATACAGGCTAAGCAAAATATGCTTGGTGTGATATACACCTCCGTCTCCTCCATACATTTTCTGCATCTGCCTCTGACCTCACTATTGCCCTTTTAACTCTTCAGTTGATGTACACTGCATGAGCTAGTGGAATCTTATCAGATTTATGTTTTCATCCCATAGACCATATACTGAAGGAGGAAACTGAGTCATATTGGGACCCGAAATCATATAGACTTGGGGCAAGGCTCTGTTGATTTTGGCCAGTAAGCAGCCAATCAAAACAGCATTGTGGTGACAATTTTTCAGAAATATACCGCAACATGAAAACTTGATCTTAATTTTTAAACATTACATTCATCGTGTATAACATCTATAGCCTACCCAGTCTCATGAGAAGTTGTAATAATTGCATTACGAGATTTTGAAATTGAACGAAATCATCATAAAATGTATGACTATTACTCCCACTGAGAAAAATAACCAGCGAACAATTTTATAACATTTTTCCTAAGTTTAATGCTTAACCTAAACCTAAACCTAAACACAAAGTCTAAATCCTTACCCAAACATTACATCTAACCATGGTTTTAAAAGGAAAATAACTTTTGTGTATGGCAACATAGAGAAACGAACAAAATGAGGTAAGCGTATTACAGGTTATGGACATTCATCAGTCACGTGTATGCAATGGATGTGTATTGAATTTACTTAAAATTGGTCTGTATTTGAATAAAAGTCATACCTTTTCATACAAGCCAAGTCGTATGATATCTTATGACATCATCTCAATTTTGATGTATTGTGATGAGACTATTTTGGCTATAGCCCACTCAGCATGAACTTAAGGCCAAACTATAGTTTGGTTGTCTGCCACGCTAATCGGTCCTCGCACAGTATGCGTTACGCAAATCAGCACTGTCCGTGTGGCTGACCCAGATTTTCTTGACATGCGCTGCGTCAGAATATCCAACTATAGTATGCCAAAAATAGTATACGAATGGAGTAGTTTTGCTGCATTCCATTCAACTTGGAAAGTCAGAATTTCCAACTTTACCCATAAGAATTTTTGGTATAAAAAATTAGTAAGTTTAAAAAAAGAAGAATCAAAATATATAAATAAATGTTATGCTTTTGAAGGGCATTCTCTAAAGTCCAAAAATCATTAGATTTCATTAGAGATCATTAGAAAGTCATTAGAGATTTTTAACAGTTATTTCTCATGTTTCTTGAAAAGTTACTAAGAGCACTGACTCAACTGAGCGAGCATAATACACAAGGTCCTTTTAGGTTATTATAAACTGCATTGTTTGAAGAAAAGGTAAAGTCAGTATTGCTGTAATGCGTTAAGAAAAATCATTTGCTTGTCATTGCAGCAAGAGCTTTATCAACCCTTAGTTCAGCTTAATTTTTCAAATAAAACATAAAACACCCACTCTCCCTGTTTTTCCTGTCTTTTCCTTGACATCATCTATTTATCAGTACTTCCCTCTGACCCAATGAGGATAAAAAACAGTTTATGCTAAGACTGTGAGATTTCACCCCAGACATAAAACACACTACATCAATTCTAAGCTATGCATTGACATCACAAACTCAGTGGAGCTGTTGCACACATACGCAAGCTAATCAACATTTTCAAGATCTCGTTTGTCAGAATTCTGCTTATTTTTAATGTGGAATTTCTCAAAAGTTCTTTAATTGGTTGAGACTGTCCATTGGACTTTAGATCTCAGTCAGTTGAAAGAATTTAGACATTGATGGGCTTTTTTTACTTGCAAGTGTACCATGTAGGAAGTCATTTACTGCATGGCCTGGAATTGAGCCAAGAACTGTCCAACGCATTATTAAAACCTGTAAGGATAGTGGTGAACCGTCATCTTCGTGGAAGAAATGTGGTCTGAAAACAATCTTGAATGATCGTGATCGTAGAAACGTTTGGTCACATTGTAAAAAAAAAGACAGTAGAACTCACAGCTATGTTTAATAATGAAAGTAAGTGCATTTCCACAAACACAATGCGACGAGAACTTACAGGATTGGGACTAAACAGCTGTATGGCCACAAGAACACCACTTGTTAGTGAGGCTAATTGGAAAAAATGACTTCAATTTGCCAGATAGCATAAAGATTGGACTGTGAAGCAATGGAAAAAGGACATGTGGTCTTATGAGTCCAGATTGACCCTATTTCAAAGCAATGGGCATGTCAGGGTAAGAAGGGAAGCACATGAAGCGATGAACCCGTTATGCATAGTGCCCACTGTACAAGCCTCTGGAGGCAGTGTTATGACCTGGGGTTACTTCAACTGGTCAGTTCAAGGCTCAGCAAAGTTATGCGGCAGAAAAATCAAGTCAGCTGACTACCTGAATATACTGAATGTCACAGAACTAAGTGTTTGAGGGAAGGACCCAAGCGCAGATAGGCAAACAATGAGCTTTTATTTAAATAAACAGAAAAGATACATAACAAATGTTTTCTTCCCTGACGCACAGGCATATTTCAGGACGACAATGCCCAGATTCATCAGGCTCAAATTGTGAAAGAGTGGTTCAGGGAGCATAAGGAATAATTTTCACACATGATTTGGCCACCACTCTCTGTGCTACCACAGAGCCCTGACCTTAACCTCAATGAAAGCCTTTGGGATATCCTAGAGAAGACTTTAAGGAATGGTTCGACTGTCCTGTCATCAATACAAGATCTAGGCCAAAAATGTATGCAACTCTGTAAGGAAATAAATGTTGTGAATTTACATAAGGTTGTTAAAACAATGCCACGATTAATGCCCGGCGTAAACAAAGCTAATGGCTGTCCAACGAAATATTAGAGTGTGCACATTTTTATGGCCGGGTAGTGTACCTTTATAACAATAAGAAATAGATAGCTAAATGGACTCATAATGACAATGACCCAAACTCTTTTGTCCAATTTCCAACCGTATACATTCAGTGAGATATGAGATACTCCAATTCAGCCACCTGCCCAATCAGATCAGAGCAATCAGCTTCCTAAACCACCTGCTCTATTCGACTAGGGCTCATTTCGTACCTTTTAACCTCTTCTTGCTCCCCAGGCTTGGCTTTTAGTATGACAGACAAAGTGTGTAGAGAGTATCTAATGGAGTGTACCCAGCGGGGTGCAGGCAGCTTTTGGGACTGAGCCGGGGCCTAATGTCAGATGAACTGGAATATGCAGGAAGGCACAGAGGGCGCTGATGTTCATGGTGCAATGGCACAGGGTACTCTATTCTTCGTCTGGAAGAAACATCAGGAGGAGTCCTCAATAATGATGAAAAATTGTTCAACTATGTCTGTTTCTTATCAGCTTCTCTGTCTTTTTTTAATACACTTTTCTTAACTGTCCTAACTCTACCTTATTTGTCCCCTCCTTTTTACATCTCACTTTGAGTCAAGCTGCCCTGTATGGAAGTCTACAGTACAGAGAGATGTATAGTTTTCATTTCAGGTCTTCTCTAGCAGCTGTTCTGTTGGTTTCAAACACCATGTTTAAAACGGATAAAATTTGTATACATTAAGGAAAGGTTAAACTGAACTTAAGGATTCTTTCCAATTGTGATTATTTCTAATTCCTTTATACAGTAGTCGTGAATTAATAATAAGTGAAATTTCAGCTGTATGAGCAACACACAGTTTATACAATGAAGAAAACACTTCAGTAGGTGTTCTTGCGTTCAAAACACTCAAAGGAGCGCAAATGCGACCTAAGGGATCTCAAGATGTGTTTAAAGATTGAGTATTAAACTATATTTAACTTGACACAGTGACCTAAACATTTTATGTTTATGATGCGACACACCCGAGACGTTTAACGTAGGTGTAAATTGACGGCCCTTAAACAATCCCTCATAATAAATCTCAAACTGATTGACAAATTCACTTGTGAATATGTATATATCATTTTTAAATATTTAAAGATAAGTATGTATAATAATATATTGATATAAATATGTATAATCGTTATATATTTAATTATTGTTATATGAGGGGCTTTCTCAGCAAATATTTGTATATGCGATTAATCGCGATCAATTCATCGGGACACCATGTAATTAATTCGATTAAAAATTGTAATCGATTGATTCGATTGACAACCCTAATATATATATATATATATAAATATATATATATATATATATATATATATATATATATATATATATATATCATATGCTCAACGTCCGCCCACACAATCTTCGTTCATGACACACTTACCCAATGTTTTGCGAAGATGACATGCAGTTCTCTATTTTCGTGAGTGTGCAAAGTGCAGTGCTTGACTGTGCGCAACCTTATCCAGTTTTTGTGAGTGAGCTTATTCTAAGTACAATTTTCATGCCAGCGCAGAGTGCAAGTGGGTGTGGGTGGGAGTGTTTGTGGTACTGTGGGTGTAGGCATGCAAACTGTGAGTTTATTGTATGTTAATGAAGTGGCGCAAAGTGCAATTTGCTATTTTCCTGTGAAAAATGTAAAAGGTGGTTCTGAAACATCTTAGCAGTCAAAATTCAGTTCCTGCATTGGCAGTTTGGAGATTTCACCAGCAGGTGGTAATAAAGTTCACGTTAAAATTCTGCCATGTGTTGGCGTGAAATATAACAAAATTTGTGTTAAATTTTCTAGAGGCCTTGGTTTATTTTTCCAGTTATTATTATTATTTTTCTCTGTCACTGCAAAAGGGGCTGGTGGAAGGAGAGAGTAAAATGTTTGGATTTGGTATGATTTGTTGACCACTTTGTTATTTTGATTACAAATTTCATTTATTTTGAAGTGTAATTTAAATTTTGAAATATTTTGTTATTTTGCCACAAGTTTGCCACAAAGCTAATTTGCATATGAAAATTATCAGTGGTGAATTTGCCATGAACTCTCAATTTTTGCAATGGCTTTCCTTATGTAAATGAAAGTTACGCCTGAAAATCACTGGAAAAATCGGCTAGTGTGGTGCTGGCTTAAATAAGGACAATAACTACCACAAGCATGTGAATATACATGCCCGATGAAATGGCAAACTGCTGAGGTCCTTGTGGTGGTGGGGACGTAGTCCAGCACTGGCTTGTGAATGGAGAGCAAGATTAGAAGGTAAGAATGTTAAGGATCATCACCTGGCAACAATTCTAACAACTGTTTGTCATTGCAGTGAGAGTGGAGATGGGTGTTAAGAGTGAGCCAAACACCAGTGAGGGAAGTGAGAGTTACCACACATACCCAGAGACTGTGCTGAAGTGTTTCTGCCGAAAAGCGTGAATTTGAGATTAAAATAAACATACCGTTTGAGTTGGGTTGGTCATTTTACGCTTCCTCTTTTCCTCTAACTGGGAACATTGTTACAGTCCTTATCTAGAAACTTGTTAACAGGTTTTTTTTTTTTTTAAATGCAGCTGATTCTAAATTCACATTTGGGGTATGTGTAATTTTACACATAAATCTAAAATTGCCATTATAAAAACACATATGAAAATCCAGTGGGAACCCATGGCTTGAAAAGTTGTCTTCTGGTTTTTTGGACTACAACTTGAACAGCTGTATGTTCTAAGACCAGATGATTTAGGTGTCAATTAAATGCAGTTTTCTTGCATTGTCGGATTATTTGAGCTGATTTTTGGCAGTCATCAGTGTATTTGAGTGTACTGTATGTGAATGCACTTACAGTATTTCTTTGTTTAGCACCATAGGAATAATCATTTTTAATCTTATTTGAATACCACTCCTTGTTAATAACATAAATGTATTGCACATTGGATCAGCATATGTCCAAAAAATAAATAACAAATTTGCTATTTTAGCAAATATAAACATGATTTAAACATTAAAACCAAGAGGTAAATTATTACCAATTTTCATAGCTTATACCTCAGATAAATCATAAAGACTAGGCATATACACCTGGGATGTGTGACAAGTCACCTGCCCTAACATCCCAAAAGTCCTCAGGTCTTGATAGCATGCAAAGAGATGTCAATCATCTGTAAACCAATCCAACATGTGAGTGGGAGGGTTCCAGGGATCATGTTCTGCTAAGAATCTGCACGGCACCAAGCGGCCTTTAACGTTTACCGAAGTCAAACATCACCAGTCTCACATTAACCTGCCTCTGATTGAAATGATAAAACCTTCCAGGGAGGCAATCATGAGAATATAAGACTGAGAAAGCCTGTATTTAAAATCCTACCTGTGTTGATGTCTCAGACAAATTTAAAATGCTAGATTGTCTCCCGCTTTTATCTCTCACAATCACTAATTATCTACTAAGGTTTGTAGAGTTTATCATTTCTAAACCTCACTTGAAATGTAATGATTTCGAACATGTCTTTTAATTTAAGTGACATCTTGTTATTCTCTATGCAGGTTAACCAGCACCTGACTGAAGTCTCTTGAGTCGATGTGTATCTGATGTGATATGATGTACCTCAGGGAGGATACTTGAAGAGAGAGAGAGTCTCTCACAGATCAGAGATATCACTGATCCCATAATAATCCCATGATAATCCTACTGCGAGACAGCACTTAATCATCATGTTTGTAATGTGATATGGATTAGACCATTAGCTATCAGCATGGGTACCAGACTGACACACCAGGCTCCTCCGTCCCCCAGCAGATGGTCACGGCTGCTCCTTTGGGGTGGATGGTAGCGGCGAGAACTCCACTACAGCGCATCCCTCCTCCTTCCCGGGTTTCGCCACCAGTGTAAAGGGATTAATGGAAAGGAGGTGGTGAGAACCGGCTTGACAATATAAATAATATTTGAATTATAAACTGAACCAAAAAGCAGAGCATCGACTGCAAATCTGTGTGCTTTTCTGTATCGAAATTTGAATCACTGTCACCAGTGGCTGAAGCTGGAAGTGTTGTTGAATAAGCACATGTGAGCTTCAGTTTCTAGGTGAAAAGACCACAGTGTGGCGCCAAACGCGAGTTATATTTTTGTTGTAAATTACGTAATAGGAATGCATATTTTAATAAATTCTACCTCCTAACCCAAACCTAACCATCAATGGAGCAAAATTTTACATTTTGAGCAAAAATGCAACCTCTGAATTGTACTTCCTGGTTCTCACGGTACCAGAACCCATGTCTTTGAGGCTGTTTGCTCAACACGTTTTAAGTAGTGCTAAAAGGAAATATGCTCATCTGATCGGGGATGGCACATGTCAGTAAAACATGCTGGCTAGGTGAATCGCTTGCGACTAGCACCCTATCCCTCAGCCGAGGTAAAATTCTGCGCTTTTTCTCCCAGGAGACCCCTTCTTTTCGGGTCCCTGGATGATTCCTCCCTAGCCCTTGCGGGTCTCCAGTTCAGCGGAGGAACTTGCCGACCCAATCCACTGCAGGTACCTAGTTTACCCTGTACTGGAAAAGGTGCTCCACAGGTCAGGACTCCTGCATAGACTCCCCCTTTGTGTATTATCCGTGGCACAGTCCCCTTATGAGTGGATCCGTGTCTCCCTTCGGCAGTTCCAAGATGCCCTCTGGTCGCTGTAGTGTAGTAACCCCCCCCCAATGAGGTTGGGCCTACCTCCGCGCCATATCCACATGCTGCCTAAAAACCCATGTGATGTACTCACCACTTTTACCTCCCCTTCTGGGTAGGTGTGGTCTCCGCAGGGTCTTTTTCCTCCTAAAAAAAATAAAAAAATAGGAAATCGGATAAGACCCCCTTCCCTCGATGCGTGTAAGGGCCCCTTCCATTCTTGCTCTATGCGAGAAACATAGAGAGAAAAGAGGCCCAGCCAGGCTTGGCCCATTCCCTTATTGGCAACGTCACCTTGTTCCCCTGTCTAGGGTAACTAGAAGGATTCCGACAACTTTTTTGGGGCATTGGGGAAGGGTACGTGCGGTCTGATACAGCTGGTCGCGTTTGCTCGCTTAAATACCCATATGTCTGGGGGCGGGACATGCAAATTCTGTCTGCCAACTTCTCATTGGCATTTTTTCATAGTTCAGAGGCATATTCAGTGCTCAAGAGAGACCCCTAGTGTCGCTTCTTCGACACACGTCTCGTTCCCTCCATTGGGGAAACGGGGGTTACATACGTAACCTAGATGTTTTTTACTTTAGATGAACATAAAAAAATTAATTGTGGTAAAATCATGATTAAATGCAAAGACACTGGTTTCCACAAACAACTACTGGTGCTCATCTCTAAACATATCTCACTGATCCAAAGTTGTTTTCACATGTTGTGCTGGCTTGCAACACAAAATATTCTCTTGGGTCCTTCAGAAAAGTTCTTCAATATTATGTGGTACAGTGAGATCAAAGAGCAATTAAAATCTCCAGCAAATTCTGCATATTATTGTGTTGATGAATTGAGTTGGTCTTTCAAGAGCAAACCCAGCCGATAGTGTACAGAACTGTGGTCTAAATGCTGCTCAAGGCTAAGTTCGTTCTCCAAATGAGAACAAGAAGTTGATAGGGTCAGTACGCACACATATCTTTATGTATGTTGTGTCAGTGTAAGATGGTACTTATTTTCACATAACGAGGCACCTCAGCCTTGTGCGATCTTAAAGGCTCCGCTCTTTTGATTAAAGAGGATGATATTGCTGAATAAGAACTGTCACACATTTTGTCCTCCATTCACTGTGAAAAAATGTATTCGATCGAGAAGACATTCTCGTGTCATTCAAACAAAACAAAACAAAAAACAGCAGAATTTGCAAGGTTAACTGACATGGAAATGAAGAGCCGTTTCAAATGGAGAAACCCAATTTAATCAGATTGGGCTCATGGCTGTCGCTTTTCTGAAAAGAGTGTATGCACTAGTTTGCGTTCAGGGCTGTGAAATTTACAATACAAAAAATTTTAATAAACTCAAAATCTAATGGATCATCAACTGTGGAAATGCAACATAGAGCCTTAATTGTTACTGTAAATGGCAATATGTTTCTCTCTTTCAAGTCAACACACACACATCATCAGACAGTCATGTGGGATGTTCAAGGAGATGTGAGTGCTATCCTGTTTACACTCTCTCAGATGGGACCCAGAGCACCTGGTAATTAAAATTGCTAATCTTGCACAATTACCCTTCGAAGCTCCCCACTCCCAAAGTGGCCTCTCACACTTTCTGGAAGTGTGGGGGGTAAAGGGGGAATCTTTTGATTAGTGTTCTGTACCAGGAGCACCTCTCGCAGCAGTTTTGTCCCACGGAGCAACCACCGCGAAGTCATGGACAAAAGAGAGCTGAACATCTGCTAGAGCTTGTCCACTGTTGCAAAGTCCACCAGGCCAGGTGCAGATTTTACTGAGAGAGCTTATTCCAGGGAAAGCAGCACACGGTGACACCCTCGCAGGGCAAACATCTCTGCACTATCACCTGTTTCTTTGTGTGACACCAGCTGAGCGTGCAGGATCCACAGCTGCCTCAACCCGAAAACCCTTCTTGTGTTAGTTTTGCTTCTGATACCAAACCAGTGGCCTCTGGCTTCATTGTAATGAAAACCAATATTTGATCAGACATAAATCATTTGACACCTAAGTAAACAACTATGGAAGCCCATTTCTGCCACATGATTTTAATTTTATTTATATTCATTTATATTAATGAGATAAAAACTCATTATTATATCAAAGTCATATTTATGTCATAATTGTGAGAATACGTTTTACAAATTATGAAATAGTAAGACATAATTATGATAAAAGTCATAATTTTTGAAAGTATGTCATAATTGTGAGGAAAGGTCACAATAAAAGATAATACAAATTATTACTTTGTCATAATTATGGGCCTCTATTTTTGTGACTGCAATATGTGCAGAACTACACGCAAAAACCGTGCACTGCATCTTATCCAATTTCCATGGGAGCACTAATTTGAAGTGCAATATTTGTGCAAAGTGCAAGTGGTCGTGGATACGAGTGCTTGCGCTATCTGTGGGCATGCACGTACAAACTGTGTGTATTGTATGTTAGTGAACTGGAAGGTCATTGCATGAAGATGTCTGAGAACCACGTCTATTCTCTGCACAAAGTCTAAACTCAGTTACTGCATTTGCAGTTTGAAGATTCTACCAGCAGGTGGTAGTAAAGTCAATCACCTAACTCTTAAAATAAAGTGGAACATCAAATTATGTCCCTGACAATTACTGTGAATACTAACCATGTTTTGTGTGTCAGTAGATCAATATGATTAATAATATTTACATTTTCTATCATTTAGTAGAACTTAAGTCCAATTAGTTCTTATGAGCATATTTTCTATGCGTATATAAGGAGTGGGTGACTGTCATAGAGATATGCCTGACATTTAACAAGGACGCAGTTAATTTGCAAAGCAAAAGATCATATTTTTATTCTTCTAATGCACTGCATACAGCCAATTTACACTACTTCTTATGAATATGGTGTCTTTGTTTATATCAATGGTTCTTTACAGGGAATGGAATATATAATAGGACTTAGATGCAATAACCGGTGAAAGAACCTGCAAATTAAATTGCGCTTGACCCAGCCCATTAGCACGTTGTGTGCGTGATTTCTCCAAACCACATGTGCCTACATTTTGCACAGTCTAGATAAAATGTCATAATTAATAAATTCAAATTCATATTTATGACAAAATGTTTTTTGAAAGAATTTTGAGACAATAAATTAGAATTATGATCAAATCTAAATGATTGGACATAATTATGCACTTAAAACCATAATAAGTTGGTTTTACTCAAATAAAGTAGATTATAACTGATTCTAGGTGAATCAAAAAATAAATGTAATTTTCCTAAATTTTTCAGTTGCACATTAACAAGAATATATTTAGAACTGAGATAGGTTAAGGAGACACAGATCACTCGAATAGTGACACCACACAAAACAACTATTTGCAACAGAACAAAACATAAATAATACTATAAAAGAGTTAAAACCTCAATGAATTCCTAATAACAACTAATAATCATTTAAATGCATCCATAAGTTCCCTTTGACCAAGGAAAAATGATTAAAGAATTCAAGCACAAGGGATTATGGGTATTCCCTACAGCCTCAAGTTTGTTGTCAATCATTTAAGTTATTGATACTTAAAATCTTAAGTCTATGGATTTTTAAGATAAATAAGTTCAAGGAGCGTAAGTATTTGAGTTATGAGTCCAAAACTTGACATTACAAGTAATGTTTATTGTATTTATTATTACTTAATTTTTCCAGTAATTACAACATTAGGGTTTACAGTGTGTGCAAAATTATGAGATAAAATGTATGAAAATAAAAATCAAATTTATGATGAAATAGTAAGTCATAGTTGAGATTAACAGTCATAATCACAGATAAAAATCCAAAGTATTAGATTAGGACCGATTATGACTTTTTAGTATTGATTGAGACTTTTTATCTCATAATGACACAGCATCTCATAATTATGACTTTTAATCTCGTAATTATGACTTTGAATCTAATGGACCCTAGAACTACACTCACTGAGCACTTTATTAGGAACACCTGTACACCTACTTATTCATGCAATTATCTAATTAGCCAATATTGTGGCCACAGTGCAATGCATAAAATCATGCAGATACAGGTCAGGAGCGTCAGTTAATGTTCACATCAACCATCAGAATGGGGAAAAACGTGATCTCAGTGATTTCGTCCGTGGCATGATTTTTGGTGCAAGACGGGCTGGTTGGAGTATTTCTGTAACGGCTGATCTCCTGGGATTTTTACGTTCAACAGTTACTCAGAATGGTGCAGATTGGCAGTTCTGCAGACTGAAACGCCTTGTTGACAAGAGAAGTCAATGGAGAATGGTCAGACGTTTCGAACTGACAGAAAGGCTACCATAACTCAGATAACCACTCTGTGCAATTGTGGTGAGCAGAATAGCATCTCAGAATGCTATGTTGAATCTTGAGGCGGATGGGCTTCAACAGCAGAAGACCACATCGGGCACTTTATTAGGACTAGTGTTCCTAATAAAGTGCTCAGTGAGTGTAAAAAGGGTTATATAAGGTGGAAACTCATCACTGTCACATGGAATAAAAAGGGTCCAAAATTAAAACTTTATCACATAAATATGACATAATATCTCATAATTAAGATTTACAAAGCACATTTTTTCAATGTGACAGGCTGCACTTTTCAGCAATTCTACTTGTCATATATTTTAGTTACTCAAATTAGCTGTGGTGTATAATGTCAGAAACCAAGAAGGTAAGTTAAGGGTAGTTGATGGAGTGATTAGCAACGCTAGTAGGAGGGGAGGCAGGGGCGTTGATTCCCCCCAATGTTCAATACAAATCTACAGCATTGAGGGGAAGACTGACGGAAAAAATCGGCCCTTCTATTTTGCCCACGTTTAAGTCCGTTGAACTGACTTAATTGGCCGTGTAATAATGTTGACCTGAGGAGAGCTTACGTGAAAGGGCTGTCCCGGTTCCCACAAACCCCGGGTCCAGCGCCAATCTAGCCCCATGCTGAAAGACTGACGGGAAGAAAAGCGACACCGTACAATGCCTTGCTCCGCTCGCCTGAAGGATTTTACCATCTAATTAGGCGTGCCCTGTTTCCACAGCCACACACGGCCCAGCAAGCATGCTGCGCACGGTCCATGCAGAGCAACGTGGGTAGTCAAATTCAGACAGGTCACTGATTAGGGTATTGTTCCTGTGTTTATAATCGGAGCTGTTAATTACTTCCAAGACTGATCGTTATTAATGAATTTCAATTGGACGTTGTTTCACTCATGTTAGGCGTAAATGCATAAAATCAGAGGTGTAACATGTTGCCTTTAAGTTGGAGCAGTAATTAGAAGACTGGTTAATACACTCACAACAAACATGAATACAATGACATATTTGATAGATCAAAGAGGCTCAGTCAAATTATGTATTTTTCTTAATTAATTAATTACATGTTATTATTTTACATACTATTAAAGACCTTCCCTGTTCGAGAGAAATGTGTCTACCATCATCTGCATGGATAATACTGGACAATTCAAAAACAGACTATATATTCACACATAATGGTTGGTTCTTTGTCTTAAAGATAAACTCAGATTGTTAATGTGGAAATCAATTAATTGAATGTCATTGTCTGTGGCCTAATTATAGCAGCCTATATACTTCATTGCATTTCTAGACAGTTATTATGAGCACATTACTTGTAAAATAATGGTTTTAAAACTACAGCAAACAAAAAGATCTCATATATTTCTGTTCATATCAATCACATGACATGCTTCTCACTCTGTAGTCTGTTCTGCACTGCAAATAAATAATAATGAATAAAAGAAATCAGCCTGTGGGGTAGGAAAAAAAATAGTTTTCCCTTTATTTATTTTTTTACCCCATTGGCAAATAGTTTTTTCTTTTTTTTAAGCATAAACCTCACTTAGTTTATTTGGATTTCTCTGAACACAGGACGAAATATATTATGCCATTTTACTTGTCAAGTAAATATATCTTGTTTTAAGAATATTTAGAGACTTTTACTGGAAAACAAGACAAAAATACTAATTAAGTGGGTCTGTCAGTAGCTTAGCGTCCTCCACTGCCTATACTTGAAAACAGCTGTGAACAGGCTGAGAGAAACTGAGAAAATTAGATAATTTTAAAAATGGTGTGAAATGTACAGTATGTGTCATCTGAAATGGCCTGTGAAAGGGCTGTGTGTCCAGACTCATTTATTTTTATTTGTAATATCCCCCCTGCTGGATTTCATCTTCTATATGGGTCTTTCAAACCACTTGCGTGTTTTGGCCTTTTAATATGATCAAAATAATAAAGCATATTTTTCTTTTGATATTCAGTTTTCTAAAGTCTGCTTATGCAAATAGTGGCTTTCAAATCAAGATGCCTTTCAACTTGATCCGTCCCCTAATATAAGTAATTCGCTCTAAAACATGCACGTCTTTCCCCTGCTCTCTGCTTCTCAGAGGAGAACCACAATAACACTCTTTAGCCCAGGAAACATAGAGTTCCCTACAGTATGTTTTCCAAATGGTATATACAGTGTGTAATTAATTAGCCATTAAGGCTATCAGTCATTCATGCGTAATGGAGAGTCATGGTTCTTAATTGTAATGAAAAGTATAACATCAGTGAGCTTGTTCAGTATCTCCATCAGTGTACTTCTAAACTAACAAGAGAAAACTATTAACACTGCCAAATGAAATTTCAGTGAAATTTGTTCTTTTGTAATAAGAGGTTAAGAGGGGAGCGTTTGTCAACTCACTCTTTATTTCTTTCTATTTTTCTCTCTCTTGCTTTGCTCTTTGCTGCATTTATTTCTCAAGGTCAGCGCAGGAGGCAACTGTGATGTTACGACTGTGACGGCAAGGTCAAAAGCTTCGCTGTCATTTGACATTTGTTCTGTCATGGAGATGTAGAGGTGAAGATGGGGTGAGTGCAATAGGCCTGTTGCTTATTATCTGACATTTTTAAATAGGTAGGGGGAATATTTTCACAGTCCTTGTCTGCCTTTGCATTTTAATTATTCTCAATGTAGAAATAAACCAATGACCTTCAGTAGCATGCTGTTTGTTTGCATGTAAAGCACTGTGCAAAAGTTTTAGGCGCTTGTGAAAAATTTGCATAGTGAGGATGTCTTCAAAAATAATTACATAAATAGTTTTCATTTATGACTTAATGTCATACAAAGTCCAGTAAACATAAAAAAATCGAAATCAGTATTCGGTGTGACCACCTTTGCCTTTAAAACAGCACCATTCTCCTAGGTACACCTAGTTTTTCTTGGTTGTTGGCAGATAGGATGTTCCAAGCTTCTTGGAGTATTTGCCACAGTTCTTCTATCTATTTCGGCTGTCTCAACTGCTTCTGTCTCTTCATGTAATCCCAGACTGACTCGATCTTCAGTGAGGGGTCTGTGGGGGCCATGACATCTGTTGCAGGGCTCCCTGTTCTTCTATTCTAATATTTTCTATTTGCAAAAGTAATTTTTGTGAGTCTAACATTTATATTTCCTATTGACACACTAAAGCTGAAGATATAAATAACCATCTTAAGACAAATGTTTTTGTGAAATATCTTATGTGCCTAAGACTTTTGCACAGTACTGTATATACACTGTTGGATGTCTGTGATGGGATGATGCTATTATTTGATCGCTGTTAGCTTAGCATCATCCTAACACCATACTCTTTTAAAAATCAATTGTGAGTCGAGTCTCCTGTGCGCCTCATGCAAGAAGCATTATTAGTAAGAGTGTTCCCAATCAGTCACATAAGAGGTATAATTTCCGCTTTTGCTTCACTTGTGTCTGTCTTTACTGGTTTTCAGTTGTTTTTCTATGTTTGCATATTGCTAAGCTAACAGCATTTTGACTGTCCGCATCTCAGTGTCGCATCTTGCATGGGAGTGCCACTTTTTTAGCTGGCGCATGAAGTTTTAGCTGGCTTATCATGTTAATAAAAACTTTGAAGAACGCATCACGTGAACCTGCGTTATCCCGTGCGACCCCATGTCCGCATGCGTTGACGTTGTCTTTTGGCTTTGCTATATGCAACACATAATTTAAATTCATTTAAACAGACTGAATACTTTTCACAAGACTCTAGACTGTCATTTAAGGGTTAAACTAATGGCGCACCGAGTCGTATGACGCAACAACACGAAGTTGATTTCCGTTAAACGCTTCTATGGGTGGAGAGCCAACAAAAGTGCCTCTGGTAAGAAACCTACTTAAGTTTTTTAGTTGAAATCTGTTTGGGTGTAAAGATTAGAGTCTCTAGTTTTGTTTAAACTAGAAATACGTTGTTTTTAGTTTCAAAAAAATTATTTATCATGCGTCAACGCGCTGATAAACATGTCCACATATGTGGATTTTGGGAAATTAATTCCTTGAAAGTTGATCTGTGTACATTATTGTTCTATTCATTAACATTAGTAAATGCATTCCTATATACACTGTGCATTTTCATAATGGGTATCAATGGGTTCATCCAAAAGTTTAAAATGTTGCTTTCAGGGGCTTTATATGGAGTTATACTGGCGGTTTAGTCATTCATTAAATGGGGAGCAAGGGAGCATCCTATATCTATCTATGTAGCTAAATGCATTCACTCCTAAAATCCAACCAAATGTTGAGTTTCAGGCCACAGATCACGTTTGGACCACCCAACATATTTAGCAGACATGGAACAATGATAATCATTACATAGAAAAAAATCTGACTTTCCAACGCTTGGTATTATTTAAGATGTTACAACTTTGTCCCGCTGTCCACTTATGTGGACATCAATTTTTAGGAATACTATTTGCTCTAGATTTGTATTTTTTCTTGTTTATTAGGTGCTACTAGTTACAAATCAAAAAGGGAAATGGAAAATGCACACAGCAGTCACACTCGGGTCTCAGGAGGCTATGCTCTGTTTGTTGTGTTGCGTCGTTTTTTTTAGCAAACAAACAAATGTGGTCGTCTGAACGTCCCCTTAGAAGGCAGCTGCCCAAGTAGAATTTTTCAAATCAGTGAGTGACAATGCTGCTTTAGAAGTCAGCTGCCTGTGTAGGCAATCGTCTCCATGGCAGAGTTTGGAAAAAAAGACGATATGTGAGAAAGTTGTTTTCTGCTAACACAAATCTGCCAAAAAGTGAGCAGGTCTAGATTAAGCAGTTTAATATCCATTCATGCCACCAATATAACGAATGATAAGTTGATAATGTTTATCTAAATCTCTCTTTCTGGTATTTCCAAGCTTAGGGCAGTACCAGTGTCATCACATCAACAGACATCAAACTCAAATCAAATAGTAAGTGGCCTTCAGCAGCACTTTAATGTGTTTTGAACCATTGAAACTCCTTTTAAATCAATAATGAAGGCATCTAATAGTGCCAAAGAGAGAGATAGAGAGGAAAAAGTTAAATGACTCATAAATAATCTTAGCAAATAACAGCAATTTCAGATCTAATAGAGATTTCACAAGTCATTGAGCAAACACACACACTAGAACACAATAAACTTACACTCCATTAAACATATTAAATGATGACTTGGTGAGAGAATTACAACTTCAAGAACATCCAGCTGTGCCACAGTATTTATTTATCCTGATTAATCCTAATTTAGTGAAATGGACAGATATACTGTAGCATGGTATTTTGAGACTTGCCCATGGAGTGTTTTATGACAGGAGGAAATGGCTATAAACTCAGTAACATGATGTGAACACAGCATAACATATTACAATAAACAGTTATAGCATTACAAAGTCATCTTGGGCAATATTTTCCAATATGATTATGACATGATCTAGGTTTATACATTCCAGTATATTACAAATATTCATGACCTATTTTAAGGCAATACTGTAGATTCCATTACTATTCTACGGTATTATACTTCTCTATATTATAGTATTATATTATACTAATCGGATTTGTTTTGATCCCACATTAAATTAATTTATGCATGTTTTAACCACAGCAATCTGCAAAATGGATTATATTATCTTCCCTGTATTAATTAACAACCTTTACTCAAACCTTAAATTATATTTGTCTAGGTTAGATACTCTTAAATTCAAAACTCTAATAATTCATAATCATTATATCACTGAGAAGCTGACTAGGTTCAGGTATCCTAAATATGTTACTATTTGCTGCCACCTTTTGGTCATAATATACCTTTACACCATTACATGCTTTCTTCTTTATTATTATTACTACTACAAGATAAGCCAAGTCAATTATTTTCAAACTTAAATAAATTTAGTTTTAAGGTACAAACCTCTGTAACTTCCATAATGCAGTTGTTCTAATGCTAATATTGTATTATTTTATGTAAGTATATTATTGGGGGCTCGTCCTGGATATTTTTTTGCACTGGTGGCATTGTGCAGGGTAGAGATACAAATATATAGATACAAATATACTGTATGTGTATATTATTAGTTTTATATTATAAAGAATTGGAAAACAAAGAAAGGCACAAGACTTTCAAACATTTACATTTCTTTATTACAAGCAAATGTTCTTGTCTTGCTGTTAATAGCTACAGAAAATAATATGAAAATAATAATATAAATACAGTGACAGACTGAAATGAACGTTAAATCAATGTTTAAGCACATTCTTGTTTTGTTTCAGATTTTTCAGCATTGATTAGTTCTTTGAATCGTTGATGAGCATCATGTGACTTTAACTGGACTCAGAGACACTTTAACAGAAGTTATTAAAGTGATTTATAAATGAGAACGCTTCATAAAGCTCAGTGGTTGGTCCATTACAAAGTAATCGAAGAACATGCAAATATTCAGACATTGATAATCAATTAAACAGTTTTTGACATTGACTTACAGATTTTACATTCTTATGAGTAAAATTGTATTATATTGTAATGTATTTTTTTATATAAGTATATTATTGGGGGCTCGTCCAGGATATATATATATATATATATATATATATATATATATATATATATATATATATATATTTTTTTTTTTTTTTGCACTGGTGGCATTGTGCAGGGTAGAGATACAAATATATAGATACAAATATACTGTATGTGTATATTATTAGTTTTATATTATAAAGAATTGGAAAACGAAGAAAGGCACAATACTTTCAAACATTTACATTTCTTTATTACAAGCAAATGTTCTTGTCTTGCTGTTAATAGCTACAGAAAAAAAAACATATCTACAGTTATCAACTTTTTAAAAATTTTATACAAAAAGAGCCCAAACTGTACATGAATATTTTTATAAGCTGTTAAGTGTACAGTTGTATACATATATTTAATAAATTGATGAGCAACATCACACTTTGTGCAGATGAAATAAAGCAAAAGGTATTGTGTTAATCTGAAAAGCGTGGCACAGATTAAATCCCAACTATATGCAGTAAAGCCTTCAATTATAGCATCTAATCAAATATTTGGTCACACCTGATTTTAAAACAATGTATTTCGTCTTCCTAGTTTCAGTGTGAGCAATGACCGTGCACGTGTCATCTTAAAACCTGTACAGTACCACACGTTAAAAACCATCCAAACAAACAAACAAACCAACAGACTGTTAAAGCTATTTTTCAAACTTTCCTTTTAACTGCAACACATTTCTCCACCGATCTTTTGGTTGTTTTAAAACTCAACAGTAACATTCTAACTCTGTAACAGTAAAGTAGTTCTCTTCATCCTCTGGATACAAAAGTAGCAAAAAGAGATTTTCACAAGATATACAAAATACCTATTTCATACAACCTTTTTCACATAGACAGAATACAGTGTTTGCCAGTGCCTGAACGCACCTCTGAGGCAGCCAGCGTTTAGAGATAAAGTGATTCCTACATTACAAAAAAATTGTTCTGATTCAAAACAATAGTTTGTCAGAATCACACAGAAACAAGAAAAAGTGAAGGGGCCATTTGTTCTAGAATAAACTTCTTTGAGCTATGGTAGTATGTAGCTATGCAATTTTTGTAGTGCACAACAGTGGCTTTTTACTTGTTTTGTTACATTCAGTAAGCCAGAGAGAGCTGTTGAGCAACTGCAATAGTGGAAAGAAGTGGTAAGAAATAGAGCATAATGCAAAACAATCAAATAAATACAGTGACAGACTGAAATGAACGTTAAATCAACGTTTAAGCATATTCTTGTTTTGTTTCAGATTTGCCAGCATTGATTAGTTCTTTGAATCGTTGATGAGCATCACGTGACTTGAACTGGACTCAGAGACACTTTAACAGAAGTTATTAAAGTGATTTATAAATGAGAACGCTTCATAGAGCTCAGTGGTTGGTCCATTACTAAGTCATCGAATAACATGCAAATATTCAGACATTGATAATCAATTAAACCGTTTTTGACTTTTGACTTACAGATTTTACATTCGCATGAGTAAAATAATACACGTTTGAACCAGAACTTAAATTATTCAGTGAAAACGTTAGATCATTTTGTTATTCACTTGCCATTTGTAAACCTTGACATCCATATACTCATTAATATATTCAATATTTAGATTTAATGTGTGCATGAAAAAGGACATTCCATTGTTACTATTCTGACTGTGATTTTTTATTGACATTAAATCCCATTAACCCCCAAAATAAATTTTTACACCCTTTAACATACCAACTATACCCATAACACCATTCTATAATAAGACATTCTCTGTTGTAGGCCAACTGACAGGCAACATATGTATGTGCATGCTGGAGTTTCCCAGAAATCGACGCTTCACTGGACTGAACACATTAACATACACTGAGGTTAAAAAGCACCAGAAGGCACCTACCAACAAGAAGCTTGGAGTACCTATCAAACCAGTGAGCTTGATAGTCTTTGACATCATCTTTTTATCTCTCACCATAACCCTGACTCTAACATAGATGATGGTTAAAACGGTGAAATGGGTGATTGATGGATTAGGAAACACATGCGAGGAAAGAAGTGGAGATGAGATGAAAGAACACAGCTCCAGGAAAGATACACTAAATTCCAGAAAACAGAGACAAAGAAAAAACAGGCATGGAATGTGAAGGATAGCAGGGAAAAGACATGCAGACAAACTTCAGAGTGGTCATTTTGTTCATTACACTGAACTGCTTTCATATTAAATTTCAATTCAGATTCAATTTGAATTAGTGTGAAAGCAAATTAATATAATGAACAGGGTTTAAACGGAATTATTGGTAATTAAATAGATATTTTATGATATTTTGATGAGAATATTATCTTAAACGGTTACGTCATTATACTGAATTACTTTCACTTTGAATTTAAATTCAAATTGGATTTCAATTAGTGTGAATGTGAATTAATGTACTGGACAGAGATATGAGTAATCAAGTATCATTTTTGATTGTTTTTGTTTTTATTGAGAATGCTATATTAAACAGGTAAGCCATGACACCAAACTACTTTCGCATTGGATTTAAATTCAGATTATGTTTAAATTAGTGTGAACGTGAATGAATATACTAGACAGAGATGAAACTGAACTAAAGGTCATGATATAGCAATTTTTTGACTATTTTTAAAGAGAATGTTAATTTATTAAACAGGTGACTCGTGACACTGAACTACTATCACATTAGATTTCAATTCAGTTTCAGTCTGAATTAGTGTGAACGTGAATGAATATACTAGACAGAGATGAAACTTAACTAAAGGTCATGAAATAGCAATTTTTTGACTGTTTTTTAAAGAGAATGTTAATTTATTAAACAGGTGACTCGTGACACTGAAATACTATCACATTAGATTTCAATTCAGTTTCAGTCTGAATTAGTGTGAACATGAATTAATATACTAAACAGAGATGAAACTGAACTAAAGGTCATGAAATAGCAATTTTTTGACTGTTTTTTAAAGAGAATGTTAATTTATTAAACAGGTGAGTCGTGACACTGAATTACTATCACATAAGATTTCAATTCAGCTTCAGTCTGAATTAGTGTGAACGTGAATGAATATAATAAACAGAGAACAAACTTATCATTGGGTAAAAAAACAATCCACTGATAATACTTTTTATTAAACAGTTAAGTCACTATAATAAACTGCTTTCACACTGGATTTCAGTTCAACTTGGATTTCAATTAGTGTGAATGTATATTCGGTTACTGGACAGAGATAGAACTGAACAATGAGTAATGAAATAGCAATTAATTCACAATGCTCTTTATGAGAATTTTATCGTATTAAACTGTTATTACACCGAATTTGTATCAATCTGGATTTCAATTCAAATTCAGTTCAAATGAATGTGGACGTGAATTCATATACTTGAGAGAGATGGAACTGATCTTTGTATATACAGGTCCTTCTCAAAAAATTAGCATATTGTGATAAAGTTCATTATTTTCCATAATGTAATGATAAAAATTAAACTTACATATATTTTAGATTCATTGCACACCAACTGAAATATTTCAGGTCTTTTATTGTTTTAATACTGATGATTTTGGCATACAGCTCATGAAAACCCAAAATTCCTGTCTCAAAAAATTAGCATATCATGAAAAGGGTCTCTAAACGAGCTATTAACCTAATCATCTGAATCAACTAATTAACTCTAAACACCTGCAAAAGATTCCTGAGGCTTTTAAAAACTCCCAGCCTGTTTCATTACTCAAAACCGCAATCATGGGTAAGACTGCCGACCTGACTGCTGTCCAGAAGACCATCATTGACACCCTCAAGCAAGAGGGTAAGACACAGAAAGAAATTTCTGAACAAATAGGCTGTTCCCAGAGTGCTGTATCAAGGCACCTCAGTGGGAAGTCTGTGGGAAGGAAAAAGTGTGGCAAAAAACGCTGCACAACGACAAGAGGTGACCGGACCCTGAGGAAGATTGTGGAGAAGGACCGATTCCAGACCTTGGATGACCTGCGGAAGCAGTGGACTGAGTCTGGAGTAGAAACATCCAGAGCCACCATGCACAGGCATGTGCAGGAAATGGGCTACAGGTGCCGCATTCCCCAGGTCAAGCCACTTTTGAACCAGAAACAGCGGCAGAAGCGCCTGACCTGGGCTACAGAGAAGCAGCACTGGACTGTTGCTCAGTGGTCCAAAGTACTTTTTTTGGATGAAAGCAAATTTTGCATGTCATTCGGAAATCAAGGTGCCAGAGTCTGGAGGAAGACTGGGGAGAAGGAAATGCCAAAATGCCTGAAGTCCAGTGTCAAGTACCCACAGTCAGTGATGGTCTGGGGTGCCATGTCAGCTGCTGGTGTTGGTCCACTGTGTTTTATCAAGGGCAGGGTCAATGCAGCTAGCTATCAGGAGATTTTGGAGCACTTCATGCTTCCATCTGCTGAAAAGCTTTATGGAGATGAAGATTTCATTTTTCAGCACGACCTGGCACCTGCTCACAGTGCCAAAACCACTGGTAAATGGTTTACTGACCATGGTATTACTGTGCTCAATTGGCCTGCCAACTCTCCTGACCTGAACCCCATAGAGAATCTGTGGGATATTGTGAAGAGAAAGTTGAGAGACGCAAGACCCAACACTCTGGATGAGCTTAAGGCCGCTATCGAAGCATCCTGGGCCTCCATAACACCTCAGCAGTGCCACAGGCTGATTGCCTCCATGCCACGCCGCATTGAAGCAGTCATTTCTGCAAACGGATTCCCGACCAAGTATTGAGTGCATAACTGAACATAATTATTTGAAGGTTGACTTTTTTTTGTATTAAAAACACTTCTTTTATTGGTCAGATGAAATATGCTAATTTTTTGAGATAGGAATTTTGGGTTTTCATGAGCTGTATGCCAAAATCATCAGTATTAAAACAATAAAAGACCTGAAATATTTCAGTTGGTGTGCAATGAATCTAAAATATATGTAAGTTTAATTTTTATCATTACATTATGGAAAATAATGAACTTTATCACAATATGCAAATTTTTTGAGAAGGACCTGTATGTATATATATATATATATATATATATATATATATATATATATATATATATATATATATATATATACACACACACACATATAAATATTTTTTTTTATGAGGTAATAACACCGAACTGCTTTCACATTGGATTTCAATTTGGATTCTGTTTGAATTAGTGTGAAAGTGAATTAATATACTGGAAAGAGATCAACCTGAACTATGTGTAGTCAAATATACATTTTTGGACCGTTTTTATGAGAACACTATCTTATTAAATATTTAAGTCATGACACCGAACTACTTTCGCATTGGATTTCAATTTAGATTCAGTTTGAATTCACATGAATGTGAATTAACACAATGGACAGATCAAATAGCAATCATGAGAATGTTATCTTATTAAACATGTAAATCATATGTTGTGAGGCATGTTTTCTGGATACATTTTAAAAAGAACATTTTCTATGCAACTAGAAAGGAGGCATTTCTCCAAACAAAGTGCACATGACAGTGAAGAGAGGTCATCTGTGATGCTGACCTTGCTTAGGCTGTAAGTTTAATGACTTGTATGTGAACAGTAGCACGGTCTAATTACATCTGACTTAAATCAGATGATGATGAAATAGTAATGTGCAACAAAGAAATGATGCAAGCAACGCAGCACAGGGCTCCAAGAATTACAGACAAAACACTTTGGGGACAGCCAAATAGGATGTTACAGTACAATCATGAAAATACACAGACACAGTAGTTCGTCTGCACTTTTGTGAGCTGTAGACATTTGGACCAATGGAAATTTCATATGTCACTTTTTGACATCTTTGTCAGCTAATATGCAAGCTGTACAATGTTTTTTTAAGGAGCCCTGGGCTGTTTTGCTTGCACTGGAAGATGTCGAGTACTACTTTTATCTGTCTACATCCTCAGCTGGTGCAACGTCAACTTAAGGCAATACGGTGGGATTCTTCTTATGCCGTCAAATACTTTCCCAGCAATTTTCTTTCAGCATTAGGCAACTAACACACATTAATATACTCAGTATTTCACTTTGTTTACAACCTTTGGTTCCAAAACTGCGGTGCACAAGATGGGAAACATTGCGTTAAGGCAGAACAGTTATGCTAAGGTCGCTAGTTGTGCTAACGTAGCATTTAGCATTATATTTCTGATACTATACTAGAAAACTAGGCTAAAGGAATATTTGATTAGGGGGTTGTAGAATTTTAAAGCAAATCATCAAGCAGCTAAGACAGAGTAACTGGTTGCCAGCAACTTTAACAAGGGGCCATTCACACGGAGCACGTTTTTGCATTCTTATATGCTGTTTTTCCAAGTAAATGTGCTAGATGGACATTTTTGGCCGTTTCGCCGTGTCTCAATGTTTTTCAAGTATTTTGCCATTTTTTATGTTTTAGCTTTTTTTTAACACAAAAACACATTCAGTCTGAATGGCCCCACAGGCAACGTCCAAACTAATCTGTTTTCATTTTTAGATTTCCTGGTTTCAGCGTTTTCCAAAGTATATAGTAATGGAGAGTGTTTTCGAAACGCTCCATTTTCGGAGTAGGAAAACTGCATTCTATTGTGGACGAGAGCCGTAAATGTGGCAAAATCAATGCTTTTTTAAGAAAGAAAACATTAGTGTGGATGTGGCCTTAGTTAACGGTTTTAGAAGTTCTGAACCATAGAATGTGAGTAATGCCACAATGTGTAATTTCCACCATTCTTAAAAGTTAAAGAGTGGAATATAATGACAGTCCATTTACAACTTGTCTTCTTGTAGTTCTAACAAATGCCTATACAAACACCCATGGTACACACAACTATATCGCTCTAGTATAGTGCAGCAACAGAACTGGCCAAATTTTGCCACTTACAATGCAATCGGACAAAGATAATTGCAGCCTATGGAGTGTTCCTCAATAACAGGTTTGCACAAAAGCAACACCAGTTAGTTCTATATAAAAAAAGGAAGGACGAGAAAAGAGAAGGAGCACAGGAAAAAAGGGAAGGGAAATGAGAGACAAAAAGAGAAAAGAAAAAAACAGGACAGTCAGTTTTAAGAGCATCCAAGGCCATTTTAACTGTCATCCACATGTTGAAATTCAGACATATTGTATCAGTGCTTGATAAGGGAAGGATTGTGCTACTACTGTCCAGTGTAGTTGTTTCAAGTAATTTCTCACATGAAGGATTACAAGAGGGAGTGAGCGAACTAACACGCAAACACGCACAAACCACAGTGTAAAGGGAACACGTTTAAATATCCACACACTCTACATAAAGAAAACAAGGTAAATAGATCCCAAGGCTGCTTAGCACAGTATGCCACACTTGCAGTTGGTTTAGGCAATTCTGTTTGGCCCCCCTCTATCCCACAAATTAACACACAGCATCACTATCACCCGTGTGAACAGTAAATAGACACCATAAGTGTGCATTTCAGTGCTTTTGTTTAAGATAAAGACATGGATAAGAAGTCAAGATGGGTCTAGATGTAATCCAGATCTTGAATTTGGGATAATCTGGGCCAAAATCAGAGATCTAGTATAGACTAAGCCAGATTACATTTTTTTCATTTTGAAACGATCAAACAGAGGTCTCAGGCCCTGGTGCACTGTTAGCGTAAGCTGCCCTGGAAATTCTTGGGTTTTCCTCAATTCGGAGAAAGGAGTTGAAGGTGCAGTAGTCAGGCCTGCCCCCCCAGTAGGTACACATCAGTTTTTTGGAAGGGGAGAATTCAGACCTGTGGTGGACGTGGTTCTGGCTCTCGTTGCCATGTCTGTCGTGTTTCCGTGCAGGTGGAGCGTGGAGGGAGGACAGGGGGCTGAACTCTGACAGGTGGCCCTTATATAGTCTATCGGCATTCTGGAGAAAAGAGTGAAAAATACAGTCAAATACAGGCATATAAGTGCAGACATCAGACATCAACATGTCACAAAATGCAGTTGAAACAACACATTTCCAAAGCCCCAGTAAGAAGCAGTGCAAACAAGAACAAAATATCACACTTGATACGAAATGACAACAGATGTTTAACACATGCACTTGCAGAAGAGTGTGTGAGAGAACTCAGTCCTAGAAAATGCACATTTGATCACTTCAGGGTAAGCAAAATATCTTCTTCCCAAAAATGAAAATGATCTAATTTATTCATCCTCATGCCATCTTAGATGCGTATGGCATTCTTTCTTCTGCAGAACACAAACAAAGATTTTTAGAAGAATATTTCAGCTCTGTAGGTTCATAAAACACAAGTGAATGGTGGCCAGAACTTTGAATCTCCAAAAAGCACATAGATGCAGCATAAAAATAATCCATAAAACTCCAGTGGTTAAATCTATATCTTCTGAAGCGATATGATAAGTGTGGGTGAGAAACAGATCAATATTGATGGCCTTTTTTTTTTTTTTTTTACTATAAATTCTCCTCCCTGCCCAGAGGAATGTAAATTGCCAAAACTAAAAGAAGAAGAATGTGAAGGTGAAAGTAAAAGTGGAGATTATTAGTAAATAAATGACTTAAATCTGTTTCTCACCCACACCTATCATATTGCTTCTGAAGACATGGATTAAACCACTGGAGTCTGGCATGGATTACTTTTAAGGTGCTTTTATCTGCTTTTTGGAGCTTCAAAAATCATCATGGAGCTTCTGGCCACTATTCACTTGCATTTTATGGACCTACAGAGCTGAAATATTCTTCTAAAAATCTTTGTGTCTGTTCAGCAGAAGAAAGAAAATCATACACATCTGGGATGGCATTAAGGTGAGTAAATGGGTGAACTATCTATTTAAATTGAAGTTCCAGGATTAACTGGTTTGAGAACATTAGTAAGAGTGTTCTGACCTCAATGGTGGGTCAAGGTTAAAATTACTTTACAAGTCTGAAAATGGTGTCCTTGAACGAACAATTCACCCTCTTTTTTTCACCCAATATGGTCATTACAAACCCATTTGACTTGTTCTCCTGCAGTACACAGAAGGCCATATTTTAACTAAAGAAGAGATCCCTGATTTCCATACAGTAACAGTTGATAGTGACTCGCTTTAAAGTTTCTACAAGGACCCAAAAGTAGTCCATAATGTAGTCTAGCGACCAAACATGATGACGTCATGACACGAGAACCAGTGAGGTTTCATGTTATTGACGTTTTGCTTAATTTGATTTTGGCTGTTTACATGAGCTGATCAATGACTTGATTTGAGAATGAATAATGACTTAAATTTAAGTCTGCTCATCATGCAAAGTGATCATATGGAATATGTCACACAACTCTATTAAATGCTACTGTATGGAAATCATGATCACAACTATATCCTTTTGTGTTCTGCAGATAAAAAGAGTGATAGGGGTTTGAACAGAATGAGGGTGAGTAAATAATGAAATATTTTTTATTTTGAAGTGATCTATTACCTTAACTTCCCCGTCTGTCGCTCACTTCAACGTTGTGTCGAAGAAGCGACACTAGGGGTCTCTCTCGAGCGCCGAATATACCTCTGATCTATGAAAAAAGACCAACGTCGAAGTGAGTGACGGACTGGGAACGTCTAGGTTACGGATGTAACCTCCGATCCCTGATGGAGGGAACGAGACGTTGTGTCCTCCCGGCCACGTCGCTGAGCCGAGCCACCGTTGTGGCCGGACCATTTCAGGCTCCACAGAAAAATCCTGAATGAAACAGACGCATTTTCCCGTCTTTATACCCGTATGTCCGTGGGCAGAACATGCAAATTCTTTCTGCCAACTTCTCATTGGTCTTTTTTCATAGATCAGAGGCATATTCGGCGCTCAAGAGAGACCCCTAGTGTCGCTTCTTCGAACATCCGTAACCTAGACGTTATCTTAGTACAATAAGTTAGTAAGTTAGTTTAATTTTCTAAGATTAGTAAATGTGATGCCTTATTAAAATAGCATCAAATGTAATAGAGGATCCTGTGCATGTTTTATAGTAACAGAAATGGTCATAAGCATCTTCTAGGACAGAATAAAAACAGAATGGCATTCAGAAATGTTACAATATTTTCACTTATTCAGTCACAAGATATTCATGCATGTCAGAGTGTTAGATGTTTATACAGTATGATGTGTGATTGTGTGTATATACTGTCCCTTCCACACCCCAAACCACATCCCATGTCGATCCAAAACACAACCCAAACACACAATGGCTTAATTCTGAAACTTAAAACCCACACCAAATCAGTCTGGAGGTTTCACACCAAGAAACAGACCCACACAGATGCACCAAAGACATTTCACTGGTGGGAGCCAATTAGTGGTATTCTAGAATTCTCAGATCACCTCGATTATAGAACAGCAAACATCATCTGAGAACTCCAGTTGAGTTGAGATTGGATTAGTTCTTTCTGGCTTGAGTCTAGAACTCAACATACTCTTTACCATTGTGCTGCTAGGCCTCAGAGGTGTTCTGAACCCCCATCTAGAAGAGAATCCTGACAGTGTATTTCAACCCTTTCAAAGATCCTGTCAGCCCTCATTCTCTGTGAAATATCACACACAAACAAACTCAAATATGGCACAGGAGACCACTGTGCACTGTGCTGAAAATGTATAGAATATCTTGACAAAATTGAAAAAAATAAAGCAATTAATGTAATGAAAAAATGAATTGAATTTCCATCATTAAGTACAAAATTTCAAATCATCAACATAAAATACACTTGCAGATATAAACATACACGTCTCGCTTAAACTAACCTAAACTGATTTGGTGGTCTGTTTTGCTGGTTTAATTTGGGCACTTTACAGATGAGCAGGCTGGGAGACCAACAAAACCAGCTAAGACCATCAAACCAGTTTAGACTGGTTTGAACTCAAGGATTTATGCATGCAAACATGTAAGGCTTAGAACATGTACAGAGACACAACAGAGTACTACAAGAGCTGTTACTGGCATGATGAGGTACCGTAGTTCTTGTTATTTCTTATGTGTAAAGAAAAATATAAATTACGCTGTTGTGTCTTAATCACTTACTGACACACACATAAACATGCAGAGAGAGAGAGAGTGTGTAAAGTTTCACCTCCTGCTCAGTTCAGAAACTGACACTGCTGGAGGTTTGAGAAAGCATAAAGATGGTGGACTGCTCGGCAGTTAGACACTGCCGCTTTGTCTGCCGTTACCACGGGTCACAGGTCAAGGGTTAAAGACAGAGGGGAGTGGACAGGTCAAGGATCAAGGCCAAGCATCAGAGGAAAAGTGGAGAGAAAGAGAGATAGAGGAATAAAAAGACAGGGTTTAGAAAGGTTAACAGCCTGCTAGCAAAGATATTAATAATGGAACTTTAACAGCTAGCTTTAAAGCTTATGGAATTCTAAGGCTACGTCCACATTAATCTGGATACATTTGAAAATGACGTTTTTGAAAAGCTCTACATCCACAAAAGTTGTTTGTCCTCACTAAGACGTATGAAAACTCAGAAATCTCTTTACTGCGCATGCGAAAAATGGCCGTTCCATGTACGGTCTGAAACACAATTATCCTCAACTAGCCTTTGAAGGAATACATTGTGAAGGTTGTACAAAGTAACATTTATCTTTAACAACACTATTAAAGTGAATATCTTGCACAACAGCAACAATGCCGCTACAACATGGGCAGCCATCTTGAATGTTTTGGGTTAAATGGATCACATGACTGCATAACATGACAACACGTATATCTCTGTTTTCCCTGTCCACACTACAAACACGAAGACGGCATTTTTAAATGTATTCACTTGAGAGAGCATTTTCAAAAAGCTCAGTTTTCACTGTCAAAAACGCCATCTCAATGTGGATGGAAGGCCAAAATGTAGAGAAAAAAATGCTTTTCAAATGAAAACATATTAGTGTAGACGTGGCCTCAGTGTTAGCTCTTTATTTATTTACTTTAACATTTAAAGTGAACAAATCAAAATTGACCCCTTTACTTTATTAATACCTGTTCTTGGTCTTATTGTGTACGATTAATCAGTGGACTTTACACTACCGAAACAACATTCATTTTAGGCTGATGTCACGAATCCAACTCAGGCCAGAAACATACTTTTCGCAAGCATGTGTACACAAATGCGAGCAATGACAACGCACGGTTTGGTTGAACATGCTTGAAGTGTGTGTTTGCGTTACTGTAATAAACCGCAGTACTCAAGGGGGCTATAGAGTTATCTTCGAATATCCGTGTCATAAAACTGGATTTTGTTTTTATCAGGAAAACGTTGTTCTGAAAACTCAACGTAGTTCGCTATAGCGCCACTTGTGGCTACGTTGAGTTTTCAGAACAACGTTTTCTTGAATAATAACAAATCCAGTATGCAACACATACTTAAGTAGTGTTATGAATTGCGCTCTGTCACATAGTGGAACACACCAACGCATAAAATCAAGCTTGCGAAGGTAGAAATCTGCATTTGTGTAGGGTATATATCGGCCTGTACTTTTCACCATCTAATTAATTTCCAATGGACATATTACCTAATGAATAAGTCTCACCCTATATATTTTCTTATTGAATATTCGAGTAAAATCGGTTGCAAACAGCATTTCATGTTGGCTTTCATATTATATTGTATTATTCAATTTACAGTATGAGCTTAATGTAAAGATAAAATTACAGCAATATTCTACAGTTTAACAGGGGAGGTTAATGAGAGGAAAGGAGCACACAGGTTAAGTCAGTGGTAAGGCAGTTCATCACACATACACATTCATTAAATTTCTTTCAGAAATTTTTCTTGACATGGTATGCTGACATACCATGTGTTTTGTAACAAATACAAAGTTTCACAGAGAGTCGACAAATCCAAACAGGAATTGAATGGCTCAAAACCATCACATCCAATGTAATGAAGAATCTACAAATGAAGGGAATCATGAACCGCAACCATAATTGACTTACATCAAGTATACTGGGAACCAATCCGATGCAAGTGTAAGTCTAAAGACCAATTTTTACCCATTATCAAAAAAACAATACAAACATTGACATGCTTCAGATTGACAATTATTTGTATAATACGAAAAAATTATATATACAGTAGTTTTATATAAAATATTAATTATTTTAAATAGCAATGGCTATGGCAATGACATATACGGTTCTATAATATTATCTGGCGTTTCTTATGGCATATACCAGTTTTAGATAAGTTAAGGTTTTACGTTTTGCATTGGAGTAAATAAAATGCTGCATTTTAATTCAGTATGCAAAGATGATAATGATATATTTGTTGGTTACATTTTGTAATGCAAGACAATTTGACATTTTCAAACTTTAATCTTAATTTATAAACTGTGAAAAAAAAAAAAAACATATATAAAACCCCCCAGAAATATTATAAAATATTATAAATGTTTGGCATCTTACATGATACAACTAATTGTATCAGTACAGTAGACTGCGCATTCACATACTTTATTGTAAATGAGTTCTTACCTGTATTCTCTCTGTGGTTGTTGGCCATAGAGCTCTACATAACACTTTCTTCACCACATCAGGCAAAAGACTGACTATTATCAGCATGATTATACTGAGCCATGCAGGACCACTGGATAACATCTGCATGAACACATAGTACATCCTTTGATAGTTCAGGAAAGGCCTACAGAAAGCAAAGATGAGGCATTTGTAGATTAATAAACCAGTCACGTTTTCATACAATATGCACCATTGATCATTAAATTGTGAGATTAGACCATACCAAATGATGCCTCCCCACAGCAGAGAGAAGATCACATAGAAAAGCAGAGACCCCCATATTACAAAGTGGTTGATCCACGTCCAGTAATGTGTGTCCAGGGCCAGCTAAAACACACACACAGTGAGAGATGGGAAGATTCAGCAGGTTAAGAGCCAAGATAATGATACATGTTCTCCACAGCAGTGGCTCTCACCCAGTGTTACATTGTGGTTGTGGGTCCTGTAAACATGTCCAGTTTTCTTAATGCAATTAGAATGTTATTTAAAGGTTAATTTGCCTTTCCTGAAAACGTAACTTCTTTTTTTTCCTTCTTTTTTTATTTTCTCCCCTTTTTCTCTCCAATTTGGAATGCCCAATTCCCAATGTACTCTAAGTCCTCGAGGTCGCGTAGTGACTCGCCTCAAGTGACTCGAGTGGTTAAGGACAAACCTCAGTTGCCTCTGCATCTGAGACCGTCAATCCGCGCATCTTATCACGTGGCTTGTTGAGCGCGTTACCACGGAGACATAGCGCGTGTTGAGGCTTCACGCTATTCTCAGCGGCGTCCACGCACAACTCACCACGCACCTCACCGAGAGCGAACCACATTAAAGTGACCACGAGGAGGTTACCCCATGTGACACTACCCTCCCTAGCAACCGGGCCAATTTGTTCGCTTAGGAGACCTGGCTAGAGTCATTCAGCACACCCTGGATTCTAACTCACGACTCCGGGGATGGTAGCCAGCGTCAATACTCGCTGAGCTACCAGGCACCAGAAAACGTAACTTCTTCATTATATTTCACTCCCAAAACGCGGTCACATTTATCTTTGCACAATGAAATTACATGGGCAAAGAAGGCGTGGGTGGATATTGTGCGTGTGTGAAACCAGCAAAATACGTATTGCCAAGCAGTCTCTTTTAAATGCTGCACTTAAAACTCTGAATGTGTGAAGGTAAATACTGTAGAAACTTGCTGCTAAAATTATATCCTTTTCCACTGTGAATATTTAGAGTAGCTGTGTATGAAGCACCACCCACACAGAGGTCATTGACAAACCAAGCAACTTCCTATTTGTCAAAGTGGCTATTTCGCCTTTCAATGTTTACCAAACCTGAATTCCATGCGCAATACACTGGGGAAATTTCTTTGCCAGTGGAAGTCCATCACAGGAAATTCACGATTGCAGGGAATTTCTCCATGCAAAGGTAAATGTGATGCGCCTTTAGAATTGTTTTTAAAGAAATCTAGTTTTAGAGCATACAAATAATGTTGCACTAAGAACGTTTTCCCTGACATTGTGAGAACTTTTATTGAATTGGAATAACATCATGAAGACAAGATATTGGAACATTCCCTGTTAGGTGGGCATTTGGTGGGTTGCAAACCCAGGGCCCGGATTAACAAAAATCTTTTTAAGAAAAAAATGACAAAATTTCTTAGGATAAATGTTAAGAAATTCATAAAAATGGTAAAGTATTGGCTGCTGAGAGCATGAAACCATTGAAATTCAAGAGACAAAACCAAAAACCTGTACATTGTAGGGCCTATGCAATTCATGGCAATATCAGTACATCTCATTGTTTGATTTTGAGTACATTTTTGTTCACTTATGTAATAAAAAATGTTGGTACTACGTTGGGTCGCCACTTGATTTCCAATGTAAAATCTGCGTTCTGAACACAACCAGATAAGAACCACTGCTTTAGAGTGTATGTGTTTATGTGTGTGTGTTGTTGTTGTCCAGATGTTTTACCTTTAACGTGACCGTGAACACCAAGATAGTGAAAACGAGTGTTCCGAAAGTCCAATTTCCAAACATCTGGAACAGAGAAATATTGAAAAAGGCAAAAATAGATTGACACAGATCTGTAAAAAGCCACTTGAGTGGGTGTTAGTGCACAGCTCACACTTTTAGTTTTACAAACCTGATACGCTACAGGGATGTGCATGTTAATTCTGTCAGTATAAAAGCCTGTTTTCCTCCCTTTAACTGTGCTGAACACTGACAAATAGACCTCTCAGACTGAAAGAATTGAGTAGCACTGGGTAGACTATTTGACAAAAAAAACATCTGACTTCTGTGTTTAGAAAACATTAAAGACTCCATGCAATCTAAACTGGAGTTATGTGGCTTGTTCATTTATATATGTTAGCTTTGAGGCCATTTTTGCAGATAGAGTTAATTAAACACATTTACGCTTATTAATCTTTGATACAAATATATGTTTACATGCCATAAAATCAATGGACATGCTGCAATGGGCAAAAAATTCTTGTGTTTTCCAATTTACATTTTTATTAATAGGATCAAATGGGCAGATTCAATTCATATCAAGCTTTATTGGCAATATAAACTTGTGTACATTGCCAAAGCATTATTAGACAATATACATACAGAAATAAAACATATTGAATTCTGAAATGTAAAATCTCAAAACTATTATTTTCTCTGGCTGATGTTCAGTCTCTCGTGCACATGCTGGGTCTCTATCGCCCGGTTTCACTTTTGACACTGGAGTGAGTGTTTTCAGGCGATGCGATGAAATACGGCAGCTTGCCCGCATATCTTTCACACCTGGCTCACCGCTTGAAGGTGAAGTCTCCATTCTACGAAAAGTCTCCAGTGTTTATTATGCCTAGGACATGCGCCGCATGTGATGAATAAGTGTGCACTGCTCCACACAATCAGTTTCTTTGCTAGGATGTGCAGTCGATTCGAGCATGTACCTCCTGGAAATGTTTATATGGCAATTTTATCAGGGAAAAATGCATACTGCATTAAACGTTTTAATTTATTAATGTGTTAATCAGTCAGTAATTAATCAGAGAAATTAATGCATTAAATTCCCCAGCCCTAATATAAATACATGCTTAAGAAATTCATAAAATTTCCTTAAAAATTCTCATGTAAATAAACATCCAGAAAAAAATGCTTGAACTGTAGTATTATATCATCAATTTCATAGTGCTGTAAAAGAAAGCACCTCTGCATCTTCCTAAATTGTTTTATGGAAATCATTAACAATGTCTTGAAGACTTGGTGGTGTCATATACATTTTACATTTTTGTCCATAAAAGGCACATAAATTAATATTGCGCTTCGATAGTCCTTTAAAATGTTATAATGGTTTAAGCGTTGCCATTTGGGCTCAATAAAACTCCTGCCTGTGTTTTCTGCTCCTTTATTGTTTGCAGTCCTGGCAAATGGCTGAGTTTAGACACAATGGATATCTCTTCTAGACCTTTCCTCTATCTGCCTGCTTTGTCAATGACACAATGCAAAACAACATCAACTCCAGAAAGAGAGCTCTTTGTAAAATCACTGGCTCTTTACCTTTAAAAAACATGAATCACAAAAGTCAACAAGCCATAACAAAACACGACTGAGTCAAAGACTCTATGGTACCAAATGGTTTTGGTGAAATATATAATGTCGACGAGTTGCCATTTTTTTAAAAAACAAGCACGAGAACACAACAGATGTCAACAGGTTTTGAAGAAATGTGTTAAACTTACCTGGGTGAGCAATTAAAATGAAATTGAATGTTATAAAATCATGTCAAGGGCAAATGATATAAAAGGATATTGCCAAAATGAATCTTCCTAAAGTGAATGGTTCCTTCTCACTATTTTAGTTGAAAAAAAGAGAAACGCAAATATGAAGTGCATAGTTTTACAGTTTTGTACTCAATCTGATAAAGCTTAAATACCCCAAAATTAAAATGCCATCATATATTTCATCCAAACCCTTATGATGGTTTATTTTTTACATGGAACACAAAATGAGTAATGTTGAAGTATGCACTAGACACTCTTTTTCATTTAATGGCAGTGAATGGGGACTCATCCCCAACATCATCAAATGTTTCATAAAAGAGCACATACAACTTGACTATATTCAAAACCCTCTGAAACCATATGCTATATTTGTGATTTTAGTCAATTTTGCTCTCAAATAAATACTGAATGACTTTGAAAGTGTGGAATATAAAGCAAATATACTGAATATATTCCAAGAAAATTCCCCATTCACTTTCATTATTTAGAAAGTAGTGACCAATATATTAATCAACATATATTATTTTGGGTCTGGTGAGTGGATGAAAGAAAGTCATCAAGGTTTGGAAAGACTTGATTAAATGATGACAGAACTTTCATTTTAAGGCAAACTATTCCAAATCATTTATTCTAAGAATTCCAGTTCAGTTCCTACAGAATTCCACTTTGAAAGATTACTTGTAACTAAAACTTAAAATGTTTGAATAGATTCTCTTCCTTTCAACAAGTTCAATTCATTATTATAACCAAAGAAAGCACAGTGATATTTTCTTGTTCCCTCATTTGCCCTTGCAGTGTGTCATGTGAGGATGGATGTGTATCCTACAGACCGAAGAGGATGAGTATGACAACACCTTTCCAACTCGGTGTTTTGCAAAAAACACAGTCGCAACGTGACACACGGGGACGGACACAAACTCCTACTCGATCACAAGATGATGGACATAGGAAGATGAATGGGGTGGGGGGGGGGGGGGGGGTCGCTACTCTATACCTACAGTGACTGGTCCTTTGGAACATGGGACACTAGGATGTCCTACGGTACTGTTTGAGAGCTACGATGGTAGTGAACGGTTAGTAGACACTATGTGAGTGAGAGAGGGTTTAGGGTGAGGAGGAGGAGGAGGAGGAGGAGGGTAACAATAAAATTAAAACTAAAAATAGGATGAGAAACAGATAGGGACAGGCTTACCATCTGTGTGTTGGTGGCCATTAGCTGAAGAAAGGAAGAGAAGCAGAAAAAGAAAAGAAAGCCAAAAAGGGAGAGGTAAGAAGGAGCATAGGAGGAAAAGAGAGAGGGAGAGATACAGAAAGAGAGAGAAAACGAAAGATCAGAGGGAAAGGGAGGGTGGGGAGAGGGGAGCAAGAAAGTAAAGAAATAATTAGGATGTTATAACTGAAAAAAGTAAATCAAACAGGTAAAAAAGCAATCCAAAAAGGTTACTATGATTTAACTTAATGGCACAAGAAAGATGTCTGGTCTGACTGATTAACCCAGCATGCTGTGTTGCATAAATGAATGGAGGAGCACCTGTAATGACTTAAAAAATTTCGCAAAGGAGGACAGACTAACGTCTGCAAGCTGGATCAAGACCACAGTTAACCACAAATGATGTACGGTACGTACTTTACAAGCATTGAAACCACTTTACCAAAAACAAGCAACGGCCACCCATTCAATCACTGTGATAGCTGTATTTGATTGAGAAAAACAAACTAAAGGCAAAAAAACACAGCTGGTCAAGTCTATTAAAAAACAGACAAAATTTGAAAAGAAAACACTGGTTTAGACGGTGACTGTATTACCTGTCCATTGCTGGTGAAGGTTGTGTTGTCGAAAAGGAAGAAAGCACCAAAGAAGAAGACCATTGCATCAAAAACCCCAAGAAATGTCCAGTAGATGAAGATACGCCATCTTAGGAGGGAGTTCTTCGCAATATCTCTGCACAAATCAATATATTCCGAATAAATTGATTTATCTATTTTGAACTAGCCTTTGAAATTGTATTTTAGCTGCAGTGATGCGTCTCCACAAATCTTTACAACTTTACACAAGTACCTTACAATTATACAACAACTTTCCTGCATTGCACTAGCTGCATCTTACACCAATCAGCCACAACATTAAAACCACCTGCCTAATATTGTGTAGCTCCCCTTTGTGCTGCCAAAACAGTGCCAATCCGCATCTCAGTATAGTATTCTCAGATGGTATACTTCTCACCACAATTGCACAGAACGGTTATCTGAGTTACCGTAACTTTGTTAGTTAAAATTGTCTGGCCATTCTCTGTTGACCTCTCTCATTAACAAGGCGTTTCCATCCAGAGCACTTATCCTCGCTGGATGTTTTTTGTTTTTGGCACCATTCTGAGAAAATTCTAGAGATTGCTAAATGTGAAAATCCCAGGAGATCAGCAGTTACAGAAATACTCAAACCAGCCTGTCTGGCACCAACAATCATCCATGCGATTTTCTAATCAGCCAATCGTGTGGCAGCAGTGCTGTGTATAAAATCATTCATATACGGGTCAGGAGCTTCAGTTAATGTTCACATCAACCATCAGAATGGGGGAAAAATGTGATCTTAGTTATTTGGACCGTGGCATGTTTGTTGGTGAAAGATGGGCTGGCAGTAAGTGAAACTCCAGTTGTATAGGCAATGCAATGCTTATACCGAGAATAAACCAACCCTCCAGCAGACAGCACAACACGAGGATGTGTTCTTGTGTTCAAAACAGCTTGATGGAGCGCAAATCCAAACTTAGGGATCTCAAGATGTGTTTTTTTAAGTATTAAACTATGTTTAACTTCACACAGCGACCTAAAAATGGTATGTTTATGACACGACATAACATACCAGTCAAACACTCCTGTTTTTCCCGGGAGTCCCCCGTATTTCATACCGGTCTCCCGACCCCCTCCCGTTTTGTCATTTCTCCCGGGAAACTCACGTAATTTGTATGGCCCAAACCTTGTTATATGAATGATCTCATCAACATATTATTCCAAGGTTGTCCAGTTGCCAGATCTGGTAAGCAACACATTTGTGGCTTCAACCTGGCAACCTACGACCCAGTTGTGCTGTTGATATCTGCGCATTTAGAAGACACGGGAAGTTGAATCAAGCATCACTGGTAGATGGGAGGACAAGACTCAGGTGGTGCTCCGTGAAAAAAATATATATATATATATATATATACGTATATATATACATGGAAGTATAACAACAGCTGGAAGAATTTAATTTAATATCTCGAAGCCATATCGATAATGCCTTTTGCAAAGTGTGTCGCACTGATTTTAATATTGGACACGGGGGAAAAATGACGTTACTAAGCACATTAAATCACAGCGGTACAGTTTGTCTTTAGTCTGCCCCTGCCATCCAGTACCACCACCAATATAATATTTAATAAATAAATAAGATTTAAGAAAAAAAAAATAACAATCATAGAATTCAGCATAAAAATACAACATCAGCACTTTTCTACTGAGAATATCCTTGGATTGCAACAAGGTTCTGCGGTTTGTCAATAATTAATTCTGTGTATATGTCTTGAACAAGCAATGTAGAAAAATAGTGAGGAAAAAAAATGCTGTGTCAGGGCATTTGGTGAAAAAATATATTGCGGTTCTGACACTATATCTGCCCACAGCTGTGTGGAAATTGAGTTTACTATAAGGGCATGTGCGGATATGTTTGCCAAAAGCTGATTGAACTGTCCAATTATTGCAGGGCTATGTGTGTGCACCCATGTGATGAAGTGAGAATATCTAAAGGTATGGGACAAACAAATTACTATTAGGCAACATGTACAGTATATCATCTCGGTTACGTACGTAACGTGGGCTCACAGAGATGAAGGTACGAGACATTGCGTCCTGCTGATGCATATAGGGAGTGTCCTTCTAAAAGACCTAATTGAAACCCTTCTACAATAATGCAGATACTAATATTGGCAATGGTGCTTGAGCCCTGCCCTTTAGGTGCGAAGCTGCCTGCTATAAAAGCAGGCGCGCAAACACCATTCTTTACAATTTTCTGACTAAAGGACAAAGAGCGCATTGCTCGCACCTCAAAGAACTCTGAGACTGTAGTGCGGCCAGCTTACGCAATGTCTTGTTCCATTCATTTCAGGGAATCGAGATACGTACGTAACTGAGATGTTCCCTTACGACTCAGTACACTTGACATTGCGTACTATATGGGGAACATAGTCCCATCATGCCGCACTACAGGACAAAAAGCTGATTGAACAGCTTGCCTGGTGTGTGCTGGCATGAGGTCCACCTCAAATTCATCTTGCTCAACCTTGCAGCCCTGCCATGCCTCCTCATGTGATTCATCAGGTGTCACAGAAGAGGCAGGTGGGAGGGCGCGGGAGGCTGAATCGTCCCTCAGAACGAGGGCAATTCGCGAGTGAAGCGTTTTGAGACTCATGCCCTCACACTGAGGGCAGTCTGTCTTCATGAGAGCTGACTCTGCGTTGGCGTGGCCCAGATATGGACATCAAACATTAAATGTAAAACAGTGACATAGTATGGCTTGTCTGAGTGTGTGTGTGTGTCTGTCATGCAAAAAGGATGCAAAGTTGGTATAAAAAGTTGGCGGGTAGCCAGGGATTTATCAGCAAGCCTCAAAGAGGGACCCAAAGATAGAAAATAAAGAGCGTGCCATCCTGAAATATCTTCCCCGTGCATGTGATGAAGTGTATGACATGTAATTTAGGATCCAAAACCATGTGAAAATCCTTCAAAAGTCCTGAAGAATTTTCATTTTTTGGTAACTATTCCTTTAAAACTTAGTCCAAAGCAAAATAAGAATGATAAAATTGCTATTATATACATGTATACCACATCACCAAATTATCAGAGGAGATACATTTTGCATGAGAGATCATGTTATAATATACCCACAGGAACAGGTGATGAGGTTATTGGTGACAACCTGAGCTGACCTCACCTGTAGAGAGTGAAAACAAGATTGTTTTGTGATTTGGTCAGAACTCCTGGGAAAAATAACCACCACACAGATTAAGCAACTTTAAAATGTTTTACTACATTTACAACTGTAGGAAATTTGGTGTGTGTTAGAACCTGGCCATTCAGCTAGCGATCAGTTATTTAGCTTGAAATGTTAACAACTTCTTAAACAATAATGTGCTTAATAGTCATGAAAATAACTAAAACAAATCTTGAAAAATAAAATTGCTATTATATACATGTATACCACATCACCAAATTATCATAGGAGATAAAACTTTGCATAAGAGATCATGTTGTAATATACACACAGGAACAGGTGACGAGGTTGTTGATGACAACCTGAGCTGGCCTCACCTGTAGAGAGAGGGGTCCCGTTTGAGGATATCCATGTTAATGTGCTGCTCCATCAAGCTGTACAGGAGGATGGGTAATGACGTGAAGCTGATATTGTACAAGGTCAGATATGCCGTGTCGTACAGTGGCTGCAGGGGGAAAAACAATTGGACTCACTTTATATGAGGTGTCTTTAACTACTATGCACTTAAGTATTTAATGCAAAGTACATATTATGTACATGAGTGTTATTGCATTGCACTTTCAGTTAAAGTGCCTGCGTTAAATTACATCTGTAGTTACACTGTTAAGCTTAGCCCTAAACTTAACCCAACCCAACCCTTACCCTAAACCCTAAAGCCTGACCCTACTCCTAAACCTACCCATACAGCCAACCTCAGTAGCAGTAAATGTGAATCTTGTGAATTTTGCAGAACAACATGTAGTTACACAATAAATACATTGTATTGTATGTATTTTAATGTTAGTACATAGTAGTTAAAGCTGATGTATGCAACTTTTTCTGTGTTAAAATACTTAATATGTAGAGAAAACTATGAGCATGCCATTCATAGGTACATTTTCTAAAACAACTTTTCTGTAAACACTGTGTTCATGGGGGGGGGGGGGGGGGGGGGATGGGGGGTTTGGTGAACTTACATACTCCAGCTTTAAAGACAACTAATATATAAAGTGGGAACAAACAGTTAAATATATATATAAAAAAAACATTGTTTCAAAGCCGCTTTACAGAAGATCAGGCATTAACGGACGATAAAACTGTAATGTCTATAATGTCGATGAATCAACACTGTGTAAAATCTAATGGTGGTAAACCTTTGATATATTTTCAGAACCTGTGTTTACCTGCTGAGAGAAGCCACAGAAGAACTGATAGAGAAACTGAGGGAAGATAAAGCACACATTCTGTGGAGAAAAAAATAAATAAAAAAAAACAGATTCTCAGTACCTGTGTGTGTATTCTGTGGCTATAAATTGCACTGCATTAGAGTTGCACTAAACAAGATTGTTTTGTGATTTGGTCAGAACTCCTGGGAAAAATAACCACCACACAGATTAAGCAACTTTTTTTTTTTTACTACGTTTAAATATACAACTGTAGGAAATTTGATGTGTGTGTGTTAGAACCTGGCCATTCAGCTAGCGATCAGTTATTTCGCTAGTTCAACTGCATTTATTTTACTCAACATGTGTCTACCTAGGTTTTACCCTCAAACTATAAATACACAACAGTTAATATAATCCATTATGACAACATCACAAAGACTTTATAACATGGCACAGTTTTAGATTTGCCTCAATCCCCCCCAGAAACTGTCTACCCCCTGGAGTGATGGTGACACAATCAACGTTGCCCTCCCTAAACATACAAGTGTCCCACCAAAGATCGTATCCACGACCGGCCCTACTTTAAAACATGGTATCTATTCTTTTTTTCAACAATAGAAAAACTAAATAAACCAATTTGAATAATCTGAAATGGGACTGACCTTATAGAAGAAGTACTGGACCAGCTCAGCGATTCTTATGTAATAGTAGTGCCCGTGAACCAGCAGCATCTTCTTCAGGTGTTTGAACTTAGTAATTGCATAGTCGCTGTTACGGGCCGCCTGACGCCCCTCTTTACCCATGATCCCTATTGCAGAATAATCCTTCATTAAAGAACCATGTAACGAACATCCGTTTCTTGTTGTAATGTTATATTAAATAAATCTTGTTGAATACTTCAAACGTTGTCTTAGCAGTCTAGTGAAGATATTGCAACAATACAAGCATGAATTTACCGATGCCCACGTGAGCTTCAAGGATCATGCTGACATCATTGGCACCGTCTCCAATGGCCAGCGTGATTGGGTGTTCTTTTGATGCTTTTATCATTTTAACAATCTGAAAGAACGGTTTCATTTCCACAGGTCACATCAGAACAACTGAGCAATTATATTATTAATCAGGATTTATGGATTTTTAGGTGAATGAGGGAACATGATAATCTAACATCAATTTGGCTTATAGTACATATGGATTACGCAGGATTTTACAATCTGTTTGCTTTGATGACATTGAGAATTCAATAACTGGCATGTAATACTCTGAGTTAAAGTACAATTCTCTCAGTTCTGACTTTATAGCCTCTAGTAGCCCAACAGGCTGATTGACAGGTTTAGTGTGTTGTAAATGAAATGGAGGAAGAGAGCAGTCACTTGTAACACTGATTGAGAGATCAGAATAATGGAATGAGATGGTCTGTAAAGGAGTATTTAAAAAGTTTAAAACGGCTGATAATTTAATAATGTGTGTCAGGAAACAATTTCATGCCTATGTTCTTTGGCATTAATGTGCTATATTACCTGTGCTTTTTGTAAGGGCGCCATACGACAGCAAAGGACTGCGCTGCAGTTTCTGCAGATTTCCAGGAAAATCTCCTTATAGTTTCCTCCACTGCTGGTACCTTCCTGTGTTGGCTTCAGTACAGCTGACAGTGTCGCCCCATCGATTATCAGACCGTAATCCTGGCAATCACCCGAGAGTCTGTGGGGACAGACATATGTGGTAAGTAGGGATATTAATGAATAATCGATGAACGATTATTTACCGTTAATTATTTGGTCCATTGAGTTTATCGATAAAGTCATTTCAGCACAAATACGTTCAGTAAACATGTCAGCAGATAAAAACCGTCTATACAGTCATCCACCACTAGAGGGTGCACTGCATGTCACATCCTGTCAGCAACACAGAATAAAAAGCACAGATGCGCATCCTTCACTTCTTTAATGTAATCAGTTTCTTTATAGATTTACTGCACAGTTGGCAAAAAGAGTTTCTAGCTCTTTACCATGTACAGTTCACTATTGTTATTGATTATTTTATCCCCTTTTCTCCCAATTTGGAATGCCCATTTCCCACAACTTAGTAGGTCCTCGTGGTGGCGCGGTTACTCACCTCAATCCGGGTGGCGGAAGACAAGTCTCCGTTACCTCTGCTTCTGAGCCCGTCAATCAGCGCATCTTATCACGTGGCTCGTTGTGCATGACACGCGGAGACTCACAGCATGTGGAGGCTCATGCTAAACTCTGCAATCCATGCACAAATTGCCACACGCCCCATTGACAGCGAGAACCCCTAATAGCTACAACAAGGAGGTCATATGACTATACCCTCTCTAGCAACCGGGCAATTTGGTTGCTTAGGAGACCTGGATGGATTCACTCAACACGCCCTGGATTCGAACTCGCGACTCCATGGGTGGTAGTCAGCTTAAACCCCGAGAAACCCAGGCCCCACTATTGTTATTGTTAATGATTAATACATTTTCATTCAATAACATTAAAAACTCTCGGTTAAGAAAATGTCATCAAATTTGCAATCCCAGTGTGAAGGTACCTACACTCACTTAGCACTTTATTAGGAACACTATGGTCCTAATAAAGTGCCCGACGTGGTCTTCAGCTGTTGAAGCCCATCAGCCTCAAGGTTTGATGTGTTGTGCATTCTGAGATGCTATTCTGCTCACTACAATTGTACAGAGTGGTTATCTGAGTTACCGTAGCCTTTCTGTCAGTTCAAACCAGTCTGACCATTCTCCATTGACCTCTCTCATCAACAAGGTGTTCAGATTTTTTTAATTTTTGGCACCATTTTGAGTAAAATCTAGAGACTGATGAGTGGGAAAATCCCAGGAGATCAGCAGTTACAGAAATACTCAAACCAGCCCGTCTAGCACCAACAATCATGCCACGGTTTGAGATAAAATTTATTCCCCATTCTGATGGTTGATGTGAACATTAACTGAAGCTCCTGACCTGTATCTGTATGATTTTATGCATTGCATGGCTGCCACACAGTTGGCTGATTAGATAATCATACGAATCAGTAGGTGCACAGGTGTTCCTAATAAAGTACTCTTAGTTTATATGTCTGTGTGTGTGTGTGTGTGTTTATACTGTGCGTATTCCCCTGCACCCACCCCGAGAAAGTGTCCCTGGTCATGCTGCCATGTTGTCTCAGGACGGTCCTGCTCAGATCAAACAGAACGTCGTGGAGACTCTGCTCTTCTGTCCTTTTGGTTGTTAGTTCCAGGATCTGTGTATTGCGATGGAACAGCTTGCTGGCATAGCATGTGGCTGCTGCAGTCTCCATTTTGTCCCCCGTGAGGACCCATACCTTCATACCAGCCTTGTGCAGGGACTCAATAGTGTCTGCTGCTTTATCCTGAAGCCTGAAATAGAAAATGACAACAAAGAACATTTTATAAGCAGTTCATTTACACAACTAATGACTGTTCAATGCAGGTGCCAGTTTATTATCTCAAGTAATTTCACTTTTCTGTTTGCAATCAACTTTAGTTTATCTTGTCAGGCTTTCATGTAAGTAGCATTTAAATGACTACTGTACATAAAAGTCAAAGCATTTAGAAAATAATTGCTCCAAGTCCATACAAGGATAGGGGTATCCAGCAATTGCTTCAATCAAATCTATCATCCATGGAAAGGGGGGAAAAAACACTCAACTGACATGTTGATGCATTAAGAGTTCAGAAAATATTAAGGTCAGGTTTTTAAAGACACCAGGATTTATTGCACATCTATACAGACAGAGCTTTGACTTTGACTATTGCACAGTTGTTAATTTTACAGCCCTACACGGCAAACAAGAAATCAAAAGCAACATTGTAATTTTTTTAATGGAAAAAATTCTTATTTTTAATTTAGTTCAGAATTAAGAAAAAAGTTTAATATTTTTTTTACCCACTGGTGAATTAGTAATTTTATTTAAAGCATACACCTTGCTAAATTTTGTTAGATTTCTGCTTTAAACAATAAAATAATGTCTACAAAAATAAGGTAAGGTATTTTCCCCGAAAAGTCTCACACTGGACAGGAGTGATGTCGCGTCGCCTTAAGGCTACCTACTCTGGATGCATTGGAACAAATATTCTAAATTGTTTATTTGTCTTGTTGGCAGTAGTGTCGCCAGCGCGTGCACCGCAAAATGGCCATTTCTGAGACAGGGTGTTAATCGTATCTTGTTTTAAGGGTGTTTCGATATTTTAATGATTAAAGGAATGTTCCAGTTCAAAACAAAGGTAAGCTCAATCGACAGCATTTGTGGCATAATGCTGAAAAAATTATTATTTTGAAAATACAAAAATGATGGTTACAGCAAGGCACTTACAATGGAAGTGAATGGGCCCATAAATGTTAAAATACAAACCGTTTCAAAAGAATAGCCACAAGATGTAAACATTGTTCGTATGTTTTAATGTTTATGGACTGGCTCCATTCAATTCCATTGTAACTGCCTTTCAGTAACCTCCATTTTTAAAACTTTTTGAAATAAAAAAAAGGACGATAACTTCTTAAAATTCTGTTGATTGTGCTTAACTTGAATTGAACATAGAACACTTCTTTAAGAAAACTATTTTCTGGGGTAGAAGCAGCAGAATTCGGCACAAAATTTAGCAGTCCTTTATGATTTATTCTTTACGCAGATCTGAACTGAAAGTTAATGGATGGTGCTGTGCATTTAATTATGAGTTCTACAAAGACATTTATAGTTTATATGAGTCGGAATCTCATATTTATGGTAATTCCAACATGACGGAAACACACCATTGTGTCTACATGAAATCAAAACTGACTTTATTTGCTCTCTTAATACACAAGCTCTATGAAGACATGAATGTTTTTTATAAATCAGACTCTTGGAACTACAGTAATTCCAACATAATGCGAATGTATCGTTACAGTCTATGAAATGAAAATTGTACCTATTTGCTTTCTTAATACAAATGTTGTACAAAGAACTGAATGGTTTGTTCAAGTCAGAATCTCAAAATGAAGGTAATTTCGACATGACACGAACGTACCATTAAAGTCTTTCGTAATACACAAGCTCTATAAAGACATAAAACGGTTCTTATAAGTCAAAATCTCATAATTATGGTAATTATGACATGACGCGAATGCGCCATTAAACGTCTTAATGAAATCAAAATTGACCCTAATTGCTTTCTTAATATATGAGTTCTACAAAGACGTGAACACTTTTTACAAGTTGGAATATTTTAATTACAGTAATTATGACCAGACGCAAATGCGCCATTAAAGTCTACATGAAATCAAAATGTACACTATTTGCGTTTTTAATAGATGAGCTCTACGAAGACGTTAACGTTTTTTACAAGTCAGAATCTCATAATTACAGTAATTCTGACACGACTTGAACACACCATCAAAGTCAAAACTGACCCTATTTCCTATAATCCTGTTACAAACAATCAAATTAGCTTCCTGTATATTTGTTCATAACACATGATCTTATAATGCCCTCTTGAAGACACAAACAGGCTGCTACCTACAGTATGTGGTGCTCATTGCATCTAATCAACACAGCCTGGCAAAATAAGTGCCTGTCCAATAATCACTATTGGTTTTGCTCTGTCATATTCATTAAAAGAGTCAACATAGCTTGATGTGTTTATTTATAATGTTGAGTTGGACAGCCTCCAACAATGCATAAGCCAAACAGTAGTTCATCAGAACAGTGCCTGGCCACTGATTGATTCAAGTGGGGGGTCTAATTACATTAGCTGCTCATTATCAGGCAACACTGGAGCCTAATGGATGGACTCTATTGATTGGCTTTGCAATTAACATTAACCCACAGCCATTCTGTCAGAGCCGGGGGTGCTCACGTGTGTTTTTATCAGACAGTGGGCCTTTAACTCTTCCACACAGTTGTTGAGCCATTGTGACCGATCGCAACCTTGGCATTCAGCCAGTTGAAAATCCAATATGAATATCACTAATGCACATCAATGCTCAACTGCAGATCAACTACTTTATACCTTGTTTACTTGGGAAAATGCATGATGCATTTTATGAGCAACACTGGTAAATTTGAACTTGTTGATGCTTTTACTTTCAGCAACATAAAATCGCATTGAAAAGCTATATCTGATTTAGCAGGAAATGCATCTCTTGGACGTCACAGTTCTATATTTTGACAATATGGATTTTTTTTGTGCCGTGGTTGGCGAGAGTGAAAGAGAACAGGGCTTTAGTTCTTAGTTCTGACTGGAAATCAGCATCTACTACAGTTGAATGACTTAAAGTGAGACTACCATAACAAAAAGCTTGGAATAGTAACAGTTGTACCCTACTCTTTTCCAGTGATTCTGCCCATGTCATTTTAAACTATTTACAAATTCCTGAGCATACATGACCAGTCAAAAATTTGGACACAAATTTGACTGAATTTATGTTTCTCTTTATCTTAAAAACCTTGATCCAGATATAAACTGTTAAATTTATGTACACTTTCATTTAACATACTTTTGGAGTATTCAAGTAGTGTTTTTACAAGTCGATTATTTAAAGCTGAACGAGTACTCGATTAATCAGTAAGATTTAGGGGAGAGAAGCAGTTTCAATGTTGCCCACAGCAGGCAAAGTCACAAAGGAAAATCAAAATTGCAATATTCAAGTAGTGTTTTTATAAGACGATTACTTAAAGCTGAACGAGTACTCGATTAATCAGTAAGATTTAGGGGAGAGAAGCAGTTTCAATGTAGTCCACAGCAGGCAAAGTCACAAAGGAAAATCAAAATTGCAATATTCAAGTAGTGTTTTTACAAGTCGATTACTTAAAGCTGAACGAGTACTCGATTAATCAGTAAGATTTAGGGGAGAGAAGCAGTTTCAATGTAGTCCACAGCAGGCAAAGACACAAAGGAAAATCAAAATTGCAATATTCAAGTAGTGTTTTATAAGTCGATTACTTAAAGCTGAACGAGTACTCGATTAATCAGTAAGATTTAGGGGAGAGAAGCAGTTTCAATGTTGCCCACAGCAGGCAAAGTCACAAAGGAAAATCAAAATTGCAATATTCAAGTAGTGTTTTTATAAGACGATTACTTAAAGCTGAACGAGTACTCGATTAATCAGTAAGATTTAGGGGAGAGAAGCAGTTTCAATGTCGCCCACAGCAGGCAAAGACACAATGGAAAATCAAATTGCAATATTTGAGTAGTGTTTTTACTAGCTGAATTAAAACTGATTTAAAACGGATTGAGTACTCGAATAATCGATTACTTGTGCACATCCCTTCTGGTTAATCAAACTCAAAATGGTATTTAGATATTAGGGGCTGTTACTCATTTTGATTGTGAGTCTTCAAACAGTGATTCACCTGTCTTCCACAGCCGTGGCTCCCAGCAAGATGAAATCCTTCTCGATGATATCATAAGCTTCAGCCAGTTTCTTGTCACGTTCATGCAAAGCCAGTTTGGCGCTGTTGAGGAGACGGGACACCTTCTCATACTCTTCATGAGTCAGCTTCTTATAAGCCACACAAAGAGTCCGTAAACCCTCCTATAAGTGAAAGATTTTAAACAAATGAGTCATCTTAGCATGCCAGCTCCATACATTTGCAAAAAAAAAAAAGCCAAGATTCAACACCACAGTTCATTCTCACTGCTAAAAAAAAAAAAAAAAAGTTACACTGTAGCATTGACTGGATGTAACAAGATATAGGTCTAACTAATGTTATTCAGAATTGGTATTTTTTTCTTTCTTCCTATTAAGGGGATTGTTCACCCATAAAAATGTATATTCTGTCACCTTCATGTTGTTCCAAACCTGATTTTTTTTAAAGAGTGTTTACACTGCTTAAACATACAAGGTAAAATGTAATCTTGCGCTATATTGCAGCTTTGATTTAGTCAATTGTGCTTTATGTGGTAACATCTTAATTAACCGATTTAAGTCAAAAATATTATTTAGAGTGCTTTCACACGAGCACTTTTGGTGCGTACAGGGGTTCGAATGACTTCAAAGTTCAATTTGTATGTATGATGTGAATGTTTTTTTCCAAATTCAGATGCAAAGTTAAGAACTGCACCCGAATCCGCTATAAAAGGTGGTGTGCGGTACGGTTCATGTGATCTCTGGTACGGTTTGCTGCTGATATGAACACAATAGTACCAAATCGTAGAAGTGAACCGCTTGTGATGCCGTATAATTTGCTTCTTTGCAGGCATTTCTCATCCCTGCTTGTCTCTAAATAAAGCCCTTAAGAGAGCAGCCCACATTCTTCACATCTCTTGCAATGCATCCACGGACTCTTGGGTGACAAACGCTAACATTCATTACATCATACTGTAGCATATTCAATGCATCCATGGCAGACAAACACAAGTGCTGTTTTGTGCATGTAAAGTTTTGGTGGTAAATCCAAAGAGCTGAATACTTTTATAACACAGTGAAGCTGCTGTTTTCTTGAGTTGTTGCTTAAGTTCAAGCTCCTTTACACAATCTTCAGAAAAATGATTTTATTGTGTCTTTCTCTACAGAAACATTTTCTTCTGTGGCTGCCAAATCTATGAATTAGCACTGATGCCAGTGTAACCAATTCCCGTACTAAAATTACATAATTCCTGACCTACATCTGTGAGTAGCACAATGAAGTCGAACTTCGTCAGTCTATGAGCTTAGATTAATTTATGAATGGGACAACATTATATAATTTTTCTATGTAAGACTTCTGATATACTGCGATCAGTGTGCTTTGTATAATCCAAAACATTATAATAGGGTTAACATTAGAATATGGACAGTTGACATTAAATATTTGGGGAAAATGTCATGTGGTGTGACCAGCGTCTGAAATTAAGGAGGACAAAGGGCAGAAATGACACCAAATGTGACAAAAATCTCCCTGCAATTCAAAATGTATGGGCAAAGAATTCTATACATATGATTGTGAGAAATATGAGTTGTTGTTCATTTTAATTTTAAGGTTAAGAGGAAATAAATTGTTTGTATTTATAAAAGTATTTGACATAAAAAGATTGGACATAGTTTGTTTTATAATATTAGAGCAAAATTGCCCTCTTAAAAGTCACAATGCCCCTGAAAATTAAATCAAGGGGACAAATTTGGCTCCTTAATTTAAAAGTTAATTACTGGGTGTGACATACAGTATATATCTATATATTTACCACATACTCTGTATACTTAAAGGAGTAGTTCACCCAAAAAGGAAAATTCTCTCATAATTTACCTTGTTCTGCAGAACACAAACAAAGCTTTTTAGAAGAATATCTCAGTGCTGTAGATCCATACAATGCAAGTGAATGGTGACCAGAACGTTGAAGCTCCAAAAAGCACATAAAGGCAGCATAAAAGTTAAGTGACTGCAACAATATGATAGGTGTGGGAGAGAAACCAAGAGATCAATATTTAAGTCCTTTTTTTACAATAAATTCTCCTCCCCACCCAGTAGGTGGCGATATGCACAAAGAATGCAAATTGCCAAAAACAAAAGAAGAAGAATGTAAAAAGTGAAAGTGGAGATTTAAGTGGACTGGAGCATATGGATTGCTTTTATGCTGCCTTTATATGCTTTTTGAACCTTCAAATTTCTAACTATCATTCACTTGCATTGTATGGTCCTTTAGAGCCTAAATATTCTAATAAAATCTATGTGTTCTGCAGAAGAAACAAAGTCATACACATCTGGGATAGCATGAGTAAATGATGAGAATATTTTTATTTTGGGGTGAATCACTTTAAACACCATTTTGCAAATTATGTTATAATTGTTGTGCATGCAACTTTTATGACCTCATTAATTGAGAGACTACATGGATTATTTGTACTTTTAAACATTATTTCTCCATCAAAATTACCAGTGAAAGAAAAAAGGTTATTTTACCATCATTACTGTTGTAAAACATAATGAGATCAGGGTTGGGCTGCAGTTAAGAAACATCAACATAAAAAAAAAGTAATTGTCTTTCCTCTTTCTGTTTTTCTTTCTTTCTCAGGAATGCTATGTACATTCCTCAGGTACGTTCACACTAACTGCTCTCTGTGAGGATGACATTAAAACACATTTCAGAGCACCTTTTTTCCCACCAAGATCTGTGAAGGTGCTTTTGTGGCCTATAAATAGCACTGCTAAAATAAGAAAGTAGAAGATGAAGATGTTTCCAATTTCTGCTCACCACAGCGTTGTGCTCTACTCGCGCTCTGACCTGCTCCACCTTCCCAGAAACCACTCGTGGGAAAATCGAGGAATCTGCGCCTTTACAGAATAAGTAGTACTCTCCTGAAACAAGCAAACAATTACGATAAACACAGAAAAATGTAATCGACAAGACATGGCAAACAAGAAACCTGTATGTCATGCTTACAAATCAGGAACCTTACAGATGTCTAAATCTAGCTCTTATTTGCATGCTAGTGGCACACTGACCCATTTGCTTTAACTGGTCTCTCCATTTGGGCAAACATGGTAACTCAGAAGCATCCAGTTACAGCCACTTGCAGTTCTAGAATGTGTACGCATTGTTCTTCACTACAGTTTGGGCAGAATTCTGTCCTATCTGAAAGCTATGACAAAATCTAATTGATTTCTTCAATTAGAAAACGTAAAAATAAGCAACTAAAAATAAAACAAAACGTATTATTTTAGGCCACGTCCACTTTTTCGGATAAAAGCGCTGTGATTTTTCCACTTACGCCTCGCATAAACATTTGACTGGCATTTCCTCTAACGCAAATGTAGACTTTTAAAACACTCTCTCGTACTGCATATTTTGGAAAATAATGAAGCTAGGAAATTAAAAGCATTTTCAACCAAAAATTTCAGTATAGACATGGCCATAAAGGGATAGTTAATCTAAAAAAAATTATTTCTCTCATAATTTCTCTGACTTTCTTTCTTCTGCAGAACATCTTTGAAGGTCCAAAAACCACATAAAGGCAGCATAAAAGTAATCCAAACGAAACAACAGTGGTTAAATCCATGTCTTCAGAAGCTAAATTATAGGTGTGGGAGAGAAAAATATATATTTTTATGAATATTTAAGAATTTATATAAATTCTCCTCCCTGCCCAGTAAGGTGGCGTTATGCATGAAGAATGTGAAATACCCCCCAAAAAAGTGATGTGATAATAAAAAAGATAATGTGAAAGTGAAAGTAGAGATTTATAGTAAAAATAATTTTCTCACATATACCTACTGCATCGTATCGCTTCTAAAGATAAGAATTTAACCAATGGAGTTTTATGGATTACATTTATGCTGCCTTTATGTGCTTTTTGAAACTTCAAAGTTCTGGCCACCATTCACTTACATTGTATAGACATACAGAGCTGAGATATTCTTCTAAATATAAGAAGGAAAGTTACACACATCTGGTATGGCAGGAGGGTGAGTAATGATGAGAGAATTTTCAGCTAGGTTAGGGTTTGTTGATAGTAGATTTAATTAGCTTTATATAAAAACAATAACATCGGTATGTTCCTATTTAGATTACCATAAGGATTTAAATAGGTACATATCATAAGTATATGTGTGTACTATGTTTACCATACCTGTGTTTGATCTTACGATTACACTCATTCTCCTCCTCACAGAATCAAAACTCAACACCTCCAACAATTCAAATCTGTAAATACATAAACACACACACACACACACACACACACACACACACACAAGTTGGTGCGGCTATCCTTATGAGAACTCTCCATAGACATAATGATTTATATACTGTACAAACTATAGACTCTGTCCCCTAACCTAACCCTCACAAGAAACTTTCAGCATTTTTACATTTTCAAAAAACATAGTTTTGTATGTTTTTAAACTATTTGAATTATGGGGACACTAGAAATGTCCTTGTATACCACCCAAACCCACCTACACACACATGACAGTAAAAAGACATTGCATCAAGTCTTTTGACTAAAAAGGTTAACTGATCTACTAACTCTACAAAAGATAAATCAGTGGAATAGGTGTTGTTTCCTGGGTCCTGTGGGATCTTTAATAGAGACAGAAAGCGTTTTTATGTGACTGGGCTCCCTGCTGCTGACCCCCATGTTCTCATCTGTAGGACAGTGTGTAGCTGCACTAATTATGGTTGGTCCTTGTCCTCCAAGGACGGACACGGACACGGACACACACACACACACACTCACACACTCACAAACCCTCATTCCATATAACGGTGTTATTTTAATACACACAACAGCATTACATTAATATGACAACCTGCTGAGTAAATACACAGATGATTATAGATTAGGCTGAGCAAACCAAGTGCTTTGCTGAGATTCATTTCTCACACCATATGTGGCCAAAAATGTACAGCATGACAAGAAAATTAAAGCCACAGTCACAACAGTACACGGATGTGTTAGCAGGCCTGCTAGTGGCTTGAAATGAAGCTTAGGAAAGTGGGTGTTGTAGATGCAGCTCTGTATTCAAGTATGACCACATAGTTCAAAACATAGGGAAAGAAATAGTTCAAAACATAGGTTGCACTCCGTCAATGATTTCTGCTTCTTGTCTGAACAAATCCTAACCATTTAAAAGACATCCTAAGGGGCAGTTCAGACCGAACACATTTCTGCATTCCAAAATGCTAGATGCAGTGCAACAAATGGAACAGAATGCAGGTGTCTCGATATGCAGTTTTAAAGTTGAAGTTCTTTTCAATTATCTAAACAATATTGCGCTCCTGTGTGTGACGCTGAAAAAACAGTGAGACGTGGTGTATACAAAGACAGCGAGACGCAGAACAACAAAGACGTCCGTCTAAGGCAGGTTTACATAGAATAAAATTTTTTTTAAAAAGCGAGATGCAGCAGACCAGTCAAAGACGTCCATCTAGTTCATGTTTACAAAGAAAAACAGTGAAATGCAGCGAGATGTGGTACAAAGATCAAAGACGTCCGTCTAGCACGTTTACATAGAAAAACATTTGAGAAAACAGCGAGACGCAGAACAACAAGCAAAGATGTCCGTCTAAGGCAGGTTTACATAGAAACACAATTGAAAAAACAGCTAGATGCAGGACAACTGTTAAAGATGTCCATCTAGTGCATGTTAACATAGAAAAACAATTGATAAACAGTGAGATGCGGCACAATGGTCAAAGACATCCGTCTAGCGCAGGTTTACATAGAAAAACTATTAAAAAACAGCGAGATGTGGCGCAATTGACAAATATGTCCATCTAGCATGTTCACATAGAAAAATTATTGAAAAACAGCGAGACACAACGCAATAGTCAAAGACGTCCATTTAGCACAGGTCTACATAGAGGAACTATTGAAAAACAGTGAGACACAACGCAATAGTCAAAGACGTCCATCTAGCACAGGTCTACATAGAGGAACTATTGAAAAACAGCGAGACACAACGCAATAGTCAAAGACGTCCATCTAGCACAGGTCTACATAGAGGAACTATTGAAAAACAGCGAGACACAACGCAATAGTCAAAGACGTCCATCTAGCACAGGTCTACATAGAGGAACTATTGAAAAACAGCGAGACACAACGCAATAGTCAAAGACGTCCATCTAGCACAGGTCTACATAGAGGAACTATTGAAAAACAGCGAGACACAACGCAATAGTCAAAGACGTCCATCTAGCACAGGTCTACATAGAGGAACTATTGAAAAACAGCGAGACACAACGCAACAGTCAAAGACGTCCATCTAGCACAGGTCTACATAGAGGAACTATTGAAAAACAGCGAGACACAACGCAACAGTCAAAGACGTCCATCTAGCACAGGTCTACATAGAGGAACTATTGAAAAACAGCGAGACACAACGCAACAGTCAAAGACGTCCACCTAGCACAGGTCTACATAGAGGAACTATTGAAAAACAGCGAGACACAACGCAACAGTCAAAGACGTCCATCTAGCACAGGTCTACATAGAGGAACTATTGAAAAACAGCGAGACACAACGCAATAGTCAAAGACGTCCATCTAGCACAGGTCTACATAGAGGAACTATTGAAAAACAGCGAGACACAACGCAATAGTCAAAGACGTCCATCTAGCACAGGTCTACATAGAGGAACTATTGAAAAACAGCGAGACACAACGCAACAGTCAAAGACGTCCATCTAGCACAGGTGTACATAGAGGAACTATTGAAAAACAGCGAGACACAACGCAACAGTCAAAGACGTCCATCTAGCACAGGTCTACATAGAGGAACTATTGAAAAAAACAGCGAGACACAACGCAATAGTCAAAGACGTCCATCTAGCACAGGTCTACATAGAGGAACTATTGAAAAACAGCGAGACACAACGCAACAGTCAAAGACGTCCATCTAGCACAGGTCTACATAGAGGAACTATTGAAAAACAGCGAGACACAACGCAACAGTCAAAGACGTCCATCTAGCACAGGTTTACATAGAGGAACTATTGAAAAACAGCGAGACACAACGCAACAGTCAAAGACGTCCATCTAGGACAGGTCTACATAGAGGAACTATTGAAAAACAGCGAGACACAACGCAACAGTCAAAGACGTCCATCTAGCACAGGTGTACATAGAGGAACTATTGAAAAACAGCGAGACACAACGCAATAGTCAAAGACGTCCATCTCATGCAGGTCTACAAAGAAAAACAATTGAAAGACAGCGAGATGCTTTGCAACGGTCAAATACGTCCATCTAGCACAGGTCTACATAGAAAAACGATTGAAAAACAGCAAGACCTGATGTAATGGTCAAGGGCGTCTGTCTAGCGCAGGTTTAAATAGAAAAACAGCTGAAGAACAACGAGACGCTATGCAGCTGCCAAAGACATCCATCTAGCGTGGGTTTAAAAAAAAAAAAAAGAAAAACAGCGACACGTGTTGCAATGGTCAAAGACCTCCGTCTAGGACAGGTTCGCATAGAAAATAACTGAAAAATAGTGTAAACTGAAAAACAAATGCATTCAGCCCCTAAAACAGGTGTGGACGTCCCCTAATGCTGATAGTTTCCTGTTGGTCACTGCTGTCATGCTGTTTGTCCAGATGGCTCACCTCTCCGTCTCATCGTCTCGGTTTAGGATCTCCATGTGACTGTCCTTCAGACGCAGATAGGTGAAGCCCAACCTGAGATGATGGGAGAAAGAGAAAGTTAGCTCTGTTTATTATCATGACTTATAAAGTATTTGTGTTAATGTATGCTTGTGTGTGTGTCATGCCTCTTCATGCCCTCCACCAGTGCCACCTCGTCTGGAGAAGAGGAGATGTAGAAGGAGGTGGATTTGCCTTGATGGATTCCTCTCTTAATGCCATCCACCGTCTCCTCTTCCTTCACCTGAACTGTGTGACACAGACACAACGCACGGAAAAACAGCTCCTCGCGCTCCTGATGACACACACACACACACACACACACACACACACACACACACACAGGTTATTTGACACTATATCTCCCTTTATTTAAGAGTGAATCGACATAGTGTCACAGAATCATCCAACTGTCTCCTCACAAACAAGATAAAAAAGATAGAAAGACTAACAAAACAGATTAAACAGACAGAGACACAAAGGGAGAGAGGAAGGCTATCAGTGTCTTCCTCTGAACATTACAGAGTCAGTATCTGTGTATCCAGTAAATATTTGGATACATTTGATATAAGCAGGCATTAAAAATCTCACAGTAGTAACAACACTGAACTTTGATATTGCCCTATACTACACGCATACACCATATCACCTTAACAGAGTTTAATTTGACTGAATCCAGTTCCTAAAGATCTAAAAGCTAAATTTAAAGGACCTTGCGCTTTAAAGGACCTTGTGTGAGCCCTATAAACATTGCAGAAAAAAAGCGCAGTATAGGGCTAAAATCAAGTGATAGAGAGATTGTGATGTTTGACGGGTTATTTCATTTATGATCACATGGACAGAAAACAATGTTGCATATTTTGAAATATCGAGATATGGTTTATCATTGGTTCATCATTTATATTGAAATTCGATATACCGTCCCATACCTATTATTAGTGTATGTGTGTAATGGCAGTATGCCCTTCCTCTCAAAGCTTTAGACTAAATAAAGTGACCATGAATACAAAAACAACAACTTAAAAGCTCACATTTCCATCTACGCCTGGAGAAGTGTCAATCATGTCCATGCCAGCGGCTCCAGGTAAGATCTGCCCATTACAGATGGCGTGTGGCACATAAACATGCCCATCAACACAACATTCTCTCAACTCCATGTTATTTTCGGTCAAAGTGCCTGTCTTGTCTGTGAAGACATATTCCACCTGTAAAAGACAGAGAGACTTTAAATATATACTGTGTTAATCCAGATATCGCAGGCGTTTTGGATTTGACCGAAGAGGTTTGCCTACAGTACCTGTCCAAGTTCCTCATTAAGGTCTGATGTATTGACGAGCGGCCTCTCACTGAGCTCCTCGTCAAACATGTCATCGTCCCACAGAATAAAGTATGAGCCCAGAAACTTCTGCATCTCCACAGTTACATACATTGATACGGGAATGATGTAGTTGAATAAAACCATGAAGGCCAGGAAATCAGTGAACGCTCGGATTAACTGAGGGGACAAAACGAAGGTAGAGTAATTTGTCCCATTTGCATTTTCTTTGAATGTCTGGAGTAAATAAGAAATGGTTCATTGTTCTACAACACATATTCAAGTCATAGCTACAGATGTATTGAGTTAAGACCTATGGACCTGTGTAAATGGGGAAAATTGTTGTAGTCTGGAGTATCACAGTAATGCTTTGTAATGTACGTACTACATGCCGTTGTCTCTCCGTCTCTGTTTTCTGGTTGTACCAGGGCTCGTCTCTGTTCGGGTCAGCCTGCCAGACGTACTTCAGTACAGTATTAATCAGAGCTTTACTGATCAGAATGCAGAGGTACACAATCAGGTAGGCATTCATAGATCTGCAGAAGAAACATCATTATGTAGATCCAAGACCTGGTTCATTCATTATGCCCATAATAATTACTGAGCCTAAAGGCAAAGACATGGATCATACATCAAGGTGACAAGTTCTATCTGCAGTAACTGGCACTAAGGGTCATTGAGTTTAATAATGCTCATATCCTGTTTCCCAAAAAAAAATCACCTATCCGAATGAAATTTACAAGATTAAATTAAGGCCTAAAAATATCAGCATTTATTGGATTGAAAAAGTCAATTATATCGGAACTCTCAAAGAGCAGAACTCTGAAATTATTCAGATTTTGTATATGTTCCTAATGACTGCATCTATCTGTCTTCCAGAACTGTCTGCTCGACATATGTGAGTGTAACTTGATACAATTCATGACATGAATTGCAGAGACCCGATGAGCAAACAATTTGCTTTACAAACAGGACACTAAATGCATTACGCCGTACATGCTGACAGCCAGATAACCCGATCGTCACAGCTTATCGTTGTGTCTTACTTTTCAACGGCCGAGCGCTTTTGAGACTTGGACTGGTAGTTAAGGGCCATTTTGGTTTCCATGCCCGTGTAGATGGCCACAGCTGGATGAAAGGTGAAGAAGAAAAAAAATAGCATTATCAGATTACAATTCCGTTCTGTGCCAGTCCTTTCACAGCCTCTGTGATGTTATGATAATGTAACAACCAATCTTTACATAATTGAGCTCTTTTATTCTACCGTATGGTACCATTATGTCATAATGACTCCCCTCTACCCAAGTAAAAAAAATGTAGGGCACTCCAATAAAAGAACAACGCAGAAAGAATCCTCACGTGTATAATGTGACATTCATTACCCTCTCTCGCCCTTCCTCTCCCTGTCTATCTCCAGCAATTAAGAACTTCTTTGTAATCTCACAAGCTTCAGTGGCTCATTTAATTACGGTGGGAACAGAGTGACAGAACGACTCAATCAGCAACTTTATCTCTCTCATTCTCTTGCCCTTCCTTTTACCTAAAACATACACACTGATCACAAAAGCATTTAATGAAGTTATAGTAATTGAGTCTGAATATGACATCAAAAATTGTAAACCAAGTGCAAACCAACAGAGTATGGTTTTTATTTACCATATATGCATTCAGTGTTTTTCAGTGTGGCCCCTCGGAGCAGCAAGTTCTCAGATCCCAGGGGTCTACAATAATTAAACAGATCCAGGATGAGAAAATTACCAATTAAATTACATTTATAATGTTTATAGTGTTTATGCTGCAAATTACAACATATTTGCAATGTAATTAAAATGTAATGACATATAGAGTACTATTAATAAACAACATTAAAGGTGTCATGTATTGAAGAATCAAATGTTTGATGACCTACTGAGATGAAAGAGCTACAAATTCCAATATAATTGTATGTAGAAACTGAGTAATATTAATAAATATCTACATTATCATGAAATATCATGAAAAATTGTAGAGATAAAGTGTATGGAAATAAACTATTTTATAGTGTAAATAAAGTGTAGATAAAGTGTATGGAAATACACTATTTTATAGTGTCCATACTACAAATCACAATGTAATTACAATGTAATTATATGTAGAAAGTGATTCATATTAATGAACTACATTAAAGGTGCCATATCATAAAGAACCAACTGTTTCATTAGCTTCTGAGATGAAAGAGTATGGAAATACTCTTTAGTTTATACTGTCCAGGCTACAAATCACATTGTAATTACAGTGAAATTACAATTTAATAACATGTGGAAACAGAGTATTATTATTGAACTACATTAAAGGTGCCATATCATAAAGAACCAACTGTTTCATTAGCTTCTGAGATGAAAGAGTATGGAAATACTCTTTAGTTTATACTGTCCAGGCTACAAATCACATTGTAATTACAGTGAAATTACAATTTAATAACATGTGGAAACAGAGTATTATTATTGAACTACATTAAAGGTGCCATATCATAAAGAACCAAATGTTTCATTATATTCTGTGATGAAGGAATATGGAAATACTCTATATTTTAAAGTGTCCAGGCTACAAATTACAATGTAATTACAATGTAATTACATGTAGAAATGGAGTAATATTTTTGAACTACATTAAAGGGGTCAAATCATAAAAAATTAAATGTCACATGATCTTCTGAGATAAAGTGTATGGAAATACACTATTTTATAGTGTCCATGCTACAAATTTCAGTGTAATTACAATGTAATTATAAATAGAAACTGATTCGTATTAATGAACTACATTAAAGGTGCCATATAATAAAGAACCAACTGTTTCATTAGCTTCTGAGGTGAAAGAGTATGGAAATACTCTATATTTTAAACTGTCCAGGCTACAAATCACATTGTAATTACAATGCAATTACAATTTAATATGTTCAAATGGAGCAATATTATTGAACTACATTAAGGGGCTCATATTATGAAGAATCAAATATTACATGATTTTCTGAGATGGAGTATAGAAATACGCTTTTTAATAGCGTCCATGCTACAAATAACAATATAGTTACTATGTAATTAAATGTAGACTAAATTGAACGTGTCTTATCATAAAAAAATCAAATGTTCCATGATCCTCTAAGAGGAAAGAACATGGAAATATACCCTAACTTTCAAAATTCACAACTTCCTCTCCAGTCCAAAAAGATGAATTTCTGATTTAAGAAAGCCTAAAAATGAACATGTTCATAACACAACATCTATATTAAAATGATTCAGTGTTCAAAAAATTGGCCTGCCCAATAATGAAGTGGTAATAATAGATAAATCTAGGATAGATTTTTTCTTTTTTAATCTGCTTTTGTTTTTAATATAAACTAGTATTTTAACTAATTTACAAGTAACACGGGCACTGTAATATAAAGTGTTACCAATATTACACACTTAACTAACATTTTACATCTTTTACATATTAATTCAAGTTAAAATTTACTACAAAGAAAACAGAAAGGAATGCTGGAACCATTACTTTGGTAAAGATTGGTAGAGTCCTATCTATGAAAGTGATAAATGGTCCCTCCTGAATTCAATGTTTCACACACTGGCCCTTTAATTAAGAGTCAATTTCCTGAGTATAGATTTACCTTGCGATGGGCTCGTCTCGTTCCAAATAAATATTGATGCGTCCAACAAATCTACAACGAGAGAGGAAGAAAAGACAGAAATTAATGTTTAGTCTGGGCTCTGTGACAGATGTGTGTGTGTGTGTGGTTAAGACACAACATGAGGATCTGTGTGTGTGGCATGCTGTTGTGAGGGTCCAACAGTTGTTCTATGCATATATTTGTAAGAGAAAGAGCATTTGTTAATGTGTTTACTGTCGTTGATATACATGTATACTCACTTGTACAGGTCTGGCTGGGGTTGTTCACATTCTATGGTAGCATGTAGTGTGTCCACCTCCTCTGCTGTTTTGAATGCCTTTGTGTCTTGAACTGCATAATAGGTCTTTGTGTAGAGAGAAGAGCACGAGAGAAGCCAGTTGGCATTCCAAGGTCACAAACATTCATACATACACATACATATTCTCTAATAGGAATAACTAGTATTGCCCAACTGTGCAGGCCAACACATTTCAGTCACAATGCAAAAGATGTATTGTTATATGTTTACTGCCATTGACGTTAAAGGATGAATATAGAATATGAAATAGAATGTAAAATTGCTTCCATCTAATTAATCCCTAATGTCAAACAGCCAATATGTTAAAAAAAAAGCAACATGCCAAAAAAAAATATAAGGACCACTCTTAAAGACCCGTCCCCTTTGTAGATATTGACCAATCACCTTATGGCTGGACTCTCCATCTAAGCTGGCTGTAGTGACGAAACATGTTCCGTCTTCTCGACTGGAGGAGAGCAGTACGAGGTCACATGGAAATGTCTCATCCTCTTTTACCTGGACAATATCACCAACCTGAAAGGTCAAAGGGCAAAAAAAAGATAAGAAAAAAAAGAAAAAAGAAATGTCTCTCTGAAATTGCAGTGACACAGATATCTGTAGGAACCATTCTGAAGAAAATGTGCTTACAGGACAAGTTGCACACCAAAGTTAAATGCGAAAGTTTGTGTACAAGCCAGGTAAAGGTAATTTTACAAAACTGTAGGTATAGTAAGATTATAGTAGAAAATTGTGCTTCTCAAGTATATACACCTGGTTTTAAGGATCTTTAGATATTTTTATTGGGAATAAAGACAAAATAATAATAAATAAAATCCTTTTTTGCAAGGACCCGTAACATTTTCCTTAAAAAATGTAAAAAGTCTTGGGACAAAATGTTTATGCTCCTCATTTGTAAGTAGCTTTGGATAAAAGCGTAAGCTAAATTAAGCTTATATATATATATATATATATATATATATATATATATATATATATATATATATATATATATATATATATATATATATATATGGACTAAATTAATTTGTTTTATATATATATATATATATATATACACACACACACACACACACAACAGCTAGTTCTGGTCCTCAAATCTGATTGGACAAGTGATGTTCCATGAGCACTGATGGTCTGACACAATCAGCACTCCGACGCTACACTGTGTGTGTATCACGCCGCTTGTGTTCATGCGGTTCTAAACTAAAGTGTAAGAGTAGTGCATATGTGCTAAGAGCTACTGTTTGTCTTTTGTTTTTGACATTAAATATGTTAGCCAGCAGGTGGTGGCAAAAGATCATTTTTGTGTTTAATATGAGCCAGTTAGGTGACGTGAAATGAATCCACGTCAGCCAGTGTCTATAAAACTAATAATAAGCTCTTTGTGATTGCTTGTCTAAACTACACTACTAAAGCTAGGAAATAGTTTTTAAATACTTTAAATGAACAACTTCAGCATTATGGCTCATCACAGCTAAGAGACACAACAGACCGAATCACAGTAGTGCTGATATAGGGCCATATCACACTCTTGCTTGTGTGATAATGCTTAAATATATATATATATATATATATATATATATATATATATATAAAAGACATCTCAATGATACGTGAAAGATGATTCCAATAACTTTCCTGCAATGTTATTGTCAAAACGAGATATTCAAGCTCTGCGTGACACCAATATATACAAATCCACTACAGATAATGAGTTGCCTCTTACATCACAGTTGAAAGAATAAAAAATGATACTCATGAATCATGAAAAATCCTGATCACCAGTAGTTGTTCCTGATGGCCTGAATGCAAATTTTGCGTGACGGATTACAGATGCTGGCTGGATTATCAGCAGGGAAATCTGTAATGGTTAGTATTCAAACTCATTCTCTCTTCAACATCCACCGCCTTTCTTTCTATTCCTCCAGTTGCTCTCTTTCTCTCTTATAATCATATATCTTATTATCATGCAAAATACCCGGAATCAAACCACTGAAAAAGCATCTTATGGGTAAATTGGAAAGTTCCACAAAAAATAAACACAAAATCTTTATTATTTTTGTGTTCTTGTAGCTCATTTGGTAGAGTCATTGTTTTTTCAATTCCGTTCGCTGATGCCAGTTGCGTAGAAATGACATATTTCAACTTTAAAACCTCTCTTAGACATTTAAAGATCACTTTCTCTGCATTTCAATCATTCGTACTCATTCTATGAGGTTACGTACCCGTAGCTTTTGACTCTGTTCTCGTACGACTTTGCCATGTTGGACGACGTGGACAGGACATTGGTTTATAGAGTTGTCTGCTTTGTGCCTGAACCAGTCCTCATAGCCCTGCAGACCGAAAGAAGGGAAGTGAAAAAGTGCCATTACAGTTACGACACCTTTTAGAGAGGGCAGTCAGGAGTCTTTTCTCACCTGTTTAATGGCCGTGACAGTGATGACAAAGAAAAGTGGCAGACCGCTGGTCGTAGGACTGGTGGGGGTGTCAATGATCAGCTACAGAGAGAGAAGGTGAGAGGGGAAATATCACATATCACACTGTCACAGAAAGGTCAGCTCATGCTCACAGGACAATTTCCATAAGTGACATCATCACGCACCTGCACTAGAAAGATGATCAGGAAATAGAAATTGGCGATTCTTCTGAACTGCTCAAACAGATTCTTTGGTATAAAATTCCAAAAAGTATACTGTGGACAGAGACACAGAAAAGTATGTTAAAGTAAACGTTTTAGAATATATTTATTGCATGGCTCTCTAAAATACTTGATTATGATTGACCAATCACAGAATTCTGTAATATATATATATATATATATATATATATATATATATATATATATATATATATATATATATATATATGGAAAATGTACAGTCAGTTTTCGCAAAATAAACCCAGACAGGGTGATCAATGATAGCAACTAGCTGACTGCTCATTATCCAGCTTATTACAAGACTACTTGCCAAATAAATAAATAACTGGACATTATATATTGATTTGCATTGAAATTATGTTATTCAGTAAGAATTAAGTAATCGCTGAACAGTTAATTTTCACCTCAGGTTTGCATCAAAGTTCTATTGGGGTTTATTTTGCGAAAATGACTGTCTGACTGCTCATTATCCAGCTCAAGTCTACTTTGAAAAGAAATATTGACACAAGTTGAAACTATATTATTAGCTTACTTGTAGAGTGTGTACTATCAAAATAAACTATTTTAGGGGTTAGGGTAATTATTAAATGTATTTAATATTTATTATTAATTAAATTACTGACCGTCTGGCCCGGCTGTTCACAATCACTTCTATACAGTTTTTTGGTTCAGATTGCCTCACCTTTGAGGAGACGATTCTGTTGTCAGGAAATCTCTGTGGAATGTACGCTTCAGTTCCTGGAGGAGGTTCTTTATGTCCAATATACACCGTCCTGCTGTCCACCCAGCTCTCCTCTCCTGTACACTGAAACACAGAGACAGGAAGAAAGTACATTATTCATTTATTCATACATATTTACTGTATATCCATGCATCATTCATACATGAACTGCACACAGGTCAGATCCACCCACTAGAGACAACAACTGCATAACCAAATCATACAAGGTATAATTATTGGGTGTGGTCTGATGATACAGATACAGACAGAGAGAGAGAGAGAGAGAGAGAGAGAGAGAGCGCAAGCTGATACAGAACGTATGGGTCTTGTCATGTAAGAATGCTCTTAAGTGTAATTCATAAAGAACGTTCAAGAACATTCTTAAGAAGTCTTTTCAGGAATACAAATATAGTTAAATTTTTTTTTTAAATAAGAGAAATTTAATTTAAGGAAAATGTTTATTTTTACAGTAACATAACAGTAACCTCATGATCTGAGGTATCATTCATGTCCATTGCACAAACGTGCAGAATGAGATACATGCAAAAGTAAAATACTTATGGTTTTGTTCTTCTGGAAATATTTTTGCCATAGGGGCTTCTTAAAATCCTTCATAAAGAGTTCTAAACCATGAAAATATCCAACCAGCTCCAAGATGAATCAAAACATTATAAACTTTGATTTAAATATTGGTCAACAAGACTGTGCGCTTAACGTTGTAAATGAGTGAATGAACTACAATCCAATGAATCACTGCAAATTACATAATTAAATTAAAAAATTATGGAAAAAAAGAAAACTAGTGATTTAAAGTTGTTCGTAAATTAGTGCTGTCAGACGATTCAAAATTGTAATCGTGATTAAATTGCATAGTTTTTCATAGTTAATCGTGAATAATCACAGATTTTTCAAACAAAGCCTTCCACAGTAAAAAGATAAAAATGTCCTAAAACAGCACCAATTCAAGTAGCATTAAGCATTTCGCAAAGTCTAAGTGGGAGAACTAATCCCCACATAGGTTGCATATTCGTTGCAATGTGCATTAAATCTCTTAAACTTAAAATCCGCCACAAACTGTAGTTACTGCTTTTTATCATTATATCCTGATCGGCACGTTATTTTATTGATATATTTTTAAGGCATTGATATAATAAAATTAGCCGACATTTAAATTAGAAGCCCAAATGGCATGCTTTCCAATTCACTCAGTTGGCCTCTGTTTAACAGTCTGGCATAATAGCGTTGGGAGATAACATTTACAGAAGCTGGTCGTGATCAAAATCACACAAACACACACAAAGGATGAGCTGAAGTGGCACAGAAGGCAGGTTTTTGTACTTCAATAATGAACAAAGTGACGTGGATGAGTTTGCAGGTTAGTTTATTATGCAATTTCTCTGTATGTAGCCATGGATAAGTCTTTCAATCAAGCTGTCAAACCACAAATAGAGATACTTGTTACTGAAAATACATTGTGTAGGCTCTATGTAAGATACTTATACACAATATATCATCCAGTTATACTAGAGTAAATAAACTTTGATAATGATGAGTCTAATATAATGGTAAACTATGTGACTTAAGCTCCGTGGCACTTCTGAATGTTTAGCTGAGTGTTGGTGGTGTGATTGTACCTTTGTAGAAAATTAATCATTGTTTTGAGTTTTAGAACACGCCATGTCGTCCAATAGACATGTCCCTGCCGCTCATAGTTTACCAAAGTTGTGTTGAGAAATATGTCTGAAGAGACAAAGACTATTGTGCAACTTGCAGCCTTATTTTGTATCTGGATTTTTTTTTAATGTATACATACATATCGCTAATCATCGGGAAAATCTTCAGATTATCAACGCGTGAAAAATGCATTGATCCCAAGCCTAGTAGTTTGAGAGTGTAGGGAGACTGACTCAGTTGATTCACAGTGGGCTCATGGGTAGTGTAGTACTTCACCAGTAATTCCACTATTAAACATTATTTTTAAAAACGAAAATGAAATAACACAGACTGATGGATTCTGCAGAAGCATGTGCCATCGATTAACAACCTCAGAACCTCATAAATTATCAATAGCCCTATGGAAAAAACGCATAGGATTTTTACCTCAGAAATCAGTAGCGCCAGAAAATAAAACTAAAATGGACTATGTAGCTGTCATGCCCACTGCTACTGTAAGTAATTTATTTAAATGCCTTCATTTCATGCTTTAACACATTAACTAAATGCAAAAAGCCGAAAATGATGTGGTAATAAAACCAACAGTGTGAAATATTAATCTTAACAGGTTTGCACACATCTAATTCCCACACATCTAATAAAACTTTGCTACACAGTTCATGTATTATTCCGAAACATCTGCTCCCCATGCCATTACAAACTTAGTAATAGCTGGATAATGCAATGTAAGCTGATCCTACATCAGTTTGAAAGAAATCACTTCACATGGTGTGCCTTTACATTCCAGTACTACATGCAACATGCTTGCAACTGCAGCTAGTGTCAGCAATGTTACGGCATTGGGTGGTGAGAGGCTCCGCCTTCTCCCTCTCCATCAGGGTGGGATTAAATCCGCAAGAGCCTCTTAAACTCTTACGTAAAATGAGAAATGTGAGCTATTACCACTTCAAAGACTGTTTGTATTCTTCACTCCATGTGACCAGGACTATGTTTCTATCATTAAGAGATAATCAATTGGTTAAAGGTATAGTGCACCAAAATGTTGACCACTCTCATGTTGTTAAAAAATCGTATGACTTTCTTCCTCGTGAACACAAAAGGAATAATTTAGACGTATGACTAAGCAGCTCTTTTCCATGCAATGACAGAGAATGGTGACATCAGCTGTTCTTGGTCCCCATTCATTTATCTTGTAAGGAAAAGAGCAGCTGTGACACTCATCTAGATATCTGTATGTGCATTTGGCATTCAAGCAGGATGTCTTAAGGGGTTTAAACCAAAGACATCTGAGATCTTCGTCAACCACTGCCACATGGAAAACATCAATTAAACAAATGAACCCTACACCACTGAGAAATACGTCATGTTGTGCGACAAACTCAAATTTGGCGCATTTGAATCATCTTATTTACCACAGTAAATCCTAAGAGACTCACAGAAAGTCAGTTTGAAGTTCCTCTTTGTGACTCATGCATCTCTCTCCTTTGCGTATTTGTCTGTATGTGTGTGTCTGGGTAATTTTGACCTTGCAGAGTAGGACACCATTCAAACTTTTAGTTTCCCTAAAGTGACAATGCACGGTCAAGCAAAACAAAGACAAGTGTGAATCGCACAAAACATTTTCTGTCAAGATCATTTCAGTCATATTTCACCCAAAATTGTAATAAATAAATTAGAAAATATACAAATCTAATATAAATAAATTAGGAAATGTAACATGTTAAACCGCTCCCTACACGCATACTACCCAGTCTGCGTAGGACTCCAACTCCCTAGGGGGGAACAAGAAAGTCCACCGGCTGCCCTTACATGCACGTTACACGTTATTCAAGGACCCGGAAGCAGTTGCGCTACACGCTCATATCACGCAAACCCCCCTAAACTTCAATAATGTTTTCCCCCACCTCCTGTGGCTAAAATTGGCATATTTCAATTTCCAGGGGGTACATGCTCGACTTAACTGCACGTCCTAGCAAAGAAACTGATTGTGTGGAGCAGTGCACACTTATTCATTACACGCAATGTATGTCCCGGCATAATAAACACAGGAGCGGATTTACTGCACAGAAAATGGAGACTTCTCCTGCAAGTGTTGAGCCAGGTATGGGAGAGATAAGGGCAAACTTCCATATCTTTTCACATCGGCCGAAAACAATAACTCCCAGTCATCTGACCTAGAGTGTGCACGATAGTACTATCAGGAAGACTCAGAGACTTGAGCGATTGAAGATGACATTTATTTTATGAATATAAAACAGAAAAGTAATGTCTCTCTTTGGCATAGGCCCCGTCTGGCGGTCTGAAGTTGTAGTACTCGTCATATCCTGCCGGAGATACAACAGGTGGTGGTGGGGTGGTGGAGGTTGCCGGTTTAGCACACTGAAACAGCAATGTGATAGATTGTGAGCAGACTTATAAAGCAATGGCTTACATGTGATTGGCTAGGAATTACCCAGCTAATGGTGTGATGATGTACAGCTGCTAGTCTTCCCGCTAGAACTACGCTGCGCTTACATAGACTGAACGGCAGCCAGAGAAAATAATAGTAATAAAGAGATTTGAAACTTCAGCAAATTAAACTTCAGCATTCAATTTGTTTTATATCTAGAGCGCAGTCATCTTGAACATTTTGTATTTGATCTTCCAGTCTAGCGCGTTCTATATAGATTTCTATGGTGTTGATGTTTAAGTGTAATTAGCTGGAGTTCAGGGAATGTCATAACATCTGGAAGCAAAGCAGGGAGATTTTAAAGAAGTGTCCTTTAGTCATAAGCACAAGATCCTACCTTTAATCATACTTAATCCTCTTAAAAATTTGGGGTGAAAAAATTAATTTTAGAAAGTACAAATCATTTCCTTTAATGTCATAAATTTGCATGTAAAATAATACAAGCTGTCTTGATTGAAATTTCATGTCAACTACATATTTTAACACAAATTATTAGCAAGTTGAAACCCTAAAAAATTATTCGTATAACAATGAAACTCTTGTATCATGAAAAAGTGTAGTTTGTCATGAGTGTCCGTGAGTGTCGGAAAACAAACTTGTACAGTGACAGAAAAACATCTCATGAGTATTTTCACATAGTAGAGGGGTGCTGTAGACTCACACCATCAACTCTTGGTGATAAATGCTTTCTGTGCTAACATACGTAATCCATTTAGATTGACTCTTCTCAGTAGCTACAATACATACAGAACGTTAGATGACAAAATTCAGAAGAGCATATCGCTGAAAAGGGGCGGGGATGAATAAGGTGAATAGTGTCTAACAATGCATTGGCAATATACATGTAAGTTTATCTTGCCAATGAAGCTTGGTATAAATTAAATCTGCCCATTTGATCCTTTTATTAAAAAGGTCACTGGAAATTGGCAGAACATTTTGCCCAACATTTAAATACATCAAGTCATGATTTTATGGAATGTAAACATATACTTTTGCTTCAACCAGGGCACCCAACTGCTTTTTAATGTCAGAGGGTATGAATGGTTCTTCCAGCCTGGAATAAGACTTTTCTCAGGTCATGAATGTGCAAAGCAACTTCTGTGGCTCATATGTGGTCTTGCTCTACTATATCCAGTACAAGGTTAAAAGTGGCTGTTTGCTTGAGTGCAAATCCAATCCAAAGTTCAGTGCAAGGATGCTGAAAATGTCTCTTAGAAACTTAGAAAACTATGGCCTTGCACAACAGAATGACATGCAACAAGTTCTTCACTCGCGTGTATCTTGTCAGATTCTGAAATTTGCTTCACAAAAAAATAGCTGACACTTGGTGCGGCACTTACTTTTAGCAGCTTCCACATGCTTTTTTGTATGAACATATACATGTACTGCTCAATGTCAATGCGACCTCCATGGGCGATGGAAAAGCGAGCACCACAAATCTCACACCTCACTTTACAAGACTCTGTCTGTGACTCCTTTAGAAATTGTAACTTTTTTAAAGATCCTCATTAAATGTAGATGCACACTTCCATAACTCTTCAATCAGTTCAATAACTGGGTGTCTATTGATAGGGAATTGTGATTGGATAGTTTAATCCAATCATGTACTTCAAATAACATTGTGTGATTTTATTGGTTTTACAAGCCGTATGCTTGACAACTTTGATTAGAATACTCACGTGACTGATAGAGACATTTTAGGAGATGGGAAATACTGGACAAAAAAGAATAAGTTCAGAATAAGTCGAGACTCTCGAAAAAGTGCTTAAATACACAACTGTCCCGGTAAAAACATCTGGTCTTGCTAGTATTAAGGAATATTCCTACCATAGAAGCAATTCAAGCTTGAAGTACCACCTGTTTTCTTCAGGGGGCAGTAAGCAAAACTTTAGCTGTATATAGGGCCCTATGAAATCCATTAGATTTTTTTCCCAAGTTCCATTTGATTTTTTCCCCAAGTTCTGTGTTTTCCGTTTTATTTTCTCTGAATTCCGGGTTTTAAAGTTTAATTACATTTTATCATTCAAAATATATGTCTAATTAAAGGAATTCATAAAAGTTTAATCAAACGAGAATAGAACAATTACTTTTCAACATACCAATGCATTATTTTTATCCAAAACCTGAAATTAGAATTTTTTTTATTATTATAATTTTATTTGTCAAATATAGTGCTGCACAGAAGAGCATCACGTTATTATTGTAAGCAGTGAAAAACATGCGTGTGAGAGATTGCTTAAAAATAAATGTAATTATTTTTTATTTATAACTACTACATTGAATATTACATTTTGCTATACAGAAGTAATATATTTCTTTTGCATTTTTTCAATTTCACGTGTCTTGCTAAATGGAGCTTTTATTTTGACATTTTACAGCAAAAATGTTTTAAAATATTTTTGTATGCAATTAATTGCGATTAATTCGATTAATCGGCATACCAAAGTTTATTCAATTCAATTTTATTTATATAGCACAATTTAAAAACAACAACAGTTGACCAATGTGCTGTACAATGTGTTCACAAGAACTTTTTAAATACAATAAAACCAACAATAAAACATAATAATATAAACCCAAAAGACATAAAATTACAATCAACAGAGAACATCACAAATTGTAGGATTAATCGGCATTAATCGGTTTAATCGATTGACAGCCCTAAAATATGATTATATTTAAATTTGCGTTTTAATGTACCATGTACCACGATAAATTGTGATCAATAACAAAAAAACGTGCTAAAATAAATATAATAATATATTGTTTAAAAGACAATGAAGCATATTTTAGAAGTATTTGGGGAGGGGTGCATAATTGTCATGAATATAATGTAACAATGTGAGACATAATGTCACAATTTGAGATGTTGTAGTGACATTTACCCTCGAAAAGAGGTCAGAGAAGTAATCTAGGTAGAAGGGATTTGAGGTTGCTTGACAAAATGCTCTAGAAATGTATTAAAATGAGCCAAAATTCCAGAAATGTAAATCATTCAGTATGGTCCGACAGACAAATCTAAACAGGCTTAAAGCACAATAGTCTTCTGATTCCCTCCCTGACAATCTCTGTGTGTTTTCTCTGTGTTTGAGAGGTGGCATTAAACAGACGGCACTGAGCAGCTGGTCAGAGGCTCAGTCGACCCTGAGCCCCCGTAATCACACCTAATCCACTCTGCCCTAAAACACACACACATACACTCCTATCAACACTACACAGCAATGAATGAGTCTGCCTTCTGCATTCTTCTGATTCACCTGATGTGTCTGGTATGACCCATACTGTATAAACCCAAGATCAACAACACTGCACAGTTTTACAGATTTAGTCATAAACTTATTAGGGCTAAACCATGATATGGTTATTGTAATGCAGCAATTAACAACAAATTAATTAATAACTGATTACAGTAATCAGTCACTTATGTGTTTGATTTATCAGATGACAAAGATCCTTTATTGATTCTTTTTTATTTATTGAACTTTTATTGGAATATTCCTTTTAAATCTGTTGAGATATATTGAGAAACATGTTATTACTGTAACTACTGTAATTTAAAGTACTCTCAGGCTTTAGAAAATGTAGACTATACAACTTTTTCTGCTTCAACTCACTCTGTGGCCTTCGAAATGTAGTGCTGATTGCTGATTGTAGTGCGAACAGTGCTGATTCAGGATCAGCTATCACCATCTACAAGATCACATTCCTCAGGCAATGAGAGACAACAACTGATCCTAGATCAGTGCTAATTTAAGAGATTTCACACTTCACCACAGGTCTAAAAGGAGCAGTCACACTACACTTTGTGCTCCATTCACTCCCGCTCAAACGCATCCAAACGCAATACACCAGAAACGCAACTTCATGCATAGAAATTTCATACTACACAGCATATCAGAAGTTCAAGTTTGGTGAACTCTGACCTGCAAATCTGAAAGATGATAGGGCACGTGACCAACAGAAGATCGAAACGTCACACACTGACCTCTTGGCTCAGATTCAAAGAATACATATTTCATTGCTTTGAGTAAATGACCAAGCAATCATAAATAAACTGACCCCACTAAAACAACACTGTGAGTTAATTAGTACAAACAGATCCAGATGAAATGGAGTGTTTATGTGAGTTTGTGAGTGTGCGTTAGTGGCCGGTCGATATGGGTTTTTTAAACCATCGATGTTCGCAAAGCAGGAGTCGATTGTCGGTGAATGTGGGATCACAGCAAATGTAATTTTTGCTTACCAGTTTGCTCCAACAGCAAAAGAAAAAAATCAATGATTACACTTTCACAGCTTTGCAAAAGAAGATAAAAATAAAGAGCGCTGGATAACAGCATTAAGAAGAGTAAAACAGGCCAAATTTTCTGCCACTCACTCAGTAGGTGTATTCAGGGGGCATTCATAGTATTCTAAGGTAATACAATACAAAGTATAATGTTTTAAATTTACACTTAATATTTGAAAAATGGGAAATATAAAAAGTTTGCTACATTTGCGTTGTTAAAGAAGGCGGAAACGCACCATAACAGGTCTGTGAAAAGGGTCCATGAGAGCAGGGTGGCAGATGACCGATATATATATAATATATATATATATATATATATATATATATATATATATATATATATATATATTCAAAAATGACTAAATCTAAACTGTTAATCAGGCCAGCTATCGGCCAGTAATCTCTAAATTAGCAAATATCGGTAGATTAATTAGACTGGCCGAAATGAGAAAGACAGAGGGCAAGACTGGGTTTTCTTTAAAAATGTAACTATGGCACTACTATTACAACCACATTTCATTGATCTTAACACACACACACAACACACACACACACACACACTAAAAGTGCTTTAGAGAGTCAGTGAAGTCGCATGGAATAAAAATAGCTCAGCATGATTCCTGTAACTTAACACTGAGCTGCTTAACACACTGTTGTATTTGAAACATAATACAAACAATTAAATAGACAACAGGAACTCATTTGAATTTAAAACAGTTATGGTACTTATTAATAAACAGGCATAAGAACAGTTTACAGTGACTAAATCTATCTAGAAACAGATTTAGTAGTTCTAATGTACAGTAATAGAATCATTTATAGTAATAACTCATGCTGTCATCAGCACAGCAACTAATGACCCTCGTTTAAGAGCGAGGCTGTTGGGTCACATGCCTGAGAGGATGAGGTCGAGATTAGATGGGACAGTGCAGAAGAGTACTAGGACAGAATTGCGTGTGGAAAATATCAGCGAATATATAGAACCTTTAGGGCTGGGTATCAAAATATCACAATCATCTTAATATGGACCACAATTGAAACCCTTTCAGGACTCAGTTTTTGGGCAGATCTGACTTCCTGCTAAACCTTAAAATAGAAATAAAGTTATAAGTGGTCTGGATTTATATAGTGCTTTTTTAACCTTAGCGGATTTCAAGTGAGGTTCTGCCCCCCGTTTTCATCACAGCCCCCCTATAATTTGATGATTATACGATCTGTATTCATATTTACTTAAAACCTCTTTGGTTATTTCACTCTGCATCATCCCCTTACTGGTCGTAAAAACAAAAAAAACTGCAATGTTTTTTACACTAAGTAGGCTATTATCCTTTACTCTTGTCAGTGGCGAATCTTGGCATAGGCCTACTGTAGACCCCTAAACCAAAATATCTAGGCTAACCCTCTAAATAAAAACCAAATAAAGGCTGAACCCTCTTAAAGGCCCCAATATACTTTCTACAAAATCGAAGAACAAACTGGTGTGATGTCATTTAGAACAAATTCTGGCCAAAAAGAAGGTGTTTTTGAGATTGTTTCGGTGGTTTGTAGCAGCTCGCATGGGCGAACTTTTAGGAAAACTTCTTACCAGCTACTAAACACCTCCTTACTGCCATTAACCCACGTATTTTGTAGGTGTGACTTGAAGCCCACCTACTTTGAGGCCAACAGCTAATTCCCATTTACGTTGTTCAGTCAGTCAAGATCAGTCAACATTAACACACACTGGCATGCAGAGTTATTAGTGAGCTGGTGCAAATGTACCAACATCTGTCTGATCGTTCATGTAGAGACATTTTCCAAGACCATGTCATGTGATTTTTTTTTTTAATTAGTCTACAAAAAGATTTAAATATACTCAAATACTCTCAAGTGCCCATTCACTCATGTGCCATCTGCAACAAAAGCCATTTACACATGTCCCAAAAGTAAGATATGCCTATCATCATTCTTTTGTCTGTATTCTGCCCTTTAACACCCTTTTATACACTCATCTTTGGAGCAGTATAAGTGTCATAATAAATTACAATAACTGAGAGTAATTGGTGCATATTATGGCTGCGTATAGCATGTTAGCGCATTAGCATCATGAATTCAGAATGTAAACAAGACCAATTACAAAATATCTTCTGCATATATATTATTTTAAAACATCATTGTGTAGTTAAAACAGCTTTTATTGACCTCATTCTACTCATAGAAAAATGCATAAAAGTCATTTTAATGTCACATTTGTTAAGGCTGTGTAGTCTTGAATGTCCTCATATTTCAATGTACTTCTAAACGCCTTCCGCAGCGGTGTGGCGGGTGTCTGAATGTTCGCAAACAGACATACCATTGCTCGGCTGTTTGAAACTTCATTTTACCCCTGAATGAAGAAGTATATTGGGGCTTAAGGCTGAAATCCTAGAATCACCACTGTTAAGACAGTTTAGGAAAAAGCAGGTTCACACTCAGGAAAATAAATCGAGTGACTTCATTTACATGGTTCATTACCCATATCGAGGCATTTGCGAGGTGAAATCTCCACTCTTTGGTGCTAAAAACAAGAAACGTTTTCTCCCAAACAAATGAGGTTAAGGCTGATTCTCTATCGAGTTTTACATTTTACAAAACCTACCTCTCTACACTAAACCTAAACTTAACCTTTAGTGTCATAAAAAGCAAATGTGACATGAAAAACGCAATTGCTGAAGCATCCACATAATTTTGTAGTACTTCTATGATGATTGATTTACATGCTCTTTAGGACTTGTAATGCACAATGTGAAAGCAAAATGGCAAGCGCAATGCTCTGTCATGTCACTTGAGCTACTGCACAATTTCATTGCACTCAAATAGTTTAGAAATGTAGCTGGTAAATTAATGCAAACATTAAATTTATCACATAAGTATCTGTATAAAGTGCCGTAAGATAGCATTGTGAGAAGAACAAAGCAAAAATTACACGTTTACAAGCTGGTAATCTGCAGTTTTATTAGTGATCTGTATAAAAGGGAATAAAAGTCCATTTGGAATGCCCAATTCCCACTTCATAGTGGCGCGGTTACTCAATCTCATACTCAATCTGGGTGGTGAAGGACAAGTCTCAGTTGCCTCCGCTTCAATCCGCGCATCTTATCACATGGCTCGCTGTGCATGACACCGCGGAGACTCACGCTACTCTCCGCGATCCACTCACAACTTACCACGCGCCCCATTGAGAGCGAGTACCACTAATCGCGACCATGAGGAGGTTACCTCATGTGACTCTACCCTCCCTAGCAACTGGGCCAATTTGGTTGCTAAGGAGACCTGGCTGGAGTCACTCAGCATGACCTGGATTCGAACTCACGACTCTAGGGGTGGTAGTCAGTGTCAATACTCACTGAGCTACCCAGGCCCCCACCAGGAAACTACTTTTTCAAAAATGTAGGTGTAGTAATGTGATTCTATGAGACAAGGTTGGAAGAAATTTCTGAATGACTTTAATTTACTGGTTTAATTAATTTAATTAACTGAACATCTGAATCAGTCAGGCATGTGTTAACAGCTCCCTGTACTGGAACTAGATTGTGTGAACTCATTATCCCTTTTTTGCACTCGCTTCCCATCCATGTTTCCATCTCTCTCTGTACCAGCATGCCCGTGACCATAACCTGGGTAACGAGTGAAACCAGTAAATCCTGGCATCCTGCCCAAGCATCTTTGTCTGTGCTATTGTTTGGTCACATGGGTGTTGGCTTTCCATCCAAATGTCTGGTTGTTTCAGCACAATAAAAAAGGAAAACAGAGGAGACTTACTAGGCAAAAATATAAACAATTCCCATTCAAAATAAGAAGATATACAACGATCAACGTTTCCAATTTTAAAGAGATAATTGGGTCCTTTAGGATTTTCCAAGACTAACATCTACCGCATTTCTTTTCTTAACATGATGGAGTAGGAAAACATTTGTTTGCATTTCAAATAACTTGTGGGAGGACTCTCTCTCTCTCTTTCTCACTCTCTCTTTCTCTCTCTCAGTTTCTTTCTTACTCATTCTGTAAGGTAAAACTTACATCAAATAACTGCTGTACAAGTGTGGTCATTTGGACACAGTATTACTGCAGTACCAGAGACTATTTAGCAGAGACAGAGCACTTCTATTTAAATAAATAGGACAAATTGTAAAGCCTAACAGCCAGAGGAAGTTGAAAAGGAAGTCCCGCCTCACAGGTAAATGAGCCAATCCACTTTTGGATAGAGTGATCACCTGTCAATCAATGTATATCATTAGCAGAGCCTGCCTGAAAAATAGCATTTTTAGTGTGATCCGAGCAAAAGAAGCACAATTAATGACACCACTGTTGTCAGATTATACTGCTGATTTGATAAATTGTCTTGATCATAATACTGACCAACTGTCTTAGAGATTTCAGTCTTTCCCCATTGTAGATTACCACACTTGTACAGCAGTAAAGGAAACTGCAGTAATACCATGTCCAAATTATCACACTTGTACTGCAGTTATTTTTTGTATGGGAAAGAGCAATCTGTTGCCATAAATAAACACCCACACACACATTGTGCCTGGTAGACTTTCTCTTCACCCCCACACACACTCAGCAGCTTTCTCTACAACACACACGCATACACAATCTCACACATCCACTCCACAGAGGAAAACATGCCCTTTCAGGAAAATAACAGTGTAAAGACCTTTTCATGAATGTAACTGGCCGGTGAATACTAGGTTTCACTTTGAATGGTAAATGACTATAATTACACTCTTAATGCTCTGTTGACATTTGAACTCAAAACCGTTCCAATTCCAACCTCAGCTGAGCCTCACTAAAACCAACCCAGCAAGATTCTCAAGTTGTTGTAGAACAATGAATCTCAAATACTGTACGCTGCAAAGATACTAGTTAGTCTCACAAAGCCAAGCTTTTGACTATTAGTATAAAGTCTGATCGACTTTTCCTAATAATTCCTAATTATTTTGACTGGATTGGGACATCTGACTGACATGTAAAATGACCAACCAGTTTTTTTAACAAACATGTTACAAATATACCATTGGATACTTTTGACAATCAACATAAAGTCTGGTCCACTTTATTTTGACCAAAACTGCACATTAGAAAGGAAGTGGCTGTCCAGCTGGCATATAAATTGGCCAACCACAGATTGATTCTTGATTTGTGACATTTAGATGCATTTAAATCTGAAATGGATGTGAACACAGTTTAAGTTTTGGGTGATCTGATCACAAGTGGACAGGCGAGACACATCCCAGTTTACACCTGGTCATAATATGCATCTCTATGCATCTGTTTTGACCACTCTTGTTCCGATATTGAGGGCAGGGTGTCTGATTTCATCACTACATACACCAATCACTACCTCTGTGTATAACTGCATGATAATTAAGCAAAAATATGCCAAAAAAGACAAAAAAAGTGCAGAAAAATGGTGTACTCCAAATTTTACTTTCATTTACTCTATGCACAAACATGACAAACCAACCCCGGCTAATGGAATTTACATTAAAAATGTACATGGTGTGTGTATCACGTTTGGGGTGGCTGTGGCTCAGGTGGTAGTGCGGGTTGTCCACTAATCGTTTTATCAACACAAAAATCTAAAATTGAGCTGGAAATGAAATCAATGAGATGGCGTGGTTTGGTGGTCCGCTGTGGGCCAGAAAGTCCAGGGCCACTTTTTAGTCCCAGTTTGCCCCTTCAAATGTGTATCTATAATTTTTTCCTTGCTATCAGAATATTCAACTATTATTGCATTAATACCATCACTGACACCCATTAAACAAGTATACTATGATCATTTGTGAGTTTCCACAGCAAAACAACACAAAAAATCCACAAAAAGCACTTTTTTCCCCCGGACATGACTCTGATAACAAAATGAAATATACAGTACAGTTGAGCTCAGAGATATACAGTTTACTTGTTAATAAATGCCTCAAATAAAGCTCTTGTATAGATTTGAAAAATCCAATAACAAGTTCTTCCTCTGAAGTTCTCATTGTAGCAAACTGGTACTTAATCATACAAATATTTCCCAGCGGACTGAAGAAAACCTGTGCATCCTGACTCCCTAAGATAGTATAGAAGCCAACCAATCAGACTAAATGGAAAAATACCTTTGACTATTACGGATGTGATGTAAAATAAGGTATCTTTAATGAAAGAAAAGCAGAACACCAGTGGCATTCAAAGGAATATTACAAAAGTGTTAAGACTGATAAAAGATTGTCTTACAATTATTCACACTTAAAATGATGGTTCTGAGAGCAGGTGGTAGGGATAGATGTTCAGTCTTAAGAGTAGCAGACAGCTGGTGAATCATCTTATCTATAAAGGATTAACTTTAAGACTAAATCTCACGACAATGCAGAGCGTGAACCACTTAAAGAAACTAGTTGAAACCAGTGACAAAAACACTGGTTTCAACTAGTGTTTTTATGGATGGATGGATGGATGGATGGATGGATGAATAAATTGCCTGTTTAACCCCGACCTTACACAGAATCAGTTTTTCTATCGATTATGTTGATGAAAATTTGGATTAAATGAAAACATTGCTATGTGCAAGCAGACTAAACAAACATAAAACATTTTACAATCAATAAATTATAAGTGCAAAGTCCTGATTGCACAATAAAAACACTTAAAAACACGTGCATTTCCAATGCATTCTTGTTTAAATTTTAAATGTTTAAAAAGCGTTTTTGTATGTGGTTTGGCATCAATATTTTATGAGCAGACAGCAGGTATCCACAGCTCAATAGGAGTGTGTGGAATTTAATAACAATAATAGAGTGTTTATGAAAGTACATTCCATTATATGAAAGCTAGCAATGGAATCAGTGCACAGCAGGTTATATAACCAAGAAAATCTGTCAGAATACATTATATTTCCACAAACTTTTCTATCATCCAGAAGCACACTGTGCTATGTCTCTAATTCAATACAGGCTTTATTATAAGCATTTTATGACTGCCTGAAACACTAATAAAATACCAAGGAAAACAGGTATTTCTTTACACATGCTGTATGATTAATGCACAATAATTGATTCGTTTGTGCCTACATGCTTTCAAGAAAATGCAATATGTATACAGCAAAAGCAATGTGTAATACAGACTTTAAAAGTTCCTTTAAAGAAGAAACCAAGTCAGCAAATGTAGCAAACACACTATCTGGTATTTTAGACAATCCATACCATTTAAAATTAGCAAAGCAAGCACTTAGTAGGACTAAAAGCAGTAGGACTTTGCATTTAAGCACAAATAAAACCACAGTATTTAATTTAATTGCTGCTAAGTACTGTTAAAGAGTAGATCACTGAATGTGGTTCAGACATTGATTCAGTTTTAGCTTTTACATATCTCTACAATAAGAAGCGCATTACAGAACTGTCTGTGTTTGATCAAATTAAACCATTTCTCTATTCACCCAGGCAACTCAAGTCTATTTATAATGCAAATGTAACACGTGGAATTTTCAACTTCGACAAAGACGTGAAACTTTTTAACGAGTAATTTTTTTCTTTTTATTTCACCTCATAATTAAAGTATTTTGTGCCATGAATTCAGCACTATTTAGACACAAAAAGGAGCTGAGAAGCAGATTTCTGTATTCAGCTAGGAGGCTGGTCTTAACTTAGCTCTTGTCCAGACCACACACACACACACACACACACACACACACACACACACAAACAGTCCTGAGTGTGTTTTATCTCACTCACTGATAAGCAGAGCATGAATGACTGAAATATAGCTATTCAAACACAACCCACACACATTCTGGTCATTGATTTAATGCTAGCTCTGGTAGCATTTGCTAAACACTTGGATTGTCCACAATAGCAGCTTAGCAATAAGAGCTATCACACTTGTCCAGTCAGCTTGTCACTAAGGTTAACAACATTTAACAGAACAAAAGGCATTTTAAATATAGTTTGTTGGGGGAAGTGGACAGGTTCGTAAAGGAACTGAGATTAATAGGGTTGAAAAACAAGCCAAACAATCATTCCTTAGCCAAAAAACAGGCCAACTGACAGAATGTGTGTTTTGTTTACAGCTCCAGGATGCTAGTAAGATGCTAACAAAGAATGCTGGCCAAGATTTTACAGTTTTCCATCTGTTGCTGATGTAGAAAACTACTTTTATAATCTTCTTTACTGTAGGGGTCATCTTTTTTGTATTTTTTATAATTATATATTTTCACATAAGGTCCAATAATAATATTAGTTTCGAAAAGTTTCGGTCATCGAAATTGGTGTAATTTAGCATAACCATTTTCCACCTTATCTCTGACTCGTTCAGACAAGAGGAGGCGAGAGCTTCAAAATTCGCTCTGGCTGCCCTGTCAACAATGCTATTGAAGATTCGTGGATGCTCTGACGTAGTTGAAATAGGTGGCGACGTTTGTTCGGAATGCTTGGTTTTGTGAATTATATTTAAAGGGGCCGCAAAACAACCAGACATGCTGACCTATCACAAGTTGCGTATATCCTCATGAAATCTTTTAAATGTGAAAGTAAGAAATCGATCGATGCAGAAAGTAATTAAAATTATGGTTGTTTTTTTACCAAAATAAACAAAATAAAATTCATATATCCCTGTAAGTAAACAGGGACAGATCGTATATTACGGGAAAACCCGCCATTGCAATAATTAATTTCTCCTCCATTTTGTCTTCTGAACTATTGTTTGGTGGGAACCAAAGTTTACACTGTTGTGTTCTCTAGACTTCGCTAGAGTTGAGCACTTCTATATTCCAATAGGTTGCTGCTGAACCACGTCAAAACTCATTACCATAATGTTGCCTGCACTTGAACTTTCCTCTGATGCCCACAACGCCCAAGACGTGCCGGCCACGTATGCGCCGCTTCTCGCCGCCGAGATACGCTGGCTGCCATAGAAAAAGAAGGACTTCAGGGCAATTTGACGCTCTGGACGTCTCTTGTCTGAACGCACAATTAGCGCTAGTGTCTGCTTCATTTTCCACATTTACGGCACAATCAGCGCTAAAATTGTGCTGCGTCATCATTATTTCAATTAAGTTATTGTCATTACTTTCCACACAAACATGCCTACCTTCTATATAAATAAGTCTTAATATAGATTGCACTTGTTTCACAAAAATTGCCTGGCACAATTTAGAATGCACCATTACCGCCAGATGAAAGCAGGTGGTAAAATGTATTTTATTTATAAGAGATGTTCGTCTACATTTTCTACTACTCATATCATCATTAATTCATCAATTAATGATGGAGAAGAGCACTAAAACCTGACAAAAGTGCGATGTAGTCAAGCACACTTTCGGCATGTTAGAAATTGCGCTAAGCAGCGATTTTGTGGGCGTGCTTGCGCCGTAGCCTGATCTGTAGTAAATCTACTAAACCAGACATTTCATGTCACCATGAAACTGCTACGTAAAAATCATTTTGCAAGTATACTAATGTGATTCTATGAAACCAGGTTGTCTATGACATTTACTTGGCTGAAGTACCATTTCAACCTTTACCAACTGATTTATTATTAAGACAAGATGGCAAGCCCATTTATGTGATATTTAAAATAGAACCACTTTCAAGCCTATCTTGCAGAACAACACTGGCCAACTGTGGCGATCATACTATGCTCGCTCTCTGACTGAGGTTCATGCTGTTGCTGGTGTAGGTGCATCTATGATAAATGCTATACTTGCTCTCAATCGCACTCTATCTGTTAGCTGTTTCCACAACCGTAAGGGAGTGGAGCAGTCTGGAAGCTACTAGCTGTGAATGTCATGTTTCTCTGCTACCAAGCTTCATCACTAATGTCTTTACCTCAATGCCATTAACAGAGTAGAACTAACTCTCTGGTGCCTGTTGCCTTATGGGAAACACTGAGCCAATAAGCTACATGTGCTCATAAAATATTTAAGTGCCTGAGTTAGTATCCATTATCGTAAAATGTACCCACCCATGTGTATTACCATATTTAGTAGTACTTCTGAATGATTTAAGATCTAATATAGAGAAGCACCACACATGGGATATGTTGTGGAGCCAAAAGTACTCCATGTTCTACAGTAACTCCAAGGTCAATGTGTACCTCCCATGAAAATTTTGTCCATAACAAAGAGACCTATATATACCTATATAGCCTATATCCTCTTAAACCATGACATGGTTGAGTGCTTGATTCGGATTGGTTGACAGGCATTCCAAATTCCAGGTGGTAGAACCCAGGTTTGTTGACTGCATTACACATCCATATCACTTTATGTATTTTCCAAACATTTAAAATGAATAGACTTTCAAAGAGTCATTGTTCCACCATGGCAAATGAGCCAGAAAATGACAAAAACAATGATAAAGCAAATCTGATAAAAATGAAACTTACACCCAAGTTTACTAAAATATCGAAATAGGGACATACAATAGACTATTGTAGCCTATATTATAGACTATCCCTAAAAAATCATTTATCAATTTTGGAATAAATTGGCATTTTTTTTCCCCAAATGAGGACATTTCCCCAATGGGAAGTGTTGCCAGATTTAGCTCACTTTTGGGGGCAAATTTTGAAGCTTTCTAAGCAGGAACTTAAACTGCTTAAAAATTAAGTATGTAATTTATTTTTATGTCAAAATAAATGGTCTGCACTTATATAGCACCTTTTTAACCTTACCGGTATTCAAAGCACTTTACACTGTGACTCATTCATCCATTCGCACACATTCATACACCAATGGCGGCAGAGCTGCCATGCAAGGTGCTAGCCTGCCATTGGGAGCAACTTGGGGTTCAGTGTCTTGCCCAAGGACACTTCGGCATGTGGAGTCATGTGGGCCGGGATTCGTACAAACAACCCTGCGATTAGTGGCCGACCCACTCTACCAACTGAGCCCCTAAGCCGCCCCAAAACACATTCTGCTATCCTAGTTCACCATTCATTGACAATTATAGGTAAGTGTAACAGGGCGGAGCTGACATTTGATGCCATTGAAAGACTTTCTTGCGATGCTCCACCAAGATGAAAAATATTGATTTAAAAACATTTTCATAAACTGAAATAAAAAAAATCGATATATTATGAAGTAAATTAAAAACTAAAACTAAAAAAACTAACAACAGTTATTGAAAAACTAACAAAAATGTATTATCATTTTCCTAATCATCCAGCAAATTCAAATGGGGGAATATAGCGCAACAGTCTGGTTCAGGAAGTCAAAATCCCATTCATTTATCCCATAGAGGAATTGACTTTCAATGATAATGATAACAATGACAGACCAACCATGAGCTACGACGTTGTTCATAGATTTTATATGCTTCCGTTAAAGCAACCTCAACTTCATTGATTAAAAATCATGTTTGAAAGTGGAATTCATGGTAAAAAACTACATTTCTCATGGTACAGCAGAGAAAGATTCGCCAATCAGAGAACTGTGGGCTACGAAACACATGAAACGTGCCTCTGAGCGACCGCACACTCCCATGGCGCACTGTGAATTTGTGTTGGGCTCCCTTCACCCTTAAACTACTTACAGTATATCAGTACATATCAAAATATAATAGTTTTATATAGTCCCATAATTTGTTATTCAACGACATCATTTGCAATGCTTCATGGGATTGTAATTTGTGCCCTCATGAAAGACAGTAAGTACACAGCCTGTAACCTTTGCCTTTTTTGTCCAATTTTAAAATACTTTTTAGCCTCAAAACAAAGTTTGTGATGTTGTGACTCACCTCGGAGCTGGTTGGTTTGGTTCATAGCTCACAACTCTTATGATGGATTTTATTAAATGTCTATGGAAGAAATTAATGGGGTAAATACTTCCGGAACCCAGACGGCTGAAAAAGTGGGAGGGCACTGTTGCGCACTATAATCTGACCTGAACATGAGATCGTATAAAACCGATGACGCATTTTAAACAGAGAAGCGCTGCAGCCCTAGAGGAAGAAGAGAAAATGCACTTCACAGTCTAAATGCACTCCAAAAGAGCTTACAATGATGCAGATGGCAATGTTTGGCAAATTATACAAACATACTAAATAAGTAACACAGAGAATCAATGTTGTTGTGAAATAGAGTGCTTCTGACATTCCGCGGGAACAAAACTTGCATGTTAGCATATAAAAGGATATATATTTTTTTTTTTTTTACGTTTTCTGATGAAATTTTGAAAATCCTTAAAACAAGGTACATTTACTTGAGGAGCTCCACTGATATTAAGACATTTATTTTTAGATAACGTATCTTCAATATAAATATCCATATTTTGTCTTATCTGTACTAAACAATTTTTAAAAATCTGATAATATAGCTATTGAAGAATAGCCTGAGAAATTGCAGCTATTCGCCCCAAGACAAAACATCTCAATCTTATCTGTTTCGGCACCCAGCAACCAGCACTGGCCTTGGCCAAGGCCGCTGATGGATCAACAACTCCCCTGGTTAGAGCACTGCAATGAGCCGCTCTCGCATTCCCTCCCCCCTCCCAAAACACCCTGGGATTGTGACCTTCTGGCGAATCTCTGGGCTCACACACACACAAGACTTTACACAAATACAGATATGCATCCGACCCCACACCCCATCCCACGCCTTCGCCGCTTCGTACCCCCCAGTCTGACAGGCGGGTCTGTGACCAGCGCCGAGAATGGCTGCAGGACCAGATGGCTGTCTGTCAGTGCTGGGCTACCTCCATCCCCCACTCCCCTACCCTGTTGCAAGTTTTTGTTATGTTGTAGATGTACTGATTATGTGCTAAGTGTTGCTGAGATGTTTTTTCCTGTTCCCATACTGTAATCCTAACAGGAGCATAGTCTGGGGGTTGCTTTTTTTATCTCACCTTTCCCCATGTAATGCTGTATATCTTCTCAATTCCCTGTCTTCCTGCCCTGTCTACCCGTTGTCATATTGTATGTTTGTATGGGCAGGATGATGGCCAATTTCACTGGTTACTTTTACTTGTGACTATGTGACAATAAAGGGTTACTACTACTACTACTACTACTACTACTACTACTAAAAATATCTTCTACATCAGGTAAATTTATGTTGTTTGTAAAAGTTGTAGATATTTTACAAAAAAGCAAAAAAGACTAATACATGATTTAGTGTATTTTTACCTGAATTTAACTACAGAAACCTTAAAGGAATTCAAAAAAGTTTATTTAAAAGGATTTTTTTTAGATAACTTCAAGCTTGTTTCTTTATTGTTAGTAAGTATGCGTTTAATACAACCTCTTAGCTCAAGGCACAAGCTGAATTGTCAGTTAAGAGCTTTTGATTAATCATTAGATTAGTCGTAGATTAGAATAATCGTTTATTGCAGGCCTTATCAGGACAGGGACATGAAGGATAAAAACGATAAAGCACTGTGTTGGAATATTTAGAGTTTGATTATGAAACTCAAAAAGGCGAATGCATTGTCCAATCATACGATAAGTGGTAAAAAATCCCACAAAGGTTGCATTTGCAAAACAATCATTGCAATTAATACGTACAAATTATTAATGGCTTAAGATGTATAAAAAATAATTAGGCCTACCTTCGATAATAATGAAACATGTGATTGTAGTCTGTGCCTGGTTCTTGGTAAACTCACAAACCATTCCTTAATGTTATTTTGCAAGTATATAATGCCACATTTGCAGAGTTTCTTCTTGACAGGTAAGGTACACTAAGGTACTGTCACACAAGTTCATTACTGAGCTCATTACTGTCCAGATAAATTTGTAAGATACTCAGAATATGTTTTGTTACGCTTACTAATTACCAGAAGAACAACCCTACCTCATGTGCTGGACACCCAGCTGCCGTTCAATCCGGCCATGTAATAGGACGACCCAATTCCTTTCATCACGCTTTCTGTCCGGTGTGTTTATGTCATACTGGTCTTGTTTATTACGACGTTAAACATGAATCACCTTTTATTTAGTATGGCCTATTTGTTTATAGGGAATCAGAGAGTGTGAAAGGGCATGATGAGTCTAAGGGGTGTTGGCAAAGTTTGTTTGAAAACATTCTTTATTTTTATTCCATTTGGTGCCACTAGTAGCGCAAAAATTGCATACTTCACCTTTAATAAGTGACGAAAGAAAGTGTAGATAAAACCTTGAGATAAACCAAATGTACACATGTGATAACCATAGTATAATAGTTAACTCTGGGCTGTTAAATTATTAATTGCACATCCAAGGTTTGCATTGTGGCTGCATTGCCACCACATCATAGGGTGAGATTTAATATTCAAAAACTCAACAGTCCATCGCTTATTCCACTGGCAATAATTAATAAATCAAAGCAATAAAAGACCATGCATAATATAATAGAAGATTTCAGCATGTGCCCAAGGGAATCGAGTTGACATGTTTTGGTCACAACCTATAATCCTTCAGTGGGCAAGTGTGGAAAGCACAGAGGGCATGTGTCATCTCTTGTCTGTCTGTGTACACATCAAACAGATGTACAGAGAGCATTAAAACAGCCAGCAGCTTGCTCCAGATGTGCAACACTTTCCCTGAAGTCAGTCAGCGAATAGGAGAAAATAAAAAGTAAACTAGTGCTTTCCAGAATGATATAAGACTGATCACTTTACTGCACTACCCCCCCCCCCCCCCCCTCTCAAACCACACACAATATTAAATCTGCACTAGCATGTGATTAGCCTCAGGACTTGAACCATGCGACACAAACCCACTCCAATCTGTCACATTTTGAAAATGTGACCAAGAGAGGTAGAGTTGAAACACACACACACACACACACATACATACACATATCCATCAGATGAGGGCTGTTGTTAATCTACAGCAGCACCCAATAGATTGGATCTACTGGCTGAAAAATTGTACTTGCGGAAGGCTGCCAAACAACCAAAATAATCAATATCAATATATCATTTTCAAAAAACTGAACAGAACAGAGCCCTATTCATACTAATTAATAAGTCAACTTATAAAATCAACTTTTAAAATCACCTTGTTAAATATGAAGCATAGTATTGCCACTTGTCCAATCAGATTAGATGAATCAGATGACTCCAAGCATGCATATATATGTGATATTCGGACAGAAGGGACCCTGTACAAGATCTGATTTGGGAGTCTGAGACATTTAATGTATATGATCCATCTCTGGTAAGTCAGTCTCTGGTAAGTCAGTCGCAATGCTTCTGTGGTCTTGACCTGTAACAAGCACTTTTATTATTAACCTCACATAAAAACACAAGTTTGGTTCTTTTTACTGGGTCACTCTAATTAACCCACTTGCCAAATGAGTCATATAGAAGCTCTGCTAGGCTTCACGTCTCTGAAGTGTAATGCAGTTTTTAACACACAAATGCACGTATATATACAAATGTGGGCAGGCTCTACAATCATGGAGCCTCAAGAAATTGAATGATAATGTATAGGATTGTATTTAATGTATTTAGCAAGCATCTAATGGACTCTATTGGTATGGATAAAATAGGACATGAACAAAATATACCTACCCATTTTTTAAATGTCCATATGTGCTACAATTAGCTTATCCAGTCATTCACCCATGTCCTGCTGTTCTTCAGTATCTCAATGTTTACAATCTTTAAAAGCAACAAACTGCTGTTTCTGATCTAGCATAAACTGAAATGGAGCTGCAAAAAAATCTGATCTAGCATAAACTGAAAAATGCTTCAAAGAAAGGTGTGCAATTCTTTTCTATGTGAAATACTTTCACCATACATAATTTAATGGAGAATTGTGTAATGTTTGTGCCACTAGCTTCACTAAACGGAATTGCAAAAACTGTGTTTTCAAACAGGTTTTCCTTGACTTCCATTGTTCACCCAAACAGATAGCCCCACCCCAAACTCACGCCATTGGTTGACCCAATATTGCTGTGTCTGGCTGGTAGGGATGCTGTGTTTGGAGTTTTTGGGAAACACGCTTGGAAACAATAATTATTGTTGTAACTCCATTTGGTGCCACAAGTGATGCAGAAAATACCATTTACAAAATTAAACTCACTCTAATCTATATTTGATAATGTATCAAATATACATTAGGAACACCTGTACACTTACTTATTCATGTGATTATATAATCAGACAATCGTGTGGCAGCAGTGCAATGCATAAAATCATTCATACATGGGCCAGGAGCTTCAGTTAATTTTCACATCAACCATCAGAATGGGAAAAACATGTGATCACAGAGATTTCGACCGTGGCATGATTGTTGGTGCGAGATGGGCTGGTTTGAATATTTCTGTAATTGCTGATCTTCTGGGATTTTCGTGCACAACAGTCTCTAGAGTTTACTCAGAATGGTGCCAAAAACAAAAAACATCCAGTGGACAGAAACTCCTTGTTGATGAGTGAGGTCAATGGAAAATGGCCAGACTGGTTCTAGCTTACAGAAAGGCTACGGTAACTCCACTCTGTACAATTGTAGTGAGCAGAATAGCATCTCAGAATGCTCAACACATCAATTCTTGAGGCCGATGGGCTTCAACAGCAGAAGACCACGTCTGGCACTTTATTAGGACCATAGTGTTCCTAATAAAGTGCTCAGTGAGTGTATATATAACTTGATAATATTCAACATGATTGTTTTAAGCCTTATACTTTCTAGACTAGAAACTAGAATTCTTTATAATATTGGCAGTTGACATTGATAACGTTCACCAAGAACATTCCAGAGTATTTGAACAATCCTTAACAAATAAAAAAAAACTTTGACAATGATAATAATTATGAAATTACAAAACTATTTAAAAAAAAAAATCAAAAGTGTGTGTTGGAGAGAAACATACTAGTGTGCAGTGCGCAACTGAAGAAACACTAAGAACCTCAATGTTGATGTTTTATTTGCAACACAGCAAATGTGGTCCAGACAGGGATAAATGTACCACTCTTCACAGTCAGCCAGGGTTCCTGTGTCCCACTAATTGAAAAATGGAGCCATAGTTTGTAACTGACAGCACACTACAGGGGAATAGCTCACTCTTGCCCCCACTCTTAACTCAGCTGAAGAACCAGGTGCAATTAAGAATGAGAGGATAAACCTGACTTTTTAATTAACTTCAAAATAATCTTTTCACCAGTGATACAGACACTGAAACTGAACACTACACAAATTCTACAAATACTTTCTTCTAATAATGAAGAAATTAAGTAGGAAGGGGGCAACAATTATAGAAATATGTACATTTTATATAGAGTAATAGAGTATTCTTTTTCAAACAATAATACTTTCAATCATTCTGATATATACTGCTAAGCCATCTTGAAGTGAGGTGCAAAGATATCTAATAGTACATATTTAAGAGTACAATACTGATAAACAGTAAACTGAACAGAGCCGTATAAAAGGCATACTTTGAGATTGCTATTATCCAGCCACAAATCTGGTTATCCTTTCTTCGGTTTATTTACACTTTATTAGCCCCCATTCCATTAAATGTCCATGCAATCAGTGATATAGCTTAAGTTGTTCTTTCGTCAAAAACGGGTGTTACGTATTCTACCTGTCCTTCCACCTGCCAGTGACATTCAGTAACCCCCGAGTAAGGCGAGACTCTACCATGACAATGCAGTGTTTAACATGAACTGCAGCAGACCATTCTCTTGTGTCCATACACTAAGATAGCAGACATCTGACATACAGAATATGAGAAAGTCAATGCATCCACTCCAGGACGTTGAATAAAACATAAATGGCCTGCACTTATATAGCGCTTTTTTTAACCTTAGAAGTTACCAAAGCATTTTACACTGTGTCCCATTCACCCATTCACACACACACTCATACACCAATGGCCGCAGAGCTGCCATACAATTGGGAGCAACTTGGGGTTCAGTGTCTTGCCCAAGGACACTTCGGCATGTGGAGTCATGTGGGCCGGGAATCGAACCGCCAACTCTGCGATTGGCAGCCGACCCCTTCTCTACCACCTGAGCCACAGCTGCCCCGTTAAATACAATGTTAAGTCTCTTGTCACAGGCAAACCTTCAAGCAGAAGAAGAGGAAGAAATCTGAGATTTCTTTGTTCCAGTTACATTGATTTCACCCTCAAGTCATTTGATTCCAAAAGTCAGAGCTCCATAATGATGCCACCTTGTGCCTCCACACACACTTGAATATTGTTCTAATATCAAATGACCCCAGACTATTAGAATGAGACACAAGGTCAACTTCAGCTCATATTATGCTATTAAACACATCAACAGGCCTTGTTATTATAATTTTACAAGCTGATACTCGAGGAGATATTATAGTCTTATTTTATACTATAATACTCATTATACTGCTGTGCTCTCTATGAAATACACCTTTTTATTGTGAAACACAATGAGAGGTAAGCTCTGCTCTCCGATTAATTTACAAAGTGTCTTAATCCTCCACATCACAATGAAACTCCTACAAACTCTTTGATCCTGCCGTTCTCATTCACCAGTTTAAAGAAACTCCATCATTGTCATAGTTTATCATCCAGTGAGGATTGTGGGGGTCTTATGAGGTCCTGGCTCATTGTTGTGCCCATTAAAGGCTTTTCCCAGCTTGATTTTAATGTTAGACAACACTTTAGAAATGGTCTGAGATATTTCTGTGTGACGTGTACGACAAAAGATTACTTATAGAGAGTGGAATGCTTTCTCTAAGTGGCCGTGCACCAAAATACATTTTTTGAACGCTTTATTTTTTATAAAATTAATCGCACGGAATTAACGCATTAAATAGAAAGCCCTAGTAATAATATAATGCTTTATTTACATTTTCCCAAACAAAGCCTTCCATAGTATAAAGATAGAAATGCACTAAAATAGCACCAAACAAAGCCTTCCATAGTATAAAGATAGAAATGCACTAAAATAGCACCAATAACTAACATTAAACGTTTCCCAAACTTTAAGTGGGAGTTTGAGTAAATTAATAGTCCTTGCATAGGTTGCAAATACATTGCAATGGGCATTAAATCTCCTAAACTCTCATCTTCCACAATATTATTCAGCCGGCAGACTGTGATTATCCACTTTGTAACAGTCATTGTGAATCCATGTTCAATTCATGAATCATGTCAGGGCATCAGTGCCAAAGTTAAGCGCCACTTTGAACTACACATGAAAAGCACTTGCAGACAAAAACGTCTCATTCTGTGTTTTGGTGATAGTTAAGACTTGGCGTGCTTCAGTGGTAATTCAATTCTGTTTAAATGTTTAAATGCCCGAGAAGCTGTTCTTAGTCACTGGTTGGAACACTATTATGGCAAAAGGGTGCACATTTTTCCTGATTTGTCCCCTGCTCTCTCTGAGAGACGAGCGTCTTTTTTATTTTACATATATTTTGTGTTAGATGATCTGATAGTGGCTTTTTATTATATTATTATATATTTGTAATTTGTCAGGCACGCTGTTTAAACCTGCTACAAATTTAGGCTTAATTATATTTCCTTTCTCTCTCTCTGTTTTGCAATACAAATGTCAGATGTTCCCGTTAAAAGGATGCTTCATGTTGAAGTTCAGGAAGTTGTAATGTTTGAGTGTAACTCAGCTCTGTGTGGGTGGGAAGCTCTATGTTTGGATGTTATGGTTTTCTTGTCCCTCCTTATTCAAAATATTTTATCTATCCCCAACATATTAGGTGTTGCAATATTTCTTCTTGCACTGCTTTATGTCAGCTTCACAGGTTGTAAAGAGTGATGGTAATATAACTTTAACAAGCTGGAATGTTAAGAGCTTAAATTCGCCAATTAAACGTAATAAAGTACTGAACCATTTGCGTGATCTCAATACTAAAATATCCTTTTTTGCAGGAAACTTATACCCACAGATCACAGCAGACTGATGAAGATCTGGGTAGGACAGTTAAATCATTTGAATTTCTCTCACAAATCCAGAGGTGCAGCTATCGCAGACCCCTTCGGTAGATACGTTATTCTTTCAGGTAGATTGCACAACACCCCATTCATTTTGGAAAATATATATGCCCCCAATCAGGATGATGACACCTTTTTAATGATTTTTTTGTTTTGTTTTTTCAGTTACACCTGACCTAGAATCCCCTTTCATTATCTTAGGTGGTGACTTTTGTTGTTTAAATCCAATTTTGGACTGATCCTCCTCCACAGTCTCACCGCTCTCAAGGTCCACCCAGGCCCTTTGTTCACTTATTGAGGTATACAGGTGTAAAACAGTTCACGTTACGGGCAAGGAAGAGGCGAGAAACCGGCTTGTCAACATAAATAATAATTTAATAAAGAACTTAAAACAAACACATAGGACAGCAGACATGTCTGCTGATTAAGCTCTCTCTCCCGATCACCGTCTGCGAGTGGCCTTTATCCCTCTTGACGGCTCTATTAGCCTGATACGGGACCGGGCGTGCGCAATCACGCGCCGGTCCCGCCCTCCACCGTGCCACAACAGGTTATGTGACCCTTGGCATTTCTTTAATCCCCCCCAAAAAAAAATTTCTCCCATGTGCTCTTTTTTACACACATATATATATATATATATATATATATATATATATATATATATATATATATATATATATTTTACATAATAAACTACTTCCTAATGTCTCTTCAACTTTGTATAACTCTTTGTATAGATTTCTGATCATGCGCCTGTAATTCTTGAGCTTTCTCGCTTAGGGAGGAGTGGATCTCAACGCCCTTGGCGTCTTACCACACTTTTACTTATGGATAGAGCTTTTATAGATGTGTCTGCTTCGTTCATCTGGGAGACCTTTAAGGCTTATATTAGGGGTCAAATTATATCCTACTCTGGTTTTTAAAAAAAGGAGCATTTGGCTTGGCAATCAAGCTTACTGTCAGACTTTACCAGGTTGGATGAAGAATACGTTTCAAATCCCTCTTTGGATTTATATAAAAGGCTGCACTCTCTTAAAGCCAAGTTTGATTTGCTGGATACTGAAAAGGCAGAACTGTTTCTAAAATCTAGCTGTTTACGAATCTAGGAATAAGCCCACGAGGTTGCTAGCCCGTCAATTTAGACAGTCAGGCACATCACACCTCATCTCTCAAATTGCAACATCAGCTGGTTTAACAACAGACCCACTTGAAATCAACTTCTGTCCATGCCTCTCTGTAGAAACCCTTTGTTCCTTCCTTCCCTACAGGACCATGTATTTGATGCCTGGTTCCAGAAAGGCATACATGCTATTAAATATTTATCCACAGATAAAAGTTTTGCATCTTTTCAACAGTTAGCTGAGAAATTTGGCCTTCCTACCTCACATTTTTTAGATACCTCCAAATAAGAGATTTCTACAGGAAAACTTTTAATAGCTTTTCCCTATATCCCAGCAGACACTGATAAAAGTCCTAAAATTCTCCTCAGACTCAAAGGTAAGATTTCCGTACTTTATACTACAATATCTTCACTCAGCTTGTCATCTAAACAGACCCTGATGACAATCTGGGCCAAAAATTTAGGGATAAATTTATCAGATCTGTGGGACTCCATTCTTGCATGTGTTCATTCTTCATCTATATGTGCCAGGCATGGGCTAATTCAATGTAAACTCTTACACCGTGTGTATTGGACGGAGCTTAGCTTGTCACGTTTTTGTCCAAACACAATCCTACAACCCTACAATACCAGGACACGTTATTTCACATGTTTTGGTAATTTCCCTCTCTTCATTCCTATTGGTCATTTATTTTTTTCTACAATTTCAGAAGTGTTAGAAACTAACTTTGACCCATGCCCAATAACAGCCTTATTCAGAGTTTTGCCTGACACAATCTCACTCTCTAGTTCGAAATTAGACTTAATCGCTTTTCTTAGCCTTTTAGCAAGGCATCATATTTTAACTCATTGGAAAGAACCACTGCCTCCTACTCACAAACAAGAGATGTTTTAATGTTCTCAAAACATAAAAAAAATAAGACTTTTATGGGCTGTGAGAACAAATTTGATAAAGTTTGGGAGCCCTTCTTCCAGTATATTGACTCTATTACACTAGAACCACCTTCTTCTAGAACGTGAATGGGTGATTACAACACTGCCTCACCTAATTGCTTCCATTTTGGGTTGAGGCCATCCTTTTTACTATTATAATTTTTTTTTTTAACAGATTATTTTCTAATTCTGCATGTTTAATGTTCTCTTTTATTTTTGTTGTGGTTCCATGTCTTGCCCACTCATGTAATATAAAGTAATGTCCTTGGCAATTATTGTGTGGGAAGATGTGGGATGTGTTTGTGCATTTACTGTATGTTGAAAACTCTACAAAATAAACCAGGGAAAAAAACTTTATTATATACATTACTAAAGAGGTGTCAAAAGGGTCCGCATAATAGAAACCGGTTTTGCCAAGCAAGAACAAAAGTTTGAGGGAACATTGCACAAGAGCTGCATAAGCAAATATCCACCATGTTAATATCTCTTCCTATCTGTGGACCCTTCATTTCCCTTGGGGAACATTGTTAAAATAGGTCAATAGGACAAGTTTCTGCTAAGTCTTAAGACACAGGATACCTGTTCATATACATATGGTTTTAACTGGTGGGCTGAAAAGTAACAGCCCATCTCTCCTCAAAAATAGTAGTTGACCAATATGGGTTTTCCAATGGTCGATGCCAATATCTAGCTAGACAGCATGATGGCCGATGGCAGATATAAATGCTGATAAACATAATACAGTTTGAAACAGAAAGTGTTGACTATCCATTGACAAATAAATTGGTAGATTTTAAAACTGAGCCAAGTGAAAGTTGACAAACTTGTTAAATCGGCCAAGCAAACACGGATGTCGGCAAAAGCCAATAATCGCAAAATGGCCTAATATCGGCCGATTAATCGGTCTGGCCGATATATCTGTCTATCACTACTCAAAAAGCTCCATTATTTGAGGTGTCATTCATGTCCATTGAACAAATGGTGCGGGACAAGTTAAAATGCAAGTTTAAAAACCCCTAGCATGAGCAATCATAATAGTGATGCTTTTCTTAGCAAACACTACAAAAACAAGATGCTGGGAGAGAGTGTTGACAATACAGAATCAGTTTATCGTGGTAACTGGATAAAAAACTAAAAAGGTTGCTCTACTCCCCAAGAGTTGTTCAAGTCTAAAGTGGGTCAGAACTTTGTCAGGATATTTAATGTGGTGCTCATGACCCTGTACATGTATACCCGCCTCCATTAATATTCAGTTCAACAGAGGAATGAAAGTTTCTATATAAACTGACCACAGGCTGTCTCTGATAATAATAGCCACATAATATTCTCATCCAGTACAACTTATTGTCAAAACAATAAATGGCCGCCAGAGAAAATGGAGAGTGTTCTCAAGAAACTGCATTATGTGAAAGCATGGTTAATTTCTGAATATCCCAAGGAGAAAGATGACATCATAAGCAATAACACCAGCTAATCATGAGTATTTCTGAAATCTAAAACCACAGATTCTCTTGACGTCTCTGAGAGTCACAGACGGCAGTGACTATTATCCCTCTATTCATTAATGTGCCACACTGGCAAATGAAGCTGCTGAAAAAATGCCAGGTGTTCTCATGAGGTTTGGTTTCATTTGCCAAGTCTTAATAAATCAATGCTCCTGCTTCTTATGCTCCTCTGAGTTAATGGGAAGAAATGACCCACCGCATGTCCTCAAATGAGGAGAGGTACAAAGTAAATGCTAGAAAAAGATGCAGCACCCTCTTTTCGTTTTTCACAACCCATTTTATACTTGCTGTCTTTAACTACTATGCATTTAAGCATTTGATACAATGTACTTCCTAAGTACAGTACATACATGTTGTTGCTTTGTACTTACATTTAAAGTACCTGCAATTAAATGCAACTGTATTTACACTGTTAAACTTATCCCTAACCCTAACTCAACCCTTACCTTAAACCCTAAACCCTAACCACTAAACCCTAACCCTACTCCTAAACCTACCTATACCTCAACCTCAGTAGCAGCAAATGTGAATCTTGTGAGAATTTTACTGGACAACATGTAGTTACACAATAAATACATTGTATTGTATGCATTTAAATGTTACTACATAGTAGATAAAGGCACCTAATGTAAAGTGGGACCACAAACTTTTAATATGCAAATGCATTAGTGCAATGATTGGCTCAGCAATCACTACATCATCTTTTCCTGGCTGTAGAGATCTCTAACAGGAAACATGGTGCCCTGCTAATTCGCTTGTGCTCATTATGTAGCCTATGCAGAGGGAGCACTAATCTTGTAATCGTTGAGTTACGGACATGTTAATAACATGACCTTATCTGTGACTTTGATCTCATGCATAATTAAGCAAACTAGCAGGAAGGCAGGACATGTTTGTCTTCATAATCAGCCATGATGACCACGGAGATTTAGAGGAATCAGGAAGTAATTACAGTTTTGACATGTAACAGTGCTTCTAAAACATAAATGTATTGGGGTGGTGTGGTGTAGTGGTTAAAGATGGGTTAGAAGCTGAAAGGTTATAGGCTTGAACCCATATGACATCAAAAGATAATAAATATCAATATAAATAATTCCATATATATAAATTAACACTAATTTAGCACATTATTAGGAACACTATGGTCCTAATAAAATGCCTGATGAGGTCTTCTGCTGTTGTAGTCCATCCACCTCAAGGTTCGACGTGTTGTGCATTCTGAGATGCTATTCTGCTCACAACAATTGTACAGAGTGGTTATCCGAGTTACCATAGCCTTTCTGTCAGCTCATACTGGTCTGGCAATTCTCCGTTGACCTCTCCAATCAACAAGGCATTTCCATCCGCAGAACTGCCGATCACTGGATGTTTTTTTGTTTTTGGCACCATTCTGAGTAAACTATAGAGACTGTTGTGCGTGAAAATCCCAGGAGATCAGCAGTTACAGAAATACTCAAACCAGCTCGTCTGGCACCAACAATCATGGCATGGTCGAAATCACGGAGTTCACATTTTTTCCCCCATTCTAATGGTTGATGTGTTCCTGACCCATATCAGCATGATTTTATGCATTCCACTGCTGCCACACGATTGGCTGATTAGATAATTGCATGAATAAGTAGGTGTACTGGTGTACCTAATAAAGTGCTCAGTGAGTGTATATAATACATCCATGTGTATTTATATAAAATATTATAAATAAAAAATATTTTCCTGAATCTGATATTTTCATTCCATACATTTTGTTTACATTTGGATGTAGTTTCTGTTAAATTACAAGATTAAAAATGTATTTCTGATGGAGTGCGGCACTATACTGTAAATGTCACATTGACCTGAAGAGAGAACATCTTATTATAGATTTATACAGATGCACTGCGTGTGGATATGTGATAGGACAGTGAGTATATCTGTGTGAGTGAGCACAGTTAGACTGTTTGGCCATGGTGCAACTGTTATTTAGTTTCCTATTTTTCTCGCACCTGAATTAGGCAGGCAGTACATCATCAAAACATGTGGAGAGGCTTTGGGACAGTCTCCTGGGAATACTGTTACACAGCGTGACATTTTGTTTCCTTTCTCATTATCAGAAGATATAGCACAGGTCTATTGGGAACTTTAAGTCACTGGGTCTCCATGGGCTTCCATTTTATGCCTTAATTTGCAGTGGTTGACCGATATATCGGCCATGTTGATCAATTTTCCTATTTCTGGCCAAGAAACGCCCACTCAGATGTAAAGGGGGTTCTCTGACCGACATACAAAATGACCAACCACATTTGTTTTTTGTTTTTTTGCATGGCAAATAGTCTAATGATACCACATTGAGTGCGTTTCCATGCACGTTCTTACACCGGTGTGGTCATGTAAACGCAAAAATGGCGTTCCTTTATCTGTGTAAGCTCATTAACGGCGTAAGAATAAACTGGTCGACACAGGTAGATTTTTGCCCATTACGCCGATGTCACATGGCATGTAAACACCTTTACCGGTGTTTTCACCGGCTTATCCATTGTGTGCATGTGTTGAGCGCATGTCTCTTCAAGTTTTGACATCAAAAGCAGAGAATAACGCAATTATATCAAATCTCATGTAAACACAGTTTTCTTTGTCATGTTTTTTAAATATGCAGATTTTTGGGAGTAATCAGCATATTGGTTTGCATGTAAACATGCTTAATGATAGACCAGAGTGCAACCGATGCAGATTTCTAAAGAGCCAATAAAGAGCTAATAAACTGATATCTTATTGCACATTATACTGTATTCCAGAATCTTATGAATCTAAATATTTTCTAAGTGTTTGTGAGGATATTATGTGAATGTTCTAACATAAAATTCTTTGTTAAATATCAACATTATATCAGCCAATCGGCTAGTTACCAGTATCAACCATGAGAAAAAAAACTTTATTTGTTGACCACTTTTCAGCTGCCATCTCCAATGTTTGGTTTGTGTGAGTGTTGTGTAGGTCCCCAGCACTGTCACATGCTCAGTTTGTGAGTAGCACAGACAAGGACTACTTGTGTCTGACTGAGATACACACACACACACACACACACACACACACACACACACACACACACACACACATAATGCCTGAAGAACAGCGAGATGATAATGGCATTCTCGATTGGCTATCTTATCACTCTTTTGTCTATTTCCTCTCTCAAATAGCCTCACTGACTGACACAAACAAAACCTTTCAGCTTAAGTACAAATTGAATTATACAAAAACTCTCACAAAAATGTACCATTGTTTCTTCAACATATTTCAACGTTTTTCTTTTTTGTTATATGGAGGTCATATTTAAAGTGACAGAAACTTTTTACCAGGCCTTTTTAAATGCCTTTTATGTACAGATTTTACTGTTTTACTGGTCCTAGACCAAAACTTTCAATATTAAACGATGAACTTCATTACAAAAACACAGATGATCACATGTTTAAAACTATGATCATATAAACAAAGAGTGAAATAAACATAAACCGTTTCAATATTAAAGTTTTAAAAATACAATTTTTAAAAATGACTGCTGTCCAGCAAACGGCTGACATCATTTCCACAACACCAATAATTTTGACCATAATAAAAGTTTTTACAAGTTAGTGTACTTGTTTTGCAAGTGGACGAAAGCATCAGTAAAGCGCATGCTTGAGATATGAGACAAATCCTGTTTGAAGAAAACAAAGAAAAATCAAAGTAAATGTCACTTTATTGGGATTCATTTCTACTCTAGCAGTAATTTGCCAAAATTAGCAAAAAGTGTGAAAATATTATTTAATTGTGTATATTTAGGATGCATAAAATTGTACCTTTGAAATTATCCTCTGCAAGAAAAAGGAGTCTGATATTTTACAGTAATTCAAAAACGTTAAAAATGTCATTTCCATCACCGTCACTTCCACCACGGAATACTATTAAACACAGTACAGAATTTGAGATATGGTGGAATCTTTATTAACAAATTCAAAAAAAATGTCCACAGTGCAAAAACTGCCCAAATTTGTGGAAACATCTGCCAAAATATCTACTAAAGTCATTGGTGTTACATTAAAACGTATTAACCTCCAATATAATTAAAAAGCTTAAACTGACAGAATGAATCTGAAAGTTTCTCACAATGGCGATCATTTTACTGTAGTAAAATACTGTTACAGTAGTGTAACAATATTGTATTAGCTATGATATTTTGCCAGAAATTTTACTGATGCTTTGATCAACTTGGTAGACAAGTACTTGTGAATGCCAGAAATGTACCATGGTTACCACGGTTTACATTGTAAGGTACACTTCATGTTGGCTGTCCATTACAAATATACAGCAGATTATACACATATACTGTAATTTTGTGACAACTATTATCACCATTGCATACACACTATCAGATTTCCACTCAGAACAGTCAGAAAATGAGTCTCTTTGTTTGACTGCGACAGCCGATACAAATATTATCCCGTTAAATCTAGTGCTTCTCTGGCCTGGTTCTTACCACCTGGTGCCCTATGGGATCAGACAGAGGTGATGACCAGAACTTTGGCAGCTCGATCTTGTCAGGATAATCCCCTTTAGGCCATTCCAGTGGGATGGGTTGAGAAGAAAATGTAAATATGAGGTGAAGGTTAGAAGGTGGTTTTTGATAGATTGAGTGAAATATTAAAACACTTTATTTATGAAACTTCTAACTCTGTCCACTACATGCTAAATATAGACATTTTAGTAGGGCTGGGCGATATGGCCAAACATATTATCATGATACTCTTTTTCATATTGTTCACGATATACATTCACATTTGCACATCCCCCAAGTTGGCAGAAGAAAAGAAGAAAAAACAAATCCTAAACGGTCTAACTAGTCTATACAAAACTGCATTGGGGGCCCAGAGACAGTCAAAGCAGTGGTGTCTGGCATCTACCAAAATATTAAAACATTATATAGAGTTTATCAATCAACTGGAGTTGGATATGAATGTAAAAAAGATCATCTGTTCATTTAGAAGTATAATGACAGCACATCATTTTTACATTCAAATTATTACGGATACATGCTACATTCAGATACCCAAGTATGGGGGCACAGAAGCCCTTGTGACTGTATGGGGGTTCAAGGGTGTCCCCTGAAAGAAAATTTGGAAAATGTTTGAATGGATCATTTTTAAAGTGAGAAAGACTTGGCGAGAAACTAGTAATTTTATTGTCTTTCCTAGTCATCCATGCCAAAGATGATGATGTCTGATTAATTTCACTAAATTAGAACAGAAATGTATTTGTTTATATTTAAAGGCTCGTAAAATGCTTATTAATAATCTGAAATTTATAAGGAAAAAACGTTATGGTCTAATGGCGTTCTGGAACCTCGTTAACTTATGCCACGCCTCATGTCTACTTGCATACGGGGAAACAAGGCAACGCATGCAGAATGGGTCAGGGCATAAATGAAGCATGATCGGTGCTAGAAAAAAATATTCAAGAATACAGTGCAGAAAGATCAGAGCTGGTGTACACAATACTTTCATTCCTTTCAGCAAAAATTCTAAATAATTCATTCTGGGCAATTTGTTTAAAAATGGGACTGCCAAGATAAGGTTCACTTAAAACTCACTCACTCTGTCAATTTAAAAAACATTATTACCACTGTATAATGACAGAGTGTTGACATGGTCTAAGGTCAACAAAGGAACTTGAAAGTGTTTTTATTGAACTGTGTGAGTACACTGCATAAACTCAACAAATCTATGATTTAAAGACAGCCTGACTCAGCAAAGAATATCTGTTGAATAAATCAAACCAAATGTCAATTTTATTTCTGCACTTATTTTTGTACCTGAGCATGCACATTGCAGATCTCTCTACAGGGGCTAGATGACACCCTTAAAACTTCACTATATTCAGTCTCCTAAGTTATGACAGAGTATTTATTTTTTTTCATAAATATTTATTGATATAAATTTGAATTGAAAAGTCAGGGTTCCCACACTTTTTGACTAATTTGAGATTACTGGTTAACTGGATTTTTAAAAATAAGATTGATTCAGATCAGTTCACCGGTATATCATTCTAACTGAATCATTGTAAAACAGTTTGACCAATTCATTGTAAAAGAATGATTCGCTCATGAATCAAGCATCACTTTGGCTAGCGAGCAAGATTTAAACAAAACTTTAAAGATATTTACTGGTTTCCATAACAATGGCAACCCTGGAAAGCAGTGAAATATTCTCCCAAAAGTAATAAAAAATAGAGCAGAAAGTCTGCGTTGTGTGTTAATGTTTAACTGTTTCTAATGTCAAGTTTTTGTACACAGTAAATTTTAAGGGTATAAACCTTAGTAAAATCTACTTCAATTTGTGACATAATATACATTCAAGTGTGTGAGTAAATTTAACTTAAACATTTTAGTAAATTCAGTAACTTTTACTTACAAATATGATATACATGGTACTAAAATTAGTCAAAAATTAGTCAACATTACCCTGCATTGCTGGCGATAAAGACAACAGAGATGCACGTGCAGACCTCAAAATGTCGTGCATAAAACACGAAGACGGTGACAATCAACAGATAATTATTTTGATCATTAACAGGTAATTTTGAGTAGAACGTTCATTTAAGACGGCTCAAAACAAGAAGTTACCAAACGTAACAACAAAATGAACAATTAAAATGGTGTAAATAAACTTGCAAACAGTGAAAACATGCAAGCTCATTAATTATTCAAGCCTGGTGCACGCTGGAAACACCAGCTTCAAAAAGTAAAATTAACTTATTTTATTTACCAGTGAAATTTACTCAAATTAGCGAATAAATATGACAAGATTTTATACTTTAGGATTAATGCTGCCTTCACATGATATCGGAATTATAGTAAATACGAGTTTCCCACTTGGAAGTTACACAAGTCGTAACCCTAACGAATGGGAAACTATGAAAATAATTTTGATACCCAAGTTTCCGAGATGGGAGGAGTCATAAACTTTCAACATAGCGGAGGAGTGTACGGTTTCTGTAGTGAATAACGGGTTTTCTTAATTTTTTGAAATACAGCTAATTGTTAATGTTTGCAGTTTAAGTCATATTCATTGATATATCAGCAACCATTTGATGCATTTTGTATATTTTTACACCGTGATAATAGCTTGTATTTGACCAAAAATCCATTATCGTTAATTAGGATAACTCCAACAGCACATGAAGGCAGCATAATACACAATGACACATTTTAAAAATGACAAACAATCATAAATAATATTTACTTATAAGAGCATTCATTTGTACATGATTGAATGTAGAATTTATTTAATATGTTTATGCTTAAACTACAGAAACATATTCAAAGAAGAAATTATTCGTCTTTTCTGCTATATTTACTTTTTTTTTACTTTATGAAAAAAAGTGTATGTAGCTTTTAACTCAGGATCATGCTCTTTTTAAAACAAATACATCCTTTCTCCCGCCATTATCCCTGTCTAAAAGCTGAATGTAATGCCGAAAATCCTCTCGGATAAATACCTGCTCACTTAATGGCATCCTGACTTTTCTATTGCTGGGAAATGGAGGGTCATGTGATCTTTTAACAAGCTTAATGCAATTTCCCAGCTATCAATCTGCCATTATTCCAGTGGCTCTTTCCTCTGACTGTTGTAATTTGATAGCAGTAGGCCCTCAAGAGCTACTGTATATCATATGGGATGAGAGGAAGGTGTACAACAATAGTTTTTTCTGTCGACCTTATAACAAAAGAAAATTAGTGACAGTTTTGAGCAGTCTAATGTATTTTTTGCCTTCCTCTTTCCTGATTAACCATAGACACATCAACATGATCACACAGGAAGTCGGCATGTTGTTTCCGAGACTTCCGGTACCCTAGGATCAGCCACATTATGCTGACTCACTGACAAGCGGCATCTCCAATCAAACATGTTTACATCAGCTCCAGCTAAGGCATCAACTTAAAACAATATCGAATGATATGAAAAAAAAAATCGTTTAAATTTTTTTTGGCCATGTCACCCAGCCCTAGCTCCAATGTGTTTACCTTCCCCTGTTTGTGCAACCAGAAGTGTGTTACGTCAGCAGGACGAGAGACTCAGGTTCGGACCCTACGTTGAAAGTAATCACGTTCACATAATCAGTGATGAGCATGATTTTGAGGTTGCATTTTTCCCTCTAACATTACATTTTTACCCAACTGATGATTAGGTTTAGGTTCGGAGGTTGAGTTGGGTGTTTTAGTTTATAAAATATGCATTCATCGTCACTGCATTACAGCCAGTGCAGCTGAAAACACCTTGCTTTTTTGTCCTCTGTGAACATTTCTACGGAGCTCACACGTTCTCATACGCCCAACAACACTCCCAGCTTTGGCCACAGGGGACAGTGTTCCAGATTTCGGTAAGCACAGATCGATTTCATCTAATGCAATATATGTGAGCGCAGCGTAGTTCTAGCGGGAAGACTAGCAGCTGTACATCATCACACTATTAGCTGGGTAATTCCTAGCCAATCGCAGGTAAGCCATTGCTTCATATGTCTGCTCACAATCACATTGCTGTTTCAGTGCGCTAACACGGCAACCTCCACCACCCCACCACCACCAGTTGAGCCCCGTCCCGCACAGGGTTAGGCTCCTCGCCCCTGCCTTCTATCTCCGGCAGGATATGATGGTTCAGAGTACAACTCCTCGGACCGCCAGACGGGGCCTACGCCAAAGAGAGACATTACTTTTCTGTTCTACATTCATCAAATAAATGGCATCTTAAACCTCACTCAAGCCTGCGTGTCTTCCCGATAGAAAGATTTCACTGTGAGTTTAGTCTGGAAGCATATCATAATAGCTTCATGAAAATGTGTGATTACTAAAGGAAATTCTAGTATGTCTTTAAATATTTTCTCAATCATCTAGGTCAGTGGTTCCCAACCCTGTACCTGGAGGCCCCCCAACACTGCACATTTTGTATATCTGCCTTTTCTGACACACCCATCTCCACTAACGTGCTGATGAGTTGAAACAGGTGTGATTGATTAGGGAGATATCCAAAATATGTAGTGTTGGGGGACCTCCAGGAACAGGGTTGGGAAACACTGATCTAGGTTATTATATAATATCATGACTAAGAACCATTGATACATGTTTTGGGGCAACAGAAATCTTTTAGAGATTCTTTTAGTTCTTTAAGCTTAAGAATAGCACTTAAAATCCATGAGGGGAAAAAAAAGAAAAATAACATCTATATAAAAGAGCATTCGTGTCCTGTCCCAGCATGTTGGTCTTTCTCAGGACAGCTGAAGTGCATCTAAAGAAGTTACACCCGTAAACTATAACTCAAGGTATTTATCTGAAGCTCTTTCAATGCTTCCTGTCTAACACTTGTGGAATATAAATTCTAAAATAGTACCTCATCTTTTCTCTCAAATAGAATTGTCTCTGTAATCAGCAGTCTTTGGCTGAGGTTTTTGATGTAGACTTCATGGTAAGATTTCCTTTAGGCTGGTGAGTGAAAATTGAGTTCCAAGAGATCAGCTTTGCATTAATCTCTGAAAGGAAAGAATAGCCTTTAAACTACTTCCAACTACACTCTAACCTAGTTGTGGTCGTATGATTCTCAAATGACTCCTTTGAAGATGAAATTAGAAAAAAAGAGATAAGGATGGAATCCTGCCAGTTTTTACTGTGTGTTAAAGAACTCTTTTTGGATCACACATATTTCTGACATTTTTTGAGGGAGATAAAGAGGAGAGGAGAGTTTTATATTTTTATCATCTCTGGAGTGTGACAACTCTAAAAAAATATGACTGCTCTCTAATCCCTTCTGATCTTTATCAAGTCCTCTATAAAGTGGAAAATCAAACATCAGAGAACTAAATTTTGCTCAAAAAATTACCAAAGCGGCAACTGCGAGTGGGGTGGCCAATGGGGTGGCCAGCTTTGGTCCACTCACTAGCTCCCCCACTGCTTACATGGAAATCAGGGTGTGGCAATACTTATAATATTTTGATTCTTATTGAATTCTACTCTATTGGTAATCGGTTCTTGTTGGAGTCATGCAAGCCAACAGGACCTGTTTTTATGGTGGAAAGGAAACGCAAAGCAGTATAAGTAACTCAGAAGCTTATCAAACCACCATGTGCATTAAATATCTGAACAAGGCCAGAGCGCATTTAATAAAAAGCTAACTTTCACCACTTCTTTTTCTGAATAATAACGTGAAATTGTAAAAATGCGATAGCCTTTATGTAGACTCAGAGTTTATAGACACTGGCGGCCAAAAGTTTGGAATAATGTACAGATGTTGCTCATATGGAAAGAAATTGGTACTTTTATTCACCAAAGTGGCATTCAACTGATCACAATGTTTAGTCAGGACATTAATAATGTGAAAAATTACCATTACAATTTGAAAAAAATCTTCAGAACTTTTTAAACTACTTCAAATATTTCTCATTAAAAAATCCTCCATGTGCAGCAATGACATTTTTCTTAAGAAAAAAATGAAGGAATGTCTTAGGATAAATTATAAGAAGTTTGTAAGAACGTTCATAAGTGCAATTCTTGATATTTTCTTAAGAACATCTTAATGTTTTTCTTAAGGATAAAAAAACAGGCATTGACATTGTCTGATCAGCCTGCTCCTGGGCTTGCCTTGTCTAATAGCCAACAACAAATTCAATACTTCAACACTGGTAAATTGTAATGATAATTATTAACTTTTTTTTTTTAAGTAGCAAGCACCGCAATAATTTTTTTGAATGTAAAGTGCGTGAGATGTGCTAGTTTAACAACATTAACTGTCATAGGTTATTTGATAACTTTTCATTTGACATGGAGGAAAAGAAAAGAAACAAAAACTACAGTAGACAAGAGCTGCGCGTTGTTGAGGAAATTACAGCAATGAAAATGTTCTCCTTAGGAAGCTTGATAATAATATCACGTTGTAAGTAAGATGCGGGTAAATGGTCAAATGTGGCGGAGGCTTTCTCCGCTGTGTCCAACTCCCATAGGGATTTGGATGTGGGCGAAAAAGAATGTCTCATCTATCTAATGTTATAATTATTATGTTTTTATGATCTCTAAAGATCGCGGAGTGAGAGTGCTATATGCAGCGCATCCATTAGCATGATTGGTCACCACATTAAGAAGCTTCTAAACAACATTTATTATAATTTTATAATTTGATCACATTTACATGGTTTACAAGCTGAAAATAAAAATTAAATTAAACACAAAACAGTCAAAAACTTTTTGTTTTTGTTTTTTTTGGTCTAGAAAAACATTTCTATATAAACAGCCCACTGCAGACTCAACATGAAAACTCCAGTAAATTCATTTAACATCTTACCTTTTAGAATTTAAGACAACTGTGAAGTTATCCTAACTTTAAGATGTTATTTATGATATTTAAGAAAAAACAATTGAGAATTGTAATACTTCTTACGTTTTTTCTTAAGAACAAGCTTAAGAAAAAGATAAGAACTTTTTTAAGAAGTTTATTTGGGAATACATTTCACCCCACACTTCCTGTAGCACTTGCCATAGATGTGGCTGTCTTGTCGGGCACTTCTCACGCACCTTACAGTCTAGCTGATCCCACAATAGCTCAATGGGGTTAAGATCCATAACACTCTTTTCCAATTATCTGTCTGTTTCTTTGCCCACTCTAACCTTTTCTTTTTGTTTTTCTGTTTCAAAAGAGGCTTTTTCTTTGCAATTCTTCCCATAAGTCCTGCACCCCTGAGTCTTCTCTTTACTGTTGTACATGAAACTGGTGTTTAGCAGGTAGAATTCAATGAAGCTGTCAGCGGAGGACATGTGAGGCGTCTATTTATCAAACTAGACACTCTGATGTACTTATCCTCTTGTTTAGTTGTACATCTTGCCTTCCACATCTCTTTCTGTCCTTGTTAGAGCCAGTTGTCCTGTAGTGTACACATTTGCATGATATCTTCTGTTTTTTGCCAATTTCAAGAATTGAAAGAAAGAAATGACTGATACATCTTAGATAGCCCGAGGGTTAATGATCAGCACATTTTAATTTTTGGGTGAACTATTCCTTTAAGACATGCCAGTCTATTGCATACTGTGGCAATTCAAAAACATATTAATTAAGCAATAGACAATATTAAGCTTCATTTAACAAACCAAATAGCTTTCAACTGTGTTTGATAATGACAAGTGATTTACTTGTACCAAATTAGCAATTTAGCATGATTAATCAAGGATAAGGTGTTGGAGTCATGGCTGCTAGTCTAGATTTGATCAAAACTAACTTTTTTCAAATAGTGATGGGGCCGTTTTTTACATCAGTAATGTCGTGACTATACTTTGTGATCAGTTAAATGCCACTTTGGTGAATAAAAGTACCAATTTCCTTCCAAAGCAGCAAAATCTGTACATTATTCCAAATGTTTTACTTTTTTAAATGTATCTGTGGCACAATCATATACCTTTAGAAGACTTGGAATATGTCGCAAAAGGTATATGGACTACTTTTATGATACTTTTGGGTCCTCTTTAAAGCTTTAAATAAATGCCTTTGCGTTATAAAGAAACACTCGGGTGCTCATTAACATTTTTTCCTTTTGTGTTCTGCAGAAGCAAGTAATACAGGTTTGGAAATCAGTTGCGATTTTTCTTTCCTACAGTTCTTTTTCTGTCTCTGTTTCTCTCTCTCTCTCTCTCTCCCTGACATATACCATATTTCCACCCAAAAACTAGTTACAATTTCTTTCTCCGGGGTTATTTTGTGCTTTTCTTTGTTGAAATCACATACATCCCCACAGACACTGAGGAATAAACATCAGCATTATTACATCATCTTTCGCCAAGGCAACTGTCATTAGATTATTAGAGAATAGAGTCGTATGTTGCAAAGTTTGACAGATCCCGAGGGCCCGGGGCTCCACTGACAGTTTGCTCTCTCTTATCACTTGCTCAGAATGGAATGCAGCTGAACGGTCGGCTGCGAAGTCTAAATTAGAGTTTGAGAGAACTCATTTAGTCTTATGGTAGCCAAAGGTCTTGCAGTCATCTCTTAACATAGCTCACAACTCTGAACTTCAGTTGAAATATGATGGACACGTCAAGCGTGAAGATAATTATCATTTCATCATCCATATGGATTACCAGCAAAACCATTTATCATTGGAGGATACGGTTCATTGGGCCAGTGGCCATTATCTGCAGGATGAGCAATGAACAATCAAAGCAAGTGCATGTGTGCGTGTGTGCATGTGTGCATGTGTACACGTGTGCAGGGGCTACATATCATCAATAAAAGCCATTAAAAGTTGTTAGGCAAACTGAAGCAGCAACTGCTTGACATGACTTCCCATTATGTTTGTTTCACTTTCTGACCAGCAGAACAATATTCCTGCAATATTCATGTAGGATGATTACCAAGGATGTCTTTCCTGATGCGGACCACAGACAATGAGATTACCTCTGCACACACAGCTCAAATTTCATCAAAGCCTCCTGGGACAGGATATGGCCAGTCATGCTACTTCCTGTTCGAGCTTGCAAATTATTCAGAAGCTATGACGGCTGGAAAATGCTTTTTTAAGCACGAATAAAGCTTAGATACCTGCCCTGTAAATTGCTTCTGTGTGCTTTCTTGAAAACATAACGTTGTCTTCTCCATTTCTCTCATCCTTTCCTCATACTGCTATTTCAGTTTTCCCCTCTTTTCCCAGTGTTAAGGGCATTAGTCATCACTGCATATTAATTTAGGTAGTTTCCACTGGCAATCTGTACACAGCAGGGGTTTCCCATAACATGCACTCCATCTCTAGTCACATGATTGAGAACAGAGATTTTGTCATGTGGGATAATAATCTCACTCATTTACATTCTACACTGTTGTTGCGGGCCAGATATTCAGATTTATCATGCAGCCACCTTCCAATTCAATCCAATACAAAAACAAGACTGGATGGGCTGGGAAATAGAAGAGGAACAGTTGAAATGAGAGAGAGTGTGAAAAAGAGGCAAAAAAACCTTGTCTTTTCAAATGGAAAAAGCAAAAATGACAGTTTATAAAAGTCAGTTTATAAAAATGACATTCTCACCAAAACAATTATTCTGCCTTGTGAAATCAAAGTGATGGTTTAAAAAAAAAATTAGCTATAAAAATTGTGTTTATTTGCTCCATTACTCTTTCCGTCTCGCACACAATCACGGTACATATATTTCTAAAACATTTATAGTCATTTGCATACTGTGAAAAAGTTTATGATGTGGAAATACTTTCTTTTATCCCAACTAAGAAAGCCATTAGAAGGTTAAGTCGGCCAAAAAGTGTAAAAACTGCTTTGTTGCACTACACCCACCGGCCCGACAGAGCAACACTGGCTCAACCAATAACATGAGTTTGGGGTGTGGGATTATCTGTTCATCCAACCAATGGATGACAAGGGGATTGTTCATTTAGAAATTGTCACTATCAGTAGTGCACTAGTGGTGCAGAAATTACGAGCCTGATCTCATGAAAATAATGTGACTGTGGTGACAATTTTACAAAATTACATGTGGTTTATTACAGTATCACAGCAGTTTCTAAGTGAACTCTGTCCACTGTGTGGTGCTAAAAGGGAGCTAATGGTGTTCCCAAACAGATGAGGTTTCTGCAGTGACTGCTCTTATGAGCTTTACGTCAACAAAACCAACCTCTCTACCCTAAACCTAACCGATAATGTCATAAAAAGCAAATGTAAGATGAAAAACTGATAAAGTTAGAGGTTAAATCAACAAAACGTACATCCCTACCCTCGTAACCTGTACTAACACATAACTTAATCGAATAAGCTTGTAAATGTAATTGGTAATGTAATGCACACAGTAAAAAATATCCATTATTTTAACAGTAAAAGACTGTAAAAATGCAACAGTAAAAAAACGTAAATTGGTTAATTAGTTACTGTAAAATCTATGTTAAAATTTTTCAATATATTTAAAAAGACAATACATGTAGTTTGATGGTAAAATGTTGTAAAAACTACGGTGATTAACAATAAAGTATAAAGTAAAAAGCAGATTTTTACTGTTTCAGAAGGTTAATATATTAAGGTTATCATTTAATAATATAAATGAGAGTATTGCACTGTAAAATATACCATAAAAACAAATATATGTAAAAACTATTAAACTGTAAAATGTAAAGTTTGTTCTGTAAAGTTGCTTACATGTATTTGTTTTCCATAATTATTCTGGAAACCACAGCTGCTAGTATTTTTTTAATTTTTTTTTTACAGTGCAAATGTTAAAATGTCTCGCATTACAAGTCTAAAAGTGTTCTGACGTCATAAGAAAGCATTGTGTTAAAAACAGGGCGATAAAGTCGGTGTTTATGAACTATTAATTTTCCATTTTACTCGTAATATGTATGAAAGTGAATAGAAGTCGTTGTTGTAGCGTCTCTAGTGTTTATTTCACTAGGAAACTGCAGAGCCATGAAAAAATCATTTGGAAAAATGCAGGTATAGTAACATGATTCTATGAGACCAGGACCAGCAAAGTCTCTAATTTCTCTACACATTTTTTTTATTTTAAGCAGATAATAATAAGCATATTTGAAATGCAACAGATATTCAAACAGAAAACAATCCTCTGGACAACAATTTCCTCATATTTAACTCATTATTCCCTCTGAACCCAAAATTATGAACTTCACATTTTCAAATTGAAGCCAAACATTTAATTTATCTCCCAACATTTCTAATCCCCTTTCGGCAGACAGACTCTGTTAGCGTGGAAGTGAGTGCTACTAGAGGTATGGAAGCAGATAAGAGCAAACCAGCAAATCATTCCACTGTCACTTCCATTGTTGTGTGGGCCAGTCAAAACCACACAGGGACCCATTTATCATCTCCTCTGACCCATCTCATTCTCCATCCTTCTCATCTTCTCTCGCTCAATCTCTCCTCTCACTCTGCCAACCTGCATTACCACGCATTAGATCAAAGTGCAGGGGGGGTGGAGGGGTACTGTGCTTTCACAGTCAATCTTACACACACACACACACTCATGTGGCAAACTCACTCAGCCTGATCTCATGACACAGCTCTGCTTTTTTCCAAGCAAAGCTGACTTCTGTATTTTCCTTTCTAAAATGTTTAAACTAAATTTGTTTCCAAGTCTGGAAACAATTTTATTGCTTTGAATTTCAAACAAAGCATTGTCCTCAAGTCTCACTGATGCAAATATGCTTTTGAAGTTGAGCGAGATTTTAAAAATGTGTTTCAAACTAAGGCCACAACCACACTTATACATTTTCATTTGAAAGAGCATTCATTTCACTTCATTTAACCTTCCGTCCACGTTTTGGTCCAACGAAAAACTGAGCTTTTCGAAGACGCTCTCCCAAGTGGATACATTTGAAAACACTGTCTTCACGTTGTAGTGTGGACAGGGAAAATGGAGATATTCGAAAACAATGACTTATTTGTTGTGATGAAGTCATGTGATCCATTCAACCCAAAACATTCAAGATGGCGGCCTATAGCAGTGATTTTGTGCATGCTTTTCACTTTTGAAGTGTTGTTAAAGGTAAATGTTACTTTGTACAACCTTCACATTGCATTCCTTCAAAGGCGATGGGAAGTTTATGTAATTGCTCTCCTACGACATAATACGAGGACAATTGTTTTTCAGACCAAGCTTCTTACATTTATTTTATTTTTTTTTGCCTGCATGCTCATTGCTCAGTAAGGGGACTTAAGCATTTCAGACATTTCAGAGTAAACAAGCAACTTTTGGAAAATTATTGAAAATGGCAGTGTGGACGGAGAGCATTTTCAAAGCAAAAACACCGTTTTAAAATTAATTAATTTGGATTAATGTGGACGTAAACATTTCTAAACCAAGAGTGAAACCATTTACAACACATAGTTTATTACATCTTTCATTTTCCATCAATTTGCCATCTTAGCCAGCTATAAAATACACTTCTGTGTTCATTTGCTCCATCACACTTTTCATATCAACTGTTTGCTGGAAAACAATAGCGTGTAGTGCAAAACATTACTGATTAATTTACCATTTCCACTCATTCTAACTGATGCTTCCAAAACTATCAGACCACCTCTTCTACAGTATGTCAGCCAATAGATGTTACCTTGGTGACATATTTAAATCAGCAAAATCTGCAATAACAATATTCAATGCATCAAAGAAAAACATGTTTCCAAGGCATAAAAAACATATGTGCATGATCAACGAACGCTCCCAAAGATGGACTCCCAAAACTCTCTCTATTGAGACCTGTGTGTTACATGGCTTACCGTACAACTTATGCAAACAAAACACATACACACACAGAGACAGGAGAGGTGTTTGTGATGTGACACAATCATTATTGCTCTCATCATGTTTATCCCATACTCCTCGTCATCATTTCAACAGGTATTCTAGACTGTCTAGACACACCAAGAGATTTTGCTCATCTGTTTGCATGTCGGCTTGATTAGGACGACAGACAACAGTATAACAGATTAAAATGGCCTTCAGTGATGGAAGACTAAATGCTCATGTCCTTTTCATTGGCCAACCATATCAAACTTTACTAACTTTACAGTGACATCATCACAGACAACTTTTATATGTTAAATATCAGTAATCTTATTAAAACTGTCAGATTGTAACATCCTAAAATGTTGTTCTATCATAACAAATATAAACATTATAATGGTCAATCTAAGAAAAAGTATTTTGGACACTTATGCTGCCTTCACGCCCTATCGGAATAATCCTACATCCCACAAATGTTTGCTGATAGGGCAAGCGCTAACAATTAGCTGTATTTAGAAAAATGTATAAAACTTGCCATTCACTACAGAAACCGTACTCTTCTCCACCATGTTGATATTTTGCATCTCCTCCCAACTGGGAAACTCGGGTACCAAAATTATCTCAGAGTTTCCCAGTCGTAATTACGACTTGAGGGGTCGTTCATGTGTAACTTCCAAGAGGGAAACTTGTATTTTCGATCATTCAGAAATCACGTGAAGGCAGCATTAGAAATGTTTGAATGTCATTGCATTATATAACAAAATATCAAAGCAAGTGGCACACAAGAGCTTTTATCCAAAATTACATTTTCAAAGCCATTTTTACAATTACTTTGAACAAAATGTGATTTTAAGTGGCTGTATGATGTCAGTTCCCTTCAAGTTCACGCAGTCGTTTCACTGTAAAAAAATATATATATATTTTAAAGGTAAATGACTGTAAAAATGCTACAGTAAAAAACGTTAATTGGTTAATGGGTAGTTACCTTAAAATATACGGTAACATATTTTTATATTTTTAAAAAGACATTACGTGTAGTTTTATGGAAACATTTTGTAAAAATATATATATATATTTTTTTTAAGTTAAAAAGTACAAGAGAGAACATGTACCTTTTACGGTAAATTATTATTAAAATTACGGTTAAAAAAAAGCAATAATCAATCGTTCCCAGAATTCCCTGCGTGACCCAGTTCATTTCATTATATTTTATGGGAATAGTTAAGTTTCTTCTTATTTTTAATATCAGTTATGTACTTTGGGGTGTTCTGTGTTATATCTGATATAGTTTAGTTAATGTTTATTGTATTATTTTAATTTCACATGCATTACCCTGATGGTGTTGTGTTTGTGTGAGTGACACTGAAACGTGTTAACCGTATTTTTACAGTGAATTTAACAGTATTTTTTTAGTGTTCGTTACTTCATCTATACATGTTTAACTACTTTCGTCTTAATTTTAAAGAATATATCTATTGTTTTATCGTGTGAAATGTTACAAACTTCTATTTGTGGAATGTTTTGCTTGAAACCCCACTTAGTTCACTGACAATGACACTATTTGATTAAATTACTAAGCAAATCTCTTTCCCCCAACAGCTTGGCCTTGTACTCTATGTATACTATGTAGCTACTCTTGCTTATACTGAGGGCTAAGTGGCTTACAAGCAGGTCTAATCTGTGTAGGAATGGCATACAGTAACCTATCAACTCAATGCCTCTAGGAAAACGATAGGATTATGTAATAATACAATGTAGAACGACAATTCCAAACAATGTTACTTTGTTTTCTGATTAAATGTGTCATCGTTCTACGTCATTTATTTACCGACACGCAAAATAAGGCGTAATTCAACCTTTTACTGTTAAGGTAAAGTGCCATATATGTATGTTTTTGGGGTATTAACCGTGTCATGAAACTACTAGCATTCTTTTGAACTGGCCCACACCTGTTTGCGCCTGCGCGATACATCATATTCGTTCCATTATTTTGTCCAAATTCAAATTTGAAACCGAATCTCTGTCATGAGATACGTATCTGTGATTCTCAACCGTGAGCTCAGGGTGATATAATCTCACACGGGGGTGTCATTACGCATTAAAATATAACAAAATTGCTCACGGTAGTCAATCCGAATCGATATAATTTCATTAGCGTATTTGATTAGTTATACCGTAATACCGGTCACTGTGTTGTGTCCATTGCTCGCTCTTCCTACGTTCCCTGAGACACATGATGCGCCCACGTCTTATATAGGCTACGGAGAAATAAAGATCCAAACATGTCATGTATATACAGTGTATCTGCTTTAAAGTGTTGAAACGAAAAAACCCGGCAAAACATACAGAACAAACACTGCAGCCTTTCCGAATTGGGCACATCAGACCAACAAGTTGGAGAGATTGCTCGCGGTCACCGTATAGCTGCTGTACTCACGTATCTTGTGATGAGGCTCCGAATGGTGCTGAAATCCATTCTGCCCGAGCCGCTCCAGGTGCGCTGTCTTCTGTTTCTCTATAGTAGAATGGGCACATAAAACGCTAGCTGATCATTCTATCAACTCTCTGATACATGACTGTCTCCTGCGGTCTTTTTTCGGCTTGTCAACTGACAGTCCTGCACGACTACGGCGATTATGACATCTAATGATCACCTATTGAAATGAAGAAGGCTACTATAAAGTCCAAACACTGTCATAGTGTCATGCTTCCTCGGTGTCACCTGCATACACACTGGAATTGAGGGGAAAACGCCAAGCTCTCCTTTTTCAAGGGTTTGCCTTAATAGCCACTTCTTCCATGTCAAGTGTACCTACGGGCTATTCTATGGTGTACTGACGTACTCACTCTCCTATCTCGGTGTAGTAGAGCCCTCTCGAGTTGCACCGGAGACGTCATGAGCACCGTGCGCGCACGCGCAGTTTTTAGCGTTTACACTCTCCCGCCCACGGTGATTTTTAGCCTTCCCTTCGGTTACACCCAATCCAGTTACTGGTAATCAGTCTCAAGCAACAAACCACTTAACCATGTCAAGTGGTACCATTTTAAATTATCCACATTACATAATGTGACAGAACTTGATAGCTCATAATTTTATGGAAATTTCTTTTTTCTTTTTTAAATAATAACAATATTAAAACAATAATTAATCATTTTTAATTATAAAAAAACAAATATCAAGTACAATTATTTATTAGCTTCTGTAATAATAGCATAGATCTTATTGTATTGTAATACTTAATTGCATTATTAATGATAAAGTCTCATAATTATTCATTAACTTTAGTCATAAGTGAAGGCTGATAAATATCTGGTCATTTTCAGATTATCGGCATCAGCCAGTAAACATGCTCTCTAAAAGGAATAGTTCACCCAAAAACGAAAATTCTCTCATCATTTACTCACCCTCATGCAATCCCAGAGGTGTATGGCTTTCTTCCATCTGCAGAACACAAATAAAGATTTGAGAAGAATATTTCAGCTCTGTAGATTCAATGCAAGTGAATGGGGTTCAAAATTTTGAAGCTCCAAAAGCACATAAAGGCAGCATAAAAGTAATCCATATGACTTCAGTGGTTAAATCCATATCTTCTGAAGCGATATGATCGTTGTGGGTGAGAAACAGATCAATATTTAAATCCTTTTTAACCACATATCTCCATTTTCACTTTAACGGTCTTATTCTTTTTTTTTGTTGTTGGGACATTTGCATTCTTCATGCATATTACAACCTACTGGTCGGGACTGGTCTAAAGGGGAGATTTATAGTAAAAACTGACTTAAATATTGATCTGTTTCTCACCCACAGTTATCATATCACTTCAGAAGATATGGATTTAACAACTGGAGTCGTATGGATTATTTTAGGATTCCTTTATGTGCTTTTTGAAGATTAAAATTTCTGACCACTATTGACTTGCAATGTATGGACCGACAGAGCTGAAATGCTCTTGTAAAAGTCGTTGTTAGTGTTCATCAGAAAAAAGAAAGTCATACACGTCTGGGATGGCATGAGGGTGAGTAAATTGAGATCATTTTTATTTGTGGTTGAACTATCCCTTTAAGCAATAACAGAAGTGCTCTCCCTTCTGTCACTTCAAACATTTTAAGGGAGTTTGTGTAAATATTGTGTAAAATAAGTGTTCTTTTAATTTGAGCACATTTATTTTCATCTACTTTGCTTTCATTAAATGTAATTATATATATTGTCATTATATAGACCACAATGCTCTCTGTATTTTTGTGGGGGGTTTTCTGGTCACAAAGTGTATCATTATTGAAAAAAACCCTTTTTTTTGTATGTATTATTAATGGAGCACCATAATTTGTGTGAAAAGAAATATTTTTTGTAATTTATTTTTTTAAGGGTGGCGAGGGAGAGTTTTATCCCACACTTGGGATAAAAGGCACCCTTGGGTGTTATAGTGATTGTGTAAATATATAGGTAGTAGTTATAGGGAAAAATTTGTCAATTTAGGCAAGTGCCTTTGAGCAAGATGCTTTTTTGAGTGACAAATTAAGATAATGCCTATTCAAAATTACCAGTTCAAAAAATGGTTAACCAATTTCTGTTAATTTCAATCCCATATGACATTGAAGAACATTTCAAGTATTCTAAAAACAAATGAATCTCCACTGTGATTGAATCAGTTAGTGTGACCCCACTAAACAAAAACAATGTGTTTTATAGGGGCCTTTAATCCCTGCAACAGGTGGGTCATTTTACCCTGAAATACTATCCTTTCGCTTATTGGACAGTTTAAAAACAAAATACACAATTATTTTTTATTTAATCACCTTGAACAAAAAATAAAATGACAAATAAGTATTTTGTCTCAAAATAAATGTTATAATTTCAGGGATTCTTATTAGTTACACAAATTTGCAACATTTAAAAAATGATTAAATATGAGATCAAATTACCTCAAAATCAAACGTTAGTCATTGCACGTGATCCGGATTATTTTGCAGTGAAATGTGACTGTGATAGTTTTTGTTGCTATTTAGTGTTTTGGGAGAAAATAAAATGAAAAGTGCCTTTTACCCCATGGGGCTTTTAGCCCCGATGTACCTTAATAATAATAATAATAATAATAATAATAATAATAATAATAATTAACGGATTTATTTTGTAATTGTTTTGTTGTATTGTAGTGGTTACATGAATATTCAGTTTAAGTTAAAATCAAATCAAATCACTTTATTGTCACACTATCATGTACACAAGTGCAACAGTAGGTGAAAGTCTTGTGTGCAGTTCCGCGCAACATAGCAGTCATGACAGTGACGAGACATATACCAATTAGCCTACAATAAACAACATATTTACACAACATAATTTACATATCAAATGTACATATACTTACACAACACAATACAATGTAATATACAATGTACAGTAAACAATACACACAATATAGAATAATACACCCACACAATATAGAATACACAGTTGAGATAGAATTCATATGATTTTCGTTTAAAAAAAATAACGTTCGACCCAACTAATACACTGTAATATGATGTTTGTATTTGTTATCTATTTGTATCCACGAACATAAATTATTTTGCGCTTGTTTGGGTAACAAATGTAGATAGGAACACTTTCCAAAGTCTCATTTTCCAGTCGGCTATTTTTCCGCTGCGCACCGCTGCTGTGTGTTTTCCGTTCTCTGTCCGACTGTGGGCGATTTTCGGCGGGTACCGTTAAAATGGCGCTGCTCTTGCCAGGAGCTGAAGACCACCGGAGGAAAAGCGACAGTGGATAAAATCACACTGCCGACACCGCTTCTGCTCGTACGGGAGGTGGAATTAACTCCACTATGGCGACGCTCGATCAGAAATCACCCAACGTGCTTCTGCAGAGTCTGTGCTGTAAGATCACGGGCAAGAGTGAAGGTAAAGAGACACTTAACACCCCAGTCATTACATCACTGATCTATCAGACAGCCGCTCAAATGTGATTATTTTGTTATGTGGTGAACTAGGTTGTAACTATGTGGTGTATTGCCTTGAAACTGGACTGTGTGTCATGATGTTGTATGATGGAGAGTCAGATATGCACGGATGAGACGCTGAAAGAGGATCATGGGCCCTGGTTCAGTCGGAATAATGGACCGTTATGCTTTAAACCAAATCTGTTAGGATGAGCAGCATACTATTGACCTAATGCGCAGCCTATAAGAACATATGAGTGTTAAATAAGGTATCAGTGCTCTGCCTCATATAATGTATTTAATACGACCCAACAGTTTACTATAGACATAAACAGATCAGAAATAGACGTTGCAATGTATTGTTGTACATTCAGTTCACTTTTCACAATACATATTTTTCTAAGGCATCTTTAGAGAGAATAGTGCCTTTTATAATTTCTCATAATAGTCCTTGCAATATGCAATAGGAGGTATCGGTCTGGCACATGAGTTATGAATCCGTGGAACTAGAGAATTTGTTTATGTAGAGACAGCAGATTTGATATTATGACTCTTGGTCTTAGAAGTTCTTTAAGGTATAGTTCACCCAAAATTGAATATTCTCATCATTTACTCATCCTCATGCCTTCCCAGATGTGTAAGACTTTCTTTCGTCTGCTGAACACAAACAAAATTTGTTACAAGAATATCTCAGCTCTTTAGGTCCTCACAAAAAATGTGAATGGGGTTCAAAACTTTGAAGCTCCAAAAAGCATATAAACACAGCATAAAAGCAATCCAGTGATTTAATCCATGTTTTCTGAAGCAATCTAATCGGTTTTTGGTGAGAACAGGCCAAAATATAATCCTTTTAACTGTATATCTTTCCTTTGGATTCAATCTTGGCACAATCATGATTTCAAGCTCGATTATACTTCCTGCTGCTTGACGCATGGACAGAACGCTAGATGGTGCTAGAAAATGTAATCGAGTTGAAAGTCATGATTGCAAAGGAAACAGCTTATGTCAAGATTTATAGTGTAAAAGGAGCTAGATATTTTTTCAACCAAAAAATGATTATATCGCTTCAGAGGACATGGAATTATCTACTGGAGTTTTATGGATTACTTTTATGCAGCCTTTATGTGCATTTTGGAGCTTTAAAGCTTTTGACTCCATTCACTTGCATTGTATGAACCTACAGAGCTGAGATATTCTTGTAAAAATCTTCATTTGTGTTCAGCAGACAAAAGAAAGTCATACACATCTGGGATGGCATGAGGGTGAGTAAACGATGAGAGAATTAAAATTTTTGGGGAACTATCCGTTTAATGCCTTTTATATAACAAGAGGCCCATTTGGCTCTTAATATAGATGTGGGCTAGATCTTTTTAGAACTGTTAAATGTATTTTATGGCTGGATATCACAATGCTTGCTCCATTATGTCGCTTTATTTTCACTTCTGTACTCCAGATGTGTTTTTTTTTTTTTTGATGATGATGATGATTCTTGCACATTGTTGTAAATGCAGAAAAAAAGCTTTCGTTATTTTCTATTTTTATTGAGTCTTCTGGCATTGTTCCCAGCCGATGTAGCCCATCAGTTCCAGTACGCCGTGCGGGTCATTGGGAGTAATTACGCACCCACCATTGAACGGGATGAGTTTCTGGTGTCTGAGAAAATTAAAAAGGAATGTGAGTAATCTGAAACCCCGAAATCCTTCCACCTGCTTTATTCAAAAGAACAAATACGCATTGAGGCCTTCATTGAACATGATGTGCATTCTTTTACCCATTACTTTAAACCTGTCAGTCCAGTCTTAGATAATAGTGCACAAACTGACAATATGTGTTTAGTTGATGAAGCAGATAGTTATAGATATACATGTCATGTACTTTTGTTGGTTTGTTTTTTTGTTTCAGTGTTGAAACAAAGGAGAGAGGCAGATGCCGCCCTTTTCTCTGAGTTGCACCGAAAGCTTCAGACCCAGGTTGGCACTCGTCATCTACCTAATCAGTTTTCAGTAATTACTATTCATAATGCTTCGATTTGATATTGTGACCCTTGGTCTTAAAAGTTCTTAAAGGGATAGTTCACCCAAAAATAAAATTCTCTCATCATTTACTCACCTTCATGCCATCCCAGATGTGTATGTTTTTCTTTCTTCTGCTGAATACAAACAGAAGATTTTTAGAAGAATATTTCAGCTCTATAGATCCATACAATGTAAGTGAATGGGGTCCAAAATTTTCAAGCTCCAAAATGCACAAAGGCAGCACAAAAGATACCTAAATGACTATCACTGTCTTAAGAAGCAATCCAATCAATACAGAACAGCGTATTGATTATAATATGGTGATGTTTCTGTTGAACAGGGTGTGTTGAAACACAGATGGTCCATTTTATACCTTCTGCTCAGCCTCTGTGAGGACCCAAGGAAGCCGTCCGGTCGGGTGCCTGTATGAAATATTTCCACTGTTCTTCATATACACTTCACAACAACACAGATTTGGGCTAGACAATTAACATTTTTAACAGATATTTTAGCACTGTATTAAACTAAATGAAAAGAATAAGTCGGAGGTTAAATTCTCTTACCTCCCCCAGGTGTGCAGTTATGGACCTCTTATTGCTCAGGCTTTGCCCCGTGATGTCCACTCTACCCCGTTCTACTACGCCCGTCCCCAGAGCCTTCCTCTTAGTTACCCAGAGCGCTCTGCAGCCGCCCACAACTCCAGCATGGCCACCAGTGGCATCAGCAGTATGGGGGTGTTCACGATCAATGGGCCTGGGCCGACCCCTCCATCACTTATTACCGGGTGAGTGAAACAGCAGCAACATCTAGTGTACAGTTAATCAAAAATGACACAACATGGGTCTGGGTAGCTCAGTGAGTATTGACGCTGACTACACCCCTGGAGTTGCGAGTTCAAATCCAGGGCATGCTGAGTGACTCCAACCAGGTTTCCTAAGCAACCAAATTGGCCCGGTTGCAAGGGAGGTTAGAGTCACATGGGGTAACCACCTCATGGTCATGATTAGGGGTGTGTGGTAAGGGGAGCGTGGTAAGTTATGCATGGATCGTGGAGAGTAGCATGAGCCTCCAGTGCTGTGAGTCTTCGCGGTGTCATGCACAACGACCCACTTGATAAGATGCATGGATGGATGGTCTCAGAAGCGGAGGCATCTGAGACTTGTCCTCTGCCACCCGGATTGAGGTGAGTAACCGCGCCACCACGAGGACCTACTGGGAATTGGTAGTGGGAATTGGACATTCCAAATTGGGAGAAAAGGGGGGTTAAAAAAAATGACCATGGTACATAATGCAATCAAACCAGACATGTGATAGTAGAACAGTTCACATTTAGATCAGTGCCTGTTTATAGGTCAAATTTGGTTTGCATTGTTTGTCCAAAAAAACATGTTTCCTGAAGAAGTAATTTAATGGGAACTCCAATAAGAACTCTCCCATTTCTTTGTTTATAGTTCAATGCAACTGAATTTAGATTCTTTTATGTAAGTGATATATCTCTTTATGTCTAGAGGAAATCTCATCAGTCTCCTCTTCAAAAAATTAAGTTTAAATTTTAGATATGGATTTGGCCTGTTATCCACTAAAATAATTGTTTTTCAAGTAGTTTACCCAAAAATTACAATTCTCTCATCGTTTACTCACCCTTATGCCATCCCAGATGTGTATGACTTTATACTTCTGAACACAAGAAGATTTTATAAGAGTATATCAGCTCTGTAGGTTCATAGGTCCGTAAGTCAACAGGGTCCAAAACTTTGAAGTAATTCATGTGACTCCAGTGGTTTAATCCATGTCTTCTGAAGCTATTTTATAGCTGTGGCTGAGAAACAGATCAACGTATGTCCTATCACATATCACCTTTGTGCATATCACCACCTACTGGGCGGGGAGGAGAATTAATAGTAAAAAAGGACTTGAATATTGATCTGTTTCTCACCCACAACAACCATAATATTGCTTCTGAAGATATAGATTTAAGCACTGGAGTCGTATGGATTACTTGTATGCTGCCTTTATGTACTTTATTGAGCTTCAAAGTTTTGGACCCTGTTGTCTTTTATTTTGTGGACCTACAGAGCTGAGATCATCTTCATTTGTGTTTAGCAGAAGAAAGAAAGTCATACACATCTGGTATAGCATGAGGGTGCATAAATGATGAGAGAATTTTCATTTTTGGATGAACTATTCCTTTAACAATCTAAAAAACTTGGTGCTTCATTCATGTAATTGTTTGTTTGTTTGTTTGTTTTGCATTACATTATTTCTTAACATTTAGGTGACTCCAGTCCCAGATTACTTGATCTCCATTACCCAAAATAATGCAGTCTGTGACCAATCATTTGTTTTGCTTTTCTTAGTAATGTTAAAATTTGTTGTTGATGTGGCTGTTGTATTTCCAGCATGTTTAATTGGAGCACTGGGCCCTCATTTATTTTTGATGCGGCTCTCTAGCGCCTGGAGCACTTAAGTTATTTTAAATATAGCCATGTGCTCATAGCCTTTGATTAACTGATTACTGGATCCATTTTACAGTAAATCTGTTAGACCAACAGCATCATTGAAATGTCTGAACCTCATTGTCATTATTTGTTTAATGCACACCTTTACAACGTAATTAGTGAATTCCCACAGGTATTGATAATGGGTATGCATCTCAAGAAAATGGTGTTTGAGGTGGAACTGAATGTAGTGAAAGGGCATTGCAAATATCTTTTGACCTGCCTAGAATATTTCTTTTAAATTATGAAGTATGGAGAGAATTTTCCGTGTGTTTGTTTTTTAGACCTGGTCCACAGGCAGTCGGTGAGTCTATGAGAGGGTCTCGGCTAGCCTGGACTCTCCCAGTCTCTTGTTCCCCCTCTGGGCCAGGTACTGCTCCACGGCCTACCAGTGGACCATCTGCCAGCCCAGTACCCAGAGTCCCACAAAGACCACGACGGGACGGAGATGGCAGCGGTGAGTTTCTGCAGCCAGAATGATTGACAATATTCAGAGGAAATCAGTTCTTGCATGTCTTTACAGTCTGTTGATCTAAAACGGCAAAAAAATAAACATTTCCTTCTAATCCAATTTGCACAGATGCGGTAAAGAAGCCATTCAAGTCCTCTGGCCTTAATTTGCACTCCTTTACAGGCATTCGATACAGAACTGCCGGTGTTCTTAAAGAGACAGTATCGATTTTTTTTTTTAGCATTTGTTCTACAAATTGATTTAAATACTTATAGTACAAGTTATGCATTAAACAATAAACAAGATTTTGTACTATTTTTTTTTTTTTTAATGTATCAAGTTTGCCTCCGTTTAATGTTCCTTTTTCAATGAGAATACAAGATACTGAGCTACTGAAAGGTGTTTAAGATGCAGTCGACCACACGGCACCTTTCTCTTCACATTCATGACAGATATATGACTGTAACCTTTACAGCACTGTTATATAAATTCTCTTTCTTTCTGTCGCTTGCTCTGGGCAGCTGAGATTGGGGAGGCGGCTCTCGTTCGAGACATTCTGTACGTTTTCCAGGGGATAGATGGAAAGTTCATAAAGATGTGCAGTCCAGAAAACTGCTACAAAATCGATTCAAAGGTGATTTATTATTAAAAGGAAAGTTCTAGCAAAATGAAAATTCTGTCATCATTCATTCACACCCTCATGTTGTTCCAAAAAAAGATGAAAGGAACCTCAGATGGCGATTGAGGTTATTCTGCCTATCATATCTTTTGTGTTCCTTGAAAGAAAGTCATATGGGTTTAGGACAACATGAGGGGAGTAAAAGATGACCGAATCTTGCTTTCATTATTTTTTCTGATCCTGTTCTTTTATTTATCTTTCTCTCTCTGGCCTTGTACTTTCTTTATGATGTTACTCACTTCTAAGGTTGAAACGATATGTTGATTTCCTGGTGTAACTTGATTATGCAATGCACGCGTTCTCAATTTTCATGCTTGATTGCTCTATAGCAGCGGAGACAAAGAAAATGGAGCAAATGGGGACAAACGACAAGAACAAACTATAAGAGGCCATGAAAAGTTTGGAATTACTTCATGTTAAAGGGATTGTTCTCTTAATTTACTAACTCTCGTGCCATCCCAGATGTGTATGAATTTCTATCTTCCACTGAACACAAGTGAAGCTTATAGAAGAAAATCTCAGCTCTATTGGTCCTTTCAATGCAAGTAAATGGTGGCCAGAACTTAAAAGCAAATAAAGGCAGCATAAAAGTAATCTCCAGTGGTTACATCCATGTCTTCGGAAGCAATATAATAGGTTTGGGTGAGAAACAAATTGATATTTAAGTCCTTGTTTTTATTTTTTATTTTTACTATAAATTGTCCTACCTGCCCAGAAGGTAGCTATATGCATAAAGAATACGAATCACCAAAAAAAGAAGAAAGTTAAAATAGATATTTATAGTAAAAACAGAACTTATTTGATCTTTACCGCACTTATCATATCACTTCAGAAGTCATGGATTAAACCACTGGAGTCATATGGATTACTTTTATGCTGCCTTTATGTGCTTTTGGAGCTTAAAAATTTACTTGCATTGGGTCACACTTAATTTTTCAGTGTTCATATTACTGTGTATTTACAAAGGTAATTACTGATTAATACTAAGCTTATTACTATTAGAGGTCGACCAATAGATTTTCCCGATACAATAACTAAGGTGGTGGAAAAAGACGATTAAAGTGGTCGATTATTTATTTATTTATTTATTTATTTTATTATTATTGGTTTATAAAATAATAATAAAAATGTCTTAGTCTTTCCTTACTATGAAAGGCAAAGCCATTGAGGCTAAAAGAGTCCAAAATGAATAAAATCCCAAAAGCACTTTATTGTGCAGCAAGTATCCCAATAATTACCAGAGAAATAAAGTTTTGGTGCATAACGTGGGACTTTCAACTATAAACAAGTTCAAAATCCATCGAGACTCTTATTTTGAAATGGCAGAGACTTTGTTGCAGTGCTACGCAAGTATTTACAAAATTACATTTTTAACAGAATTATTTATGTATTTTTTGCTTGTTTGTTTTGCCTTTTTTATATTCACGCTTATCATACTTGTACAGAAAATAAGGTATGATTGAAAAAAAGACAAATGAATAGGCTAGTCTATAAATAAAAATAAAGAAATAAATTCTTAAAGGAATATCCATATGTCATGTTTTTAAAACAAGATTGCTTAACCACCCAAAAATGATAGAATTAAGTAGGGCTGCAGCTATCTGTTTCATTATTTCTTTCTCTTTCAATGTCCATTTCTTTAAAATTGTCTCATTGACACACAACCACCCATATGCCTATAATAGCTGTCACACCTCTGGTTATTAATACTAGTGTGTGCGTCTTACAAGAATGATATTTCATGAAATTGGCTTGATCTTCTAAAGCAAGTCCTAAATAACCACTCACTACTTTAATTAGGAGGGGGGAAAAGGCTGCTAAACTCATTTGATAATTAAGAGAAAATCTAATTACCAATCTTTCATCCATAATTACTAAAATCAGCAAAACAGGAAAAAAACAAAAAATACCAATATCTGAAACTTTAATTTTAAATGTTCTATAACCACTGAGATAATAGGAAGTAATTATGAGCAGAATGTTCTCATGTAGCATTTCTCATAAATGTGCTTGTCATGTGAGGTTTTTACAGCAAGTTCTTTTTTAAACAGTCGAGGGCAAATGTAGTCACTTCAGTAAGTGAATTATGGGAAATGTAAAAGCATTGATCTAACCGTCAGCCTCATGAATCTGTTTTCTTCTCACGGCTCCCAAGGCGTCTTTTTTTTCCCCCAGGCAGACGTTACTGTGAATCAAAGATAATCGATCAGGTATCCTTTTAAAGTATCACTGTTCAAATGGATCCATTTGTTTGGATGAGAATAGTTTGCTTTTACATTTTACATCAATTGAGCTGTGCTGGGTGAATAGACCTTCTGAGTGGCCGAACTAACTAACATTATCGTTGAGTTTCTATGATACAGATTAAGACCAGCCCATTTCAGTTTGGATTTGTGTGCTCAACCCCTGAGGAGACTGTTATGAATTCCTAAAGAGCCAGACACACAAAACTTCAAATTAAACTCTATATTAATGACATATTTTATATAATACATGCATACCATTGATCTGTATATAAAGAACCCATTAATTAAGTTACTTCCACCAGAAGCTCAATCCAAATGATCCTTGCGCCAGTGTTTAATTTACATCTTTTCTTGGCTCTTGGAGCATTGTAAGGGGAAAGAAATGAACCATAATTAAATGAATTTTGTCTGAAATGCCTGGGATTTACAGTAGCTTCTTTCTCTTGCTCTGTCTCGCTTTGTATAAAGAAGAAATATGAAAGAGCTGGTTGTCTGTTGCGGAACAGTGCGCTTTGAAAGAATTTAGGAGACCTTTACAAGTGAACAATTCATCAAAGGATAAATTGACCTTTATTAAATTATATTAAAAAGTTTTTTAGTGTTGAGGGGAAGAGATGAGCCAAAAGTAGCACAGCTAGAGATGGATTGGGGTCTTTTATGGAACATCTATTATTATACACCGAATTCCTAGAATTTCTAAGACAAAATATTATCCGTTGTTTATAGATTGGTTGGATTGTGAAAAGGGGTAGGGGGAAAAAAATTGAAACTTGCATGGAAGAAATTAAACAGGGGCAATTTAGATTTTCATTTTTGGAAGGTATTGTGATGCCTGGATCATACTACTGTTCTGCTGGTCATCAGTCAGCAAATAATAGTGTTTTTTGTTTGTGTGTGTTTTGAAGGTGCCACTATGTAAGTCTCTAAGAGACACTAGCTGTAGGCTGGCTGAGCTTGGATGGCTTCACAATAAAATCAGAAAATACACTGATTCACACAGCCTGGACCGAGCTTTCGGACTTGTTGGACAGGTGACATTAAGACACGCATCATATGCAGCTTTAAACATCTCATATTTTAAATATATAAATATTTTTATACATATTTTATACACTATAAATACAATGGCATGAAAAATTATGTAAACCATTTGGAATTTCCTGCATTTATGTATAAGTTTGTCTTAAAATCTGGTTTGATCTTCATCAAAGTTACAATATTGAACAAACGCTGTTTGAACTGTTGACACACAAATTATTGTATTGTTCTTGTACACACTGAATACATCATTCAAACTTTCACAGTGTTGGTTAGAAAAAGTATGTGAACCCCTAGGCGTATTATGTCACCTAACGCTAATTGGAGTCAGGAGTTGGCAAACCTGGCATCCGATTAATGAAACAAGATTGGAGGTGTGGGTTAGAGCTACTTTGACTTATAAAAAGAGTTTGCGATTTACAAGAACCATCTGCCTCGTAAAAAAGAGATTTCGGAAGGCCTACGATCAAAAATTGTTGCGTTGTTGAAAGGGTTACAAAGTTATCTCGATATTCATCTGTTCACAGTTAAACAGTTTGTCTATATATAGCAATTGTGTGGCTACTCTCCCTAGAAGTGGCCGTTCAGCCAAGATGGTAAAAAAAGAATCCTATAGTGACCGCTAAAGAATTGAGGCAACCTTTGAAACTAGTTGACATCTATGTTTATGAGTCTACTATACGGAAAACATTAAACAGGCATTGTGTCCATGGCAGGACACCACGAAGGAAGCCACTGCTTTCCAGCAAAAACATTTCTGTGCACCTGAAGTTTGCCAAAGACCACCTTGACACTCCAATAAAATATTTTGTGGACTGCTGAAACTAAGGTCGAATTGTTTGGGAGAACACGTGGCACTACGTATGGCATAAAAAGGGCACCGCATACAAACATGTAAATATCATCCCAACGGTGAAGTGTGGACCTCTTGCCGTCATCAAGGGATGTATTCCCAAGTTTATGAAGATATCCTACAAGATATTGTCAGGGTGGCTGTGCGCCAGCGGTTGGAAAATAAAAAATGGCACTCCATGTCAAAAAAACCCCTGCACTACAGAATAGCTTAAAAAAAGGACATCCACCGTTTGGAGTGGCCCAGTCAGAGCCCAGACTTTAACCAAATAGAGATGCTGTGAAATTACCTCAAGAGAGCCGGTCACACCAGACATCCTCAGAATATGGCTGATCTGAAGCATTGCTTTGCAGGTCTAATCCACAACTACCAGAAATGCTTGGTTGAGGTTATTTCTGCCAAAGGAGAATAGACCAATTTTTAAATCCAAGGGTTCACTTACTTTTTCCACAGCAAGTGGAGTGTTTAATGGGATGTGTTCTATAAAGACAGGAAAGCTAATAATTGTTTGTGTGTTTTTAGCTTAAGCACATTGTTTGTCTATACCTGTGACTTTGATGAAGATGAGATCCCATTTTATGACCACTTAATGCAGAAAACCAGCATATTCTAAAGGGTTCACATACTTTTCTTGCCACTGTATCCCTACACTAGTTTTATTTCAGTACACATATTTGACTGACCAGAAACATCTCAGTATTGTTTAGGCACCACTTATGGTCATCTCTCTCTTTATTCTCAGAGTTTTTGTGCTGCCTTACATCAAGAGCTGAAAGAATACTACCGGCTGCTGTCTGTACTGCATGCACAGGTGATTACAAGACAACGTCATTCACAGGTGAGACGGTGACACATTGATTTACACAGATGTGTGTTTTTAGCTGCAGGTGGAGGATGATCAGGGTGTAAATGAGGCCTTGGATAGCTGTCTGACTCTAAGAAGACTGCTGGTATGGACCTACGACCCCAAAGTTCGGCTGAAAACACTGGCGGCCCTCGTGGACTACTGCCAAGGTTAGAGATGAGACAACTCGTGGCTGCAAATACAAAAACAACACAAAAAAGAAGAATTTGTGACAGTACATTTTAAAGGATAATAATTGTAAAATATAAATCTAGTTACCATTAGTGACAGACACCAAAGCTTTATTTTGTATCATACTGTATGTGGCTTTGGCAAATTTCATCTAGTTTTTATGCATTAGTTTATGGCATCTTTCGGGTGTATGCCTTTTGTCAGCTCCAAACATGCCACACCAAAGTTGTAGGATTATAATCAATTGTGAACAGTAAAATTACACTTGGATGATCAGAATTCATTTTGAAAACATAATGCCAGTATGAACGACATTGTTTCTAAACTAGGGGTCTTCAACTATTTTCAGACCAAGTACCCCTTGATTGGTAGAGAGACTGAGCTGGGACCCCCATTGCATAAAATTGAGTTGCGTTTTATGCCTATAAAAACGTGGATGGTAGGCTTCCATATTATTGTATGTATACTTTGTGATGTTTACATTGCAAAGCCATTGAAATAATCATTAAATGCTGCCCTGTTAAAAAGACCAGCTAAAACTGGCATAAGCTGGTTTTAGCTGGACGCCCAGCCTGGTCATAGCTGGTCAGGCTGGTTTTAAAGGGGTTTTGAAACCTTTTTTTAGCTGGTAATGCTGATCTTAGCTTGTCAGTCTGGTCTTAGCTTGTCAGTCTGGTCTTAGTTGGTGAGGATGGTCTTAGCTGGTGAGGATGGTCTTTACTGGTCAGAATCATCTTGACTAGTCAGTCTGGTCTTAGCTGGTGAGGATGGTCTTAGCTGGTGAGGATGTGCTTGACTAGTCAGTCTGGTCTTAGCTGGTGAGGATGGTCTTTACTGGTCAGAATCATCTTGACTAGTCAGTCTGGTCTTAGCTGGTGAGGATGGTCTTTACTGGTCAGAATCATCTTGACTAGTCAGTCTGGTCTTAGATGGTGAGGATGGTCTTAGCTGGTGAGGATGGGCTTGACTAGTCAGTCTGGTCTTAGCTTGTCAGTCTGGTCTTAGCTGGTGAGGATGGTCTTGACTGGTCAGAATCGTCTTGACTAGTCAGTCTGGTCTTAGCTTGTCAGTCTGGTCTTAGCTGGTGAGGATGGTCTTAGCTGGTGAGAATGGTCTTAGCTGGTGAGGATGGTCTTGACTGGTCAGAATCGTCTTGACTAGTCAGTCTGGTCTTAGCTGGTGAGGATGGTCTTTACTGGTCAGAATCATCTTGACTAGTCAGTCTGGTCTTAGCTGGTCAGTCTGGTCTTAGCTGGTCAGGATGGTCTTAGCTGGCCTCCCAGCCTGACCAGCTAAAGTGTTCAAACCCCCTCTGAAACCAGCTAACGGACCAGCCTGGCTGGGCTGGGCGACCATCTAAAACAGCAGGGATGTACAGCAGGGGTCAGCAACATTTTTTACATGAAGTGACATTTTTAAATTCCCCTGTAAATCTCTGTGCCAAACCTCCAAAAAGAGAGACAAAGACAGAAAAACAGACAGACTCTGACCATGCAGAATAAACTTTTATACGGTTACTAAAATGGAGTCTTCATCTCATGTGAGTGATCGATTCTATACTTATATTTTGAAAATTACTGTTGATTTCATTGAGTAAAAATGTGTAATGCGGAAAGCAATGACTGAGTGCACCTGGAATTATGTTGATTTGAGAGTCACGGTCTTGTGTGTATGGAACGTTAAGGACCATGTATGCCAGCTTGATAATCTCAGCATTAACTATTTATTTACACCAGGGAAGTACGTTATTGTTCTGAAAGCAGGCTGTCATCTGCTCAACTGAACAGCGCGGCCAACGCAAAGCAGACCTGTTTTCTCACGCGACCCTCCACTGCAGCGCTGCTGAACCTGATGTGTGTCACGCTTTGAGCAGCTCGTGATGAGCAGTGGTCGTGTTAAGGATTTGTCCAGGCTGCGCGCTTCTGCTGACTAGCGCTGTTTAGTCACACTGTAAGATTTGGCATACAGATGTGAAGGACTTCAACATGTCGATAGTTCATACTCCTGTGCAAGTGAGTGCTTATACAAAAGCCACCAATGGTGGATCAAACAATAATTTGCAGATCCCTTGCGGTACCGCTGCGGACCCCCTGTTGAAGACGCTTGGTCTAAACAATCATGTCAATCATGCAATTCTTTAATTTGGTGTTTTAGGGCATTTGGTTCCTAAAAGATTTGTATTATTCATTATAATTTTTTTTGGAGCAATTAAACCATATTTCACAGGCAAAAAAGTACTTTTTGTACTTTTTTAAAAAAAAATCTTTTTTTTTTTCTTTGTCTCTCAGGGCGTAAAGGAGGAGAGTTGGCCTCTGCAGTGCATGCTTACGGAAAGACAGGCGACCCCCATATGAGAGCGTTGATCCAGCACATTCTTGGTCTGGTGTCCCACCCTATTCTCAACTTCCTGTATCGCTGGATCTATGATGGGGAGCTGGAGGATACATACCATGAGGTCAGGACAAATATAAATTGCTGTCTTTGCAAACTTGCTCTCAGACATCCTTAAGAAGATTTGTTGCCAAGACTATAATTGAATTATTGTACTGGAGCAGTTATTTTTGTGCCAGGGGTTTTTAACCTTTACAGACCTGGGTGGGGATGCCAACCAAGCTTGGTTTTCTCATTGACACTGAAGAGTAACTTTGAACATTAACCAACATTACTAGATACTAGAGTATATAATCAGGGTTCCCCTTCTAAGTTTTTGTGATTTTTCCCAGGCCTGGATATTATTGGAAATTATTACAATCTTACTAAGCCATGGAAAATGGTACAATCCCAAATAGTCATGGAAATTTCCATAGAGAATATAAATGTTCCAGACTCACTTCTGAAATATTTCATCGGTTAGAAATTGCTCTCTGTAGAATTAGTGTTTATAAACCTATCCTGTAATCACAAATAACTGAAAATGTCTTTAAAAATGAATTGCTTAAGAAAATTAATTGCTTATTTGTCTATTGACAAATATAAAAACTGTTACATCAAACATGGGGGTATTTATTTTTGTATTTATTTTTTTTCCCCTGTTCTTCCCAATTTGGAATGCCCTATTCCCAATGCACTCTTAAGTCTTCGTGGTGGCGTAGTAACATCAATCCGGGTGGCGAAGGACGAAATCTCAGTTCACACTGTGTCTGAGACTGTCAATCCATGCATCTTATCACGTGGCGTGTTGAGCGCTTTACCATGGAGACCTAGCACATGTGGAGGCTTCACGCTATTCTCCGCGGCATCCACGCACAACTCGCCATGCGCCCCACTGAGAGCGAGAACCACATTATGGTGACCATGAGGAGGTTAACCCAATGTGACTACCCACCTTAGCAACCGGGCCAATTGGTTGCTTAGGAAGCCTGACTGGAGTCACTCAGCACGCCCTGGATTTGAACTTGTGACTACAGGTGTGGTAGTCAGTGTCTTTACTTGCTGAGCTACCCATGTCCCGTGATTATGTTTTTTGCCGTAATCGAGCAACCCTAATTCATGGGGTTAGAATCACATGACCAGCTGAATACTTCTCTCTGAATCTCAGTAACCACCCTGTGATTGGACACTTTCACTCGTGGATTTAATTAATCATGCTTGACTGTGAATAGGGACTTTCTGCGATGCCATCAGTAAATGAAAACTATTATGTTTGAACGATACTACATCCAAGCCTCTTGGTGTCCATGTTAGTCCAGATGACATAAACCAAAGAATTACGGAATGTACCTTTTTTAAAGGGATAGTTCACACAAAAATGAAAATTCTGTTGACATTTACACATTCACCCTCATGTTCATGTTCTGTGGAGAGAAAATTCATACAGGTTTGAACTCTCAGCCTTTTATAATATGGAGGCGTATCCCAAGCCAGTGTCCTTCTCATATTGGCACACTGTTGTATATCTTTGAAATACTGCTGCACTTGAGTTCAATTTAGTTTTCCAGACACATAAAGCACAGTCTTCTGCACACAGACGGTGAGATGAGAACAGATGAGGGTGTGTATAATAGGCTCTTTTTCTTCATTCCCTCTGCGGCACTCTTTCTCTCACTTATCCCCCCAATATCCCTCCTTCTAATTCTCCTTGTCCTTCTCCACCATTACTAAATGGACTCTATGAATCTTTCTTCACTTATTCTGTGCCCACTCACCTCAAAGTCTGAAGTCAATGGGCTCGAAAGAGTTATCGACCAATCAATGGCCAACTTCCCCTCCGCATGGGCACCAATCTGATGCTGATCCTTGTTATCAAAGGTTTTAATCTTCTTGGCGCTGAAGTGTAACTGGCTTTATCACTGTGTAAGCAGTGTTGAAGGTGTGTCCGTGATGGAGAGGGTTATATCGGTAATGTAACCAACGGTGCTGCTCTCCTCCGAGGCCAAATGTTTACGAGCTCCCCGTTTTGCTCGGCATCATTATTCTCAACAATTGTCATTTTAATAGACGCTGGGTTTGAAGTACTGATGTACTCTACTACTTTCGTTCTCTCTTTGTAATTACCACAAAAAAGTCACTGAGTGCATTACAGTGATGGTTGACTAGTTGGTGGAGGTCATTTATTTGTCTCTGAGTTGCTGTTTCATCAGTGGAAACCTTAAGGGACTCTCTGTTGGTTGTTATGGTTGTATGTGTTTTCCAGACTGAATGTTAGCCCTTTAATCTTGGGCCCACCAGAAAAATATCAAAATATTAATAATTGCAGTCTTGACAAACACAAAATAGGTATAATTTGAAAGTTTAGAAGCTGTACTTTACAATGCATGTAGGCATTATGACCAAAACTGAACAAGTGCTTGGAAATGTGCAGACAATTTGATAATTCTTAATAATTGTGCATTGGCATATTATTGTAATCAGCAAAAACAGCTTTGATCAAACTTGATCAAAAAGCCATGGCTCATACAACCTTTCTAAGTTGTTGGAAAGCTCTCAAAGAGTAGAATACAATCAGCCTTTTGTTTTACTCGCACACACAAAATATAGCAAGTAATAGCTATACAAAGCAAGTATGTGTCTAACATTTATGTTTCAAGTGAACAGGTGTTGCTCATATGCCACATTTTCAGTTATAACTATTCGAAAAATAAACAGGATTTCACAAACATTACATAGTGGAGGTGATTTATCTTTCAAACGAACCCACACACAAGGTATTCAGATGCATAGATCTTTAGATAATTGGCACAATGTGCACAGTGCACACAGCATCTGGCATCTTGCAATTCTGCTGAAAACACAATGGCTTTCCTGGATCAGATGACGCCATTGGAACTTATGTAGCTACATGGAACGCTAAACCTATCGGATTGGTTTCAGATCGGTGCAAAGTCATCCATATCTAGGCAGAGAGACATGTGATTGGTGACTGTTACATATGGCCTCCAGGAGATGCCGCGGATCAATGATGACTAAAATGGCACAGAATGAATCTCATTACTAAAATCATGTCTGCATGCTATGCATACCTTAAATCATTGTTGTGTTTGCATGTGTAATTAGTTCTTATGTACAATGATTTTATTTTATTTCTTTGGAGAGACTTTTGGACACATGGAGGCGTTTTTGTACACTGGGATCAATTATTTTTGTAATGCTATAGCTTTTGATTACTTTGATGTATCAACGCAAAATTTGATACAATTGATATGATTGGGAACAACACAAAGGCCACTTTTTTACACCCTGAGGTATATAATGTCAACAAAAAAAGGTACATTTTTGGTTTGTTTTTTGTGATTTTTCTTTCTTAAGCTTAGTCTCATCATTTATCATTATCTGTATCAATAAAAAAAATTTTTAGAAATCTTTAAAAATATGCATGGCAATATGCTTATTATAAGATGTTTGTTTGATAATTACCAAAACAGTCTAAACATTGTGGCTCAATTGTGCTTTCAAAACATTATTTTTTTTTCCCCCAGCCAGTCTGACATCTCACCAATGGCTCAATGACATGAGTTTAGGGTGGGGCTATTTGTTTGGTCAACCAAAGGCAGATGGGGGAATGTTCGAGAAAACATGTTTGAAAATAGTCGTTATTTTTGCACTTCTGTTTGGCAATGCTAGTGGCACAGAAATTGCACTCTTCACCTTTAAGACAACTAAAAAAAAGTCCTTTTCATCAAGTAATTCCTCTGACAAACAAAATGTGTGTTCAGTTCTTTGTAGCTTCAGACCCAACAGTGAAGACGGACAGACTGTGGCATGATAAGTACTCTTTGAGGAAGAGTATGATCCCATCCTTCATCACCATGGACCAGGCCAGGAAGGTACAGCACTCAAATATTTACAGTAAATAATGTACTTTTACATTGACTTTATAGGTGCAATCCACAATGGCTGAAACAATGGCATTATTGATCCAGGACTGAGCCCTGATAATTACAGATAATTATGGCACAATAGAGTGCAATGCCATGAGCGCAAATTTTGTAAATCAATGTTGTATGCTTCTGTTAAAACCATTAGTATATGTTATTTTAAATTAATGTAAAGGTATATTCTGGGTTCAAAACAAGTTATGCTCAATCAATAGCCTTACTGGCATAATAAATAATAATATAACAATATAAATAATTTAAATTTTTTATATATGTTTATATACTTATATATATGTTTATATACTTATATATCGAGGTTACCCTTAGTCACTTACAATAGTAGTGAATGGGGCCAATATTTGGAGGGTTTAAAGGCAGAAATGTGAAGCTTCTAATTTTATGAAAGCAAATAGTGAGTTCTTCTGTTAAAATGCATGTATTATTTGAGCTGTAAAATTGTTTAATCATTTTAGGTTTTCTTGACATAACAGGTTAGTAAATGATTTTATCACACTAAAATCATGCTAACACGCATATTGTTTATGCCTTGTGGCTATACTTTCAAAACTGAGTATTTTAATGTTTACGGATTTGCCCCATTCACTTCCATTGTAAGTGCCTCACTGGAACCCAGATTTTTGCTTCTTTTTATCTTTCCAAATAAATCCATATACATTTTTGTGGTAATCAGTCTTATGCCACAAATACTTCCAGTTGAGCTTAACTTGTATTGAACATGGAATATTCCTTTAAAAAAAGAATTATGCTGAATAACTACACTACCCATGATTCTGCAGAGAAAGATCCACTAATCAGAGAATTGTGGCAAACAGAGCTCGCCAAATGAGCTCTGCAGTGACCGCACGTCCATGACGAACTGTGATATCCGCACAGTCTAAAACTACTTATATATTTATATATATTTTAATATTTTATAATTAACTTAAAACATGTTTGTATACTTATAATCAACAACTTTAAATCAATTAAGTTTTTAATTTGATTACGTCACACGCAATGCTTCATGGGATTGTAGTTTAAGAGACCAGTTTCAGAGAACTGTTCAGAGACCAGTTTCCTTAAGAGTTCCGTTTATCCAAAAACGCTGTCTTTTGTAACTGATTAGGCAACTGTCTATGTTTTCGGATGCAGCCTAAGCTCACGTAAAACAGCCCTAACAAAAGTGTAACTCCAATCCTGTCGTCCTCCATCGGTGTTGTTGATTTTGTTTCTGTTGAATCGCACGTGCAAATAACATCACAAGAAAAATGGTAGTTTGACGTCACTACGAGGGTACTTCTGTGAGTCTGAACGCAAAAGAAGAAAAGTCTCCACGGAAAAAGTGGACAGGCAATATTGTGCTCTATAAACAAAGAAAAAAAGGAATAATTTGAATGAAACTTGTTCCCACAGTGCTGGGGAGTTATGGGTGGTTGCTAGGGTTGCTAGGGTGTAGGATACTCAAAGCCTGCTTTGAGTATCATATAATTGCTAGGCGAATCATCCAATTACTATGGAAAGTATTAGCGTCTCCTCAGCAAGCCACCTGATTTGAGGTATCCATTACCATGTCTGTAGCACCATTGAAGCAGGATGCACTACATGCCAAAGTTTCATTCTGTGATTATGGATTTGAACAAACCCCTAACCACAAGTATGAGCAAAAGTAATAGTGGTGGTTGCCTTAGTGCATTGGTTCAACTACAGCACCCTTTTATACTGTTTTTTTTTTATTTTTTTTTATTTTTTTTATTATTATTATTAATTTTTTTTTTTCTCTCTCTCTCTCCAGTCATAGAAAAATAAATGAACAAATATGCTATTGAAAGCACTCCTTTATTTAAAAAGATTAATATTAATAAATTAATTAAAAACAATGTAGCCTTCAATTGTTTCTTGTGTAAACATTGCTTCAAGCTTTTAAAGTAATTATTTAAGAGCCAGTAATTAAATAAACAGATTAAATAGTGCTTTAGATTTTTTTAGCACCAGCCGCAATTAAACATAAAAATAATCGTAAAATAAAAATATTAAAAAAAGTAATTAACTAATTTAATATAAAATGACTTAATTTTATTGAATGCATTTGTGTTTTTCTTTTCTTCTCCAGGTGCTACTCATTGGCAAATCCATTAACTTCTTGCATCAGGTATGCCATGACAGAACACCGCCGGCAAAGATAATGCCTGCCTCCAAATCCAGCGACTCGCCCAAAGATGGTAAGCTAACGCTAATGCAGTTGCTCAAAATAGTCGCTGGTGTAATGGATGCTAATGCGATATTCTTGGCCATAATGGGAGCTAATAGTAAAATAACCTGCTGAAAGTGAGTGATGGAGAACGAGGAGAGAGAAAGATTGATCTTTTGTGGAGGAAAGTGCTTTTTTTAGAGTGCTTGTCTCGTGAAGGTGTCTGTTTATCGACGCTGGTTGTATTTAGCGTCTTTGCTAGCAGGGCTAATCGATGCTCTTAGCCTCCAGCATACATCTCTGTCCTTCAAAGTGTTTCCAGAAGGTTCTTTAATTTATCTGCCATTCAATGCCTCTTATTATTATTGTTATTATTATTATTTTCCTTCTTTACTTTGACTTTGTGTTGTACTTTTTCTGTCCTCCAAACTAAACATAGATTATGTTGTGACCAGGGCCGGATTTTGTGGGGTGGGGGCCCCTGGGCTGAATTCATTGGTGGACCCCTACCTACACAATATTTTGTTGCCATTTTGGAAAGAAAAATTAAAGGTATTTCTGAGAGAACCATACGTAGCATTGAGTGTTTACGACTGTGGTGAAAAACACAGAGAGAACAGAAACAGTCAATGTGAGTGGAGTGGATTTCCCCTCCCGCTCAATTCATTTTGTAATCTCTCCGCTCTGGGATTAACATATCCTGCACTTCACTTTACATGCATAAATGGAATTGCATTCATTATATAATTATCAGGACAATAAATAAAATTAGACATAAACATTTTTAAAAATAAACCATGGCTGGGTTTACCGAAGCACTAAGTTGAACATTAGTAGCAGGTAAGCAGCAACTACTTAAACTCTGGCGTGTTTCACAAAAGTTCTGTAGGTCAATGTAATGCAAGTGAATGGTTACCAAAGCTTTCAAGCTCTTAAAAGCATATAAATGCACATAAAAGTGGTGGTGGTGTAGTGTGCTAAGGCACTAAACTGTTAAGCAGAAGGTTGCTGGTTCGATCCCCACAGCCACCACCATTGTGTACTTGAGTAAGGCACTTAACTCCAGGTTGCTCCGGGGGGATTGTCCCTGTAATAAGGGCACTGTAAGTCGCTTTGGATAAAACCGTCTGCCAAATGGGTAAATGTAAATGTAAAAGTCTCAGGTGGTTAAATCCATGTCTTCTGAAGTGATCTAGTTGATTATGGATGAGAACATACCAAAAGATAACTCCTTTATAACTGTACATTGTTTATTAACGAGAGCACTAGACCACTCGTCCATTATGTGCAAACTCTTTCTCTCGTATATTTTACGGATTGTAAGATACAAAGTGACATTTAATAAATTGTACTGATATATTTTGATCCCTGGAAAGCCATTATACCACTGATCTATATACTGTAATTGATCGGTGTGTTTTATACTTTTTTCAGGAATAAATTTATGTTGAAAAGGACAGCGTTTAAAACAGTCTACACACATGCAATGTGATAAGTGTAAATTAGAGAGAAATGACTAACCTACATCTGAAACCCTTACCAAAGCTTCATTATTTCTTTTATGAAATTAATTAATATTCAATAATATTTGGCGCCTTGATTAGATAACAAAAAATGTTTTTTGGCAGTGTTTTTTCGTGTTGAGAAAACAAAATTCTGGACATATTGGGGAAGTTTCGGCTTTAGTTCAGCATCTTATGGACTGGCCAGCTCTCAAATTACGAGCGATCTTCATGCTGGTTTGGGTAAGATGCAATACGCCATCCTAAAATAACGTATGATGGTATGATCTTAAATGTTAAAAGGAAATAAGAGCTTGCAGAATATGATGGAATTTGAGCAACAGTAATAGGTAGCATACTATTATTACTAATATTTGAAAACTGTATTTTTTTATGAAAAACTCTGGGACAATTGAACAAACGTTCTGCAAATGTATTCATTAATTTTCGGTTTTCATCCTCTGAACTGTTTCTAATACCTGCTACAAACGATAAACTTAATAGTTGCCGTTTAAGTCGTTATAGTTCAATTTAATGTATTGTGTGAAAACATTGTGCAATGTTTGCAAGGACGATCTGTTAGTATGATGATATGATTTATTTATTTTTTTTATTATGTAAACGGAGCGCTTTGTCATGTTTTTGGGCACATTCTTTTTAAATTCCAATGAATTTTTGCTTGTAATTACCTCCCAACACTATCTAAAATTTTCAGTAAGCATTTTTGACTGATCTCTTTTCTTTTTTTTTAATAATATTTGACAATCCATCTTTCTTTCTTACCGTTCAGTTAGTTAACATTAGGCTTGGGATCGATAACTTTTTAATGCATTTATAACCAGAAGATTTTCCCGATGTTTATCCATATATATCGGGAATTTTTCAGATATTAATAGGGCTGCTTGTTGCAAAATAAGGACAAATAGTATTTACTCTAGCCATCGCTGGATGATATATTGTGTATATGGTCTTTCATATAGCCTACACAATGTATTTTAATTTACAAGTATGTTGTTTCATGGTTTGACCGCTTGAATGGAACGTCGCCATTTCAAATCGTACAGTTTGTGCAGTTACACCAGTTTCATACACTAACCTGCAAACTCATCAATGTCATTTTATTCATTCTCGAAGTTAAAAAATCTTAGTAACTTTGGACCGCCATCTGCTACGCTCATCACTACGTCCTGTGTGTGTGATGCCTGTGCCTTTCCTACCCACTACCGGCTTCAGTTAATATTAAATCACCCTCTTGTGGCCTCCTAAAGCTATTACACCAGACTTCGGCTCAATTTTTCAGAAAAAAAACGCTCGTCCTTTAATGCAAAATCACTTACCCACTCCGCTCCACTTCCACTCCAAACTTCTCACATACTCTGTTTGGGGCCGCCCTACAACCCAAGCCCTGGGCTGTAGCCCAGTTTGGCCCATGCATAAATCTGGCCCTGCTTGTGACTTAAAGTGAGATCTTTACATTTGTTGGTTTTATACTTGTGCAAAGCTGTTTATGTGCAGCAAAAATGTGGTTTGCAACAAGCAATGGAATAAGAAGTCAAGTTTACCAAAGGTAAACTTTTTTTTAGGCATGCGTCTTTGCAAGCCTTTCTACAAATTTGCTGCAGGTTTGCCACAACTCATCTGCATTTGAACATATGAGATTGTGGTAAATGTGCAGTAGTGTTCCAAGGGGTTGCCATAACGATGTATTTTTAGGGTTTCACAGTCACGGAAAACCTGGAAATATTAGGGAATCTTAAAAATGTGATTTCCAGGCCTCAATGTCATAAAAGCGTAAAGTCATGGAAATGTCTATAGTGAGTGCTTTTCTAGTTATGCTCAGTTTTAAAATATTATTTGATTAGAAATTTCTTTGTGAATGCAATCTCTGTCAAATTATATCCAGTAATCACAAATAACTGCAAGTCATTGAAATTAATTAGTTAAAATGGGTTGGGAACCCTGATTTTTGTATTTTAAGACTCAAAGAATAAAGAGGGCAATTTGTTCTTTTTCCTCATTTATCACTTTTGTCTCAACTTGCCCTCTTTATTCTCAAGCTGTTATTTATTTATTTTTTTCCCTCTTTCAGCGGCAGAGTTGTTTACAGATCTTGAAGGGCCCTTTCAGAGTAAGATAGATGCTGCATATTTTGAGACCAGTAAGTATCTGTTGGATGTTTTGAATAAGAACTACCAGCTGCTGGAGCATCTTCAGGCCATGCGAAGATACCTGCTGTTGGGCCAGGGAGACTTCATCAGACACCTCATGGACCTCTTGAAGTGAGTGACATTGACTGGTCATTAAAATGAATGTCTTTTTTTTTTTTTAATGAAATCAATATTGTTTCGAGTTGTTACATAAGTTCTAACTTCAATGAAAGCTTTCTTTCCTTTTCTCATGTGTCTCTCTCTTTCTCAGGCCAGAGTTGGTGAGGGCTGCCACCACTCTTTACCAACACAATCTAACTGGTATCCTGGAGACTGCTGTCAGGGCGACCAATGCCCAGTTTGACAGTCCAGAGATCCTGAAAAGACTTGATGTCCGACTGCTAGAGGTACTTGGGGTGCTTTGACTAAAACAAAGCTTAAAAGAAAAGGGAAGAACAATATGTAAACTCCGCTGTATCGTTGTGTGTAAAAAGCTGTCTGATGGTGTACTTAAAGGAATAGTTCACCCAAAAATTAAAATTCTCATCATTTACACTCTCATGCCATCCCTGGTGTATGACTTTCTTCTACTGAACACAAACAAAGATTTTTCCAAGAATATGTCTGCTATTTCAGCTGTAGGTCTATCCAATGCAAGTGAATGGTGGCCAAAAATATGAAGCTCCAAAAAGCACTTAAAGGCAGCATAAAAGTAATCCATTTTACTCCAGTGGTTTAATACATATCTTCTGAATCGATCTAATTGGTCTTGGGTGAACAGTTCAAAATATAACTTCTACATCTTTCCATTGCAGTCTCTAGGCACGATCAGGATTTCAAGCTCAATTACACTTCTTACTGCTTGGAAAGAAAAGTAAACTGCTGATGTCAAGATTTAAAGTGAAAAAGAAGTTTTATTTCGGTCTATTCTCACCTAAAACCTATTGGATTGCTTCAGAAGACATGGATAAAACCACTGGAGTCATATGGATTACTTTTATGGTGTCTTTATATGGTTTTTAGAGCTTCAATGTTTTGGTCACCATTCACTTGCATTGTATAAACTTAAAAAAGCTGAGATATTCTTTTTAAAAAAATTCTTCAGCAGGAGGAGGAAAGTCTGTAATGGCATTATTTAAATTTTTTATTTTTTTTTTCATCCATTTAACCTATGAAACCGTTATTAAATGTGGTGTCGTTTTGTCCAGGTATCTCCAGGGGACACTGGTTGGGATGTCTTCAGTTTGGACTATCATGTAGAGGGACCCATTGCCACGGTAACTGATTATACTCTGTCATTGCTGACACAACAAACAGAGCTGCAGTACTCCAGCTCTGACTCATTTGCTTATAAGTTTTATAAGAAACTTCCATCTGTTATACCTGCATCAGGTGTTCACACGTGAGTGTATGAGTCACTACCTACGGGTGTTTAACTTCCTGTGGAGGGCCAAGAGAATGGAGTATATCCTCACAGACATCTGGAAGGGCCAGATGTGCAATGCCAAACTACTGAAGAGCATGCCTGGTGAGTGCAGTACCACCCACTGCCAGCAAGGGGAGACAGCAGCAAGAAAGTAGTTTCCACTTTTGCACAGTAATGTACATATAAGTTCTAAGAGCGAGATAGATACATGCAGTTTAATATTGATCAACTAAATGTTTTGCTTCTTAACTTGACATGTACTCCTTATAAGTAGTAAAGAGCCAGGTTGCACTTACCAAAAAATGCTAAAGCAGAGATGAATATGAACTCTTTTTAATCCACGTGGAATTATATCGAACCAAAATACCTTCAGTTCAAAAGGAAGAGCTCTCTTGAAATTGGAAAAGCTTTCTCCGCAAACATTTGATGTGTGTTTTTTGTATTTTCAGAGCTGTCTGGTGTGTTGCACCAGTGCCATGTTCTTGCCTCTGAGATGGTTCACTTCATCCACCAGATGCAGTACTACATCACATTTGAGGTGCGTCCTCTATATGAGTTTTTCTTTATCTTTGTCAAACAGTGCTTGGAATCAGCTGTATCACTAAATAATGGTGTGTGTTTGCAGGTGTTGGAATGTTCTTGGGATGAGTTGTGGAATAAAGTTCAACAGGCTCGGGATCTGGATCACATCATAGCAGCTCATGATGTTTTCCTGGACAGTATCATCTCTCGCTGCCTGCTGGACGTAAACAACAGGGTATGACACACAAATGGTGACATCAGCTGTAGTGTTTATTAGTGGCAGCCCCTCAGATAAACAATAAGGGATGTAAGGCCATGCTATTTTGTCAAAATAGTCACGATTAAAGGTTTTTGTGAGGTATGACATGCAACAGAGGTTCTGGCCCCTTCAGCAGTGACTTTATTCTCAATTGAACATATCTTATTATCGCTTGAAAAACAATGTTACTACATAATAGAAATATTAAGTAGCCATATCTGCAAGAAGATATAGTCCTTGACATGTAAACTAAGGTTAATAGTTTACCTCTATGGGTGCTGTGCTTTGATATACATAATAGCTTGGTAAAAACCTGTTACTGTATTGTGTATGCCGGAATGCTGTGTTGATCAATCATGAATAATAATTGTCCTCATTTCCATAATTCTCTTGTCCTCTGTGTATGCAGTCTCTGTTGAATCAGTTGCGTGCTGTGTTTGATCAAATCATCGAGTTTCAGAACGCTCAGGACACTCTATACCGCTCCGCTCTAGAAGAGCTGCAGCTCCGCATCCAGTATGAGGACAAGAAGAAACAGAAAGCGGAAATGGTACGTACAGAGAGAGAGAAAGCTTCAGTTCTTTTCGATCCATTTCATATAAATTAAATAGACATTGTTACAGTCGTTGTGCTTTCCTCCTGTTCTCTGTATATAACAGAAATGTAACGGCAAATAACTGATATATGGGAATTACATTGGCATTTTGTCAGCTTGTGCTTTGTTTGCAAGACTTATTTTGTCCATAAATTTAAAGGGATAGCTCACCCAAAAATTTATTTACTCAGCCTCATGACAACCCAGATGTGTATGACTTTCTTTCTTCTGCTGAATACAAATGAAGATTTGTAGAAGAATATCTCGGCTTTATTGGTCAATACAATGCAACTGAATGGTGAAAACTTTGAAGGTCCAAAAAAGTACATAATGTTAGCTTAAAAGCAATCCATACGAATCCAGTGGTTAAATCATTGTCTTCAGAAGAGATATGAAAGGTGTGGGTGTGGATTAAACCACTGGAGCCATATGGATTACTTTCATGCTGCCCATTATATGCTTTTTGGATCTTTTTTGGATTTTTGGAAGTTCTGTACACCATTCACTTGAATTGTATGGACCAACAGAGCTGAAATATTCTTCTAAAAAACTTTATTTGTGTTCAGCAGAAGAAAGTCATACACATCTTGGACGGCATGAGAGTATATGATAAGAGCAGTTTCATTGTTGGGAGAACTATCCCTTTTGAAGTTCAGTGAGTGTAGTGCTTATTTATGGGCTAGAACACCCCTAATGAACTAACAGTTTAGAATGAAGTGCACACAACTGATTTCCTCCTTCCATAGTACACACACACACTTAGTCACATGTTCTGATATTTTCCTGGGGAAAAAAAACCTTCTAGTGGAAAACCACATGTTGGCTTTTGAGCATCCAACACAGCTAAACTGTCCGATTATCTCCACACTCTGAGAATTATGATCCATTCCTTACTTTAACCGTGGCTTGCAAGCAGCCATTAGTTGTGGATGCTGCTTTTACTGGGATGTTTCTGGTTTTCTATTGCCATTGATTTTTCTATGTTAGCTTAAGTTCTGTAAATACAAACAAATGTGAAGAGACTGCGAGTTTTAGTTTTATGTGTGTGTGTATGTTTTGTTTGTTTCTTCGTTTCAGGGTGAGTGGGGTGTAACAGCACAGCAAGAGGCTGAAGAGAACAGACGTGTGCAGGAGTTTAAAGACACCATACCAAAAATGTGCTCCCAGCTCAGATTACTCACACACTTCTACCAGGTACACTACACAACCACATAAACGTACACAGACTTCACACCCTTTATTTTTACTATATTAGACTAATAAAGCAATATTATTTAATGCATGCATGAAACTATATCGAGCTTGCCGCAAGAGAGAGCATGCTTAATGGTGTTTAGTAGAGTGTTTTATTCCAATTTACACAACACAACCTAGACTCTAACACCATTACAGCAGGTCTGTCATGATAGCCGATTTTATAAATTTAATGATCTGTTAGGTTTGTTGTTTTTTTAAAAATGTGTTTACATTGAAGCTCCTATCTTGAACTTTGCAAGCTTGCAGTAAAATCAGGCATCGAAATTTGCATGTACATGAAAAGAATATAAGCCTTGATACTATCTGCTTTAAATATGGGCCGAAAAAGACGTACTGACTAGGGATGCACTGAAAAAAAAAATAATTGATCGTTACCGATTTATATATATTTTGTACTTTTTGTGTTTGCAGTTCAAAACGACAGAACTCAAATTTTACATGTTTGTTCTGTATATAATAGAACATCACAAATTCATATTATGCATATGTTGGGCAGTTCCACAGAAATGTCAACCACATCATGGACAAATAAACATTTACCAAAGGAACAAAACACTTAAGTTGTACTATGGTGTAATGGATAATGCCTTACACACCTCTAGAGGGTGCCGCTTGCTTACACAATGCTGACTGAAGTGCTGAATGCAGTTTTTATGTTTAAGCTTTGAAGCTTTAGTAATCGCGCAAGACCTTATTGTGATTTCATTCTTAATAAGTCGTGCAACCTTAATGGATACCATACCAATGTCAAAGTTTGTTGGTTTCAAAGCATTTTGGATTGTTTTACCTCATCATGTATTGGTAAAAGTGCCACTTTCACAACTGTGGCGTTTTTCCTCATTAATATTATATGTTCTTAGGAGTGCCAACCCTTCTACATTCAGTTGCTATAATTGTACACTTGTATTCACAGAATTTTTACAAAGCTTGATGGTAATTAATAATTTTTTTTTTTTTTCATATTGCCGTTTTCATGCTTAAAATCGATTTGCTGATGGTTTAAATTTGGTTAATAATTGGCTGATTAATATCTATGGCCTATACATCAGTGCATCCCTAATACTTTCCATTTAAAAACCAGAAATATTGACCGATATTGCAAATAGAAAATATCCAAACCTATTTACCTGTTAATAAACCCTAAATAGAATCCAAGGGACTAATAAAATGATCTGTCATGCGTTGTTTGGAGAGATGCATCAGTTTGTCATTTTTCTCTCCTGTCCTCCAGGGCATCGTGCAGGAGTTTCTGCGGCTGCTAATGAACAGCACTGATGAGAGTCTTCAGTTCCTCAGTTTCCGACTGGACTTCAATGAGCATTATAAAGCCCGTGATCCACGTCTGCGACCCTCACTAGGGGCCTCTAGAGGGCGGCGAAGCTCCAACATCTGACCTTGTGGATGCGGCCTTTGGGGAACTTTATTTTGTGTGGTTGCTATATCAAGAGACTGTTTAATAATAGGGCTACTCGGATCTCTTCTGGCGCTCTGTAATGAAATCATTAAAAGTCCAATTCTATTTGGTTTATAGAATATACTATTTCCATGACATCGCCAAATGATTTCAATCACACACAATCAACTATCCAGTGGGTTTAGAGTGTAACTTTCAGTACCACAAGGTCACAGATCTGTCATCATTTGTGTAGTAATGTGTGAATATACTAGTGTTTTTTTTTTTGTTGTTGTTTTTAAGATTTTGTTAATATTTAAGATTCCATTTTTTATTTACATTAGTTGTTTTTTCCCTAGTGCCGTTTTTTGATACTTTAAAGTCCTGTTTGTCATATTCAAATAAAAAAAAGCCTCCAAGTGTCACGCACATAACAAATAATAAATCTGATTGGCGGTGATGTCTGAATAATTTCTCCTATTGTGCTTATTCTTACATTCATACATGTGGCATCCCCTGTAATGGATTCCGTGAAAGAAGAAAATGTACCCAATAATCAGGTTTGGTTTTTTTTTTTTTTTTTTTTTTTTTTTTTGGGCCATCTTCATGACTTTGTAATTCTTGTTGTCTGTTTGTAATTATACAGGCTGTGACCTTCGTGCTGCGTGTACAAATATGAGAAACTATAAATGTTGACCATTTCTTTAATTATATAAATGGACCTGTTAAATTACATGCATTTAAATTAACTACATGACCTCTCTTTGATCTTGTAAGTGCATCTCATTTCTCTTGTCATGCTAAATCAATTACCCACAATGCTGTGTAATCTTATCAGGCCTTGGTTGAAACTGTGAAGACAGTTGTTCTACTGAAGAATTGGAACATAGGCAATATTATAGATTAATATGGTAATGTTTATCCCTCATCTCACCCATATTTATATGTATGAAGGTTTTTGGTTGGTAAAGCCGATAAAGAAGCATTTTTGTTCCAAAATCCCTTTCTCATTACATAATTACATGGAGAATGAAATGGGCTGATGAATTACCCGAGTATGGAGGTTGTGAAAATGATGCGTTGTCACGAGCTGTTTTTAATCTGTATTTTAATGTCAAGTGTCACAGGCACTAGTGGGTGAGGCAGAGTCTGATTTTCAAATGAAGATCATAGTCCATTAAAAAGTTTAAACTGTACAGAGGCAGAATTTAAAAAAACACATCCTGTCATTCTTGAATAAATAAATCTTTTTTGTATTTAAAGAAAAAAAAATGAGGATGGATGTCTATCATTTTCAGAGTAAATCTAGAGTATTTTTTTCACCCAAAAATACTAATACAATGAATTGTATTTAATTAAGCATAAACTGAAGGTAGTACAACAATCTACCATGTATAAATATTCTTGATTATTAACAAGTAATATTTAAAGTCACCCAAATTTAAATGGTACAATTTTACCCTTATGACATCCCAGATGTGTATGACTTTCTTCTGCTGAACACAAACAGATTTTTGGAATTATATCTCGGCTCTTTAGCTCTATACAATGTAAGCGAATGGTGACCATACCTTTGATGCTCCAAAAATCACATAAATGTCATGCATAAGACTCTATTTGTTAAATCTGTATCTTTAGATGTGATGTGATATGATAGGAGTGGGTGAATGTTTTTTTTTTTTTTACCATAAATCTTCACTCTCACTTTCAAAAACCATACCTTTAATGTATTTCCTCACGTTAGGCTACTAGACTGTTTACAGTTCTTAATGGTTAATTATCTTGATCTCAAAATCTTAACCTCAAACCTTATAGCAAAATATCACTTCTCATTTGTTTTGAATTAGGGTTTGAATGTGACGGACAATTTTCTGAAGAGTTACTCAGAGTCAGATCTGAGGTAATTGTGCAACAGAATCAAGTTACTACAGGCTTAACTGAAATATTGATTCTAGATGAATGGCTTGATGTATTATTGATATTTTATTTTCATAAAAAAGAAACAAAAATGTACATTTAATGAAATACTGAAGATAAAATATTATCAAGCCATGCCTGCTATGATGATAGCTAACTATCGAACAATAATACTCCCGCCTTTTTAAAGTTAGAAGCGATTTTAACCTGTTCTGGAACTTCCACGTGACAGCTGTTGAATTGGACATATGCTAGCACTTTCTAAAACAACACAGCCCACCAGAGATAGTGTTGCAATCACTGAACAGTACATCTAACGGTTGTCAAACAAATCGCAATAGGAAAATAGTATCTCAGTTTACAACTCTTATGAATCTTAAACTAACAATAAACCTAATATTCCCCTTCAACTGAGAACTTGCCAAATGATTGACAGGCCAAGGCACATTAAAGTTTTCTGATCGGCTGATCAAAGAATGTGTCAGCTGCCCGCGGTCTAGTGATGTCACAGAGACCGCTGAGATATCTCAGGACATTTATGAGGGTGTGCTTGTGTTTAATAAGTAAAGCTGCCTTTGGAGGCTGTGTACTGAAGCTAGGATGAAAATAAGATGCTTTAAAAACCTGAGATCCATACATTAAAATGCTGTCGGTTAAGCCATTAACTGATAAGGCAGCAGGTTGTCTTGTTTTCGGATGCAGCCAACGTTGCTTCAGCTTCTTGACCACAAGACGTCACTCATGTTCCTAAAAGGATATCTGGGCTTCTCTCCAGTAAACATCCAGATGTGATGTATGCAACTTAACAGGGTAATTTCAGTGCAGTCATTTGCTGAGACTCTGTTCTAGTTGTTAGACAGAGGACCTAAATTAATATGACACATCACACACACACACGCACATACAATACACACAGTCACACTTATGCACTGCAGCAATGTCAGCCCAGCACTTTTTCATGCATGTGCACATGGCTGTAGCTAGTGGGGTGAACAGTGGTAATGATTCTAGAGCCCAAAGGTCCAGGGGACCCCCACAACAAATTCTAAACTGTATATTTTAATAGCAACGGGGCCCAGAGACATGTACAGTCAGGGGGCCAGATTACCTTGTTACGGCCCTGCGTGTGCATCTGTTTGTAGGTCATGGTCTGTTTGTATTTGAGAGTGTTTTTGCATACTGCCTGTTTGATGCAGAGCACGAGTGTGCGTATGTGTGTCAGTGTGTTGCTGTATTATCCCTGCCGCTTTGCTGAGACACCTCTAGCATCTCTCTCTCTCTCTCTCTCTCTCTCTCTCTCTCTCTCTCTCTCTCATGTATCATCTCTTGCAGCAGCAGCAGCAGAGACGGCTTCCTCCCTCTCCCCGACAGACGACTCCTCTCCTGAGCAGCAGTCCAGTGTTTCTCTGCTGCTTCTGGTTCTCTTCATCCTGCTCATCGTGATCCTGCGGGTAAAGATGCTGGAGGAGCTTGTCAGACGACTCTCTGTTATCATACACAATGTTGGTAGGAGGAGCTGAGTGTGTGTGTCCATGTGTGTGTCCATGTGTGTGTGTCCATGTGTGAATTGGCATAAAGGTATGATAACTTTAGCTCAAAGCTGTTTGCCGTTTCTGTTTGTCTTTCCCCTTTAAATATTTGCTGAGACTGTTTTTTTTTTTTTTCATTTCAGAGTGCAGCACACAACACCAGTTATTTCTAGTGGTGTATTATATTTATTTGCTCGAAATGAGTGCTGTTGCTGAATTTGCTGAATTTGACACTTTTTGAATTTGCAATTTATAAGAATTACAATTTGGAATTTGGATTTATAATTTAGAACTTACATTTTTGAATTTTGGATTTACAATTAAAAATTTTGAATTTAAATAGTTGAAATCTGGATTTAGAATGCAGATCTTATATGGTCTAGGCTAGGTGTTGATTGATATAGACCACTATGGATACATTTCAGTACTAATATTTGGAGAGTAGAGTGGCCAATGCTGGTCCTATATCAATATAAATCTATTTAAATCTATTTGATAATTCTCTCTCTCTCTCTCTCTCTGTACATCAGTACACCTATTTATTTGTGCAATTATCTAATCAGCCGATCATGTGGCAGCATTGCAATGCATAAAATCAAGCAGATACAGGTCAGGAGCTTCAGTTAATATTCACATCAACCATCAGAATGGGGAAAAAAATTTATCTCAGTGATTTTGAACGTGGCCTAATTTTTGGTGCTAGACGGGCTGGTTTGAGTATTTCTGTAACTGCTGATCTCCATAGATTTTCATGCACAACAGTCCCTAGAATTTACTCAAAATGGTACCAAAAACAAAAATCATCCAGTGAGGGGCAGTTCTGTGGATGGAAATGCCTTGTTGATGAGAGAGGTCAACAGAGAAAGGTCAGACTGTTTTGAGCTGACAGAGAGTCTAGGGTAACTCGGATAACTCTTGTACAATTGTAGTGAGCAGAATAGCATCTCAATATCTCAATATCTCAAGTCAAAACCTTGAGGCAAATGGGCTACAACAGCAGAACACAACGTCTAACACTTTATTGGGACTATATATATATATATATATATATATATATATATATATATATACTTTGGTAGTATTTAGTAGCACATCACACATCAGCAGTTACAGAAATACTCAAACCAGCCCATCTGGCACCAACAATCATGCCACAGTCCAAATCACTGAGATCACGTTTTTTCCCCATTCTGATGGTAGATGTGAACATTAACTGAAGCTTCTGACCCATATCTGCATGATTTTATACACTGCACTGCTTATACATGATTGGCTGATTAGAAAATCGCATGGATGATTGTTGGTTCCAGATGGGCTGGTTTGAGTATTTCTGTAACTGCTGATCTCCTGGGATTTTCACAGCAGTCTAGAATTTTCTCAAACTGCTGCCAAAAACCAAAAACTCATCCAGTGAGCATCAGTTCTGTGGATGGAAATGTCTTGTTGATGAGAGAGGTCAACAGAGAATGGCCAGACTGGTTCGAACTGACAAAGTCTACAGGAACTCGGATAACCACTCGATTGTGGTGAGAAGAATATCATATCAGAATGCCATTCTGAGATGCAGGTTGGCACTGTTTTTTGTGGCATGAGGGAGAGCTACACAATATTAGGCAGGTGGTTTTAATGTTGTGGATATAGATAAGATTTACTATCCCTCTGTTAATCGTAAATTGTCCACACATCAACTTCTATGTCAGTCTATCACTAGTCTGGACCATCCCTTTCTTGTAACCCCTATTATCTTTCTTTTGCTTTCTATTTTTTCTCTTTGGATGTGTAACCCTAGCTTCATTCACTTTTTTTCTGAGGACTTCTGCTTGTCCTGTTTGCCAACATCTGAGCTGTCTGCAGACACACTGACACAATGCAACATCAAACACAGTGGAATAATAACATCCTTTCTCATATTCATGATCATAAAAAAGTATTGTATATCCAGAAGTGGGTCATCTTTTAGTTGAGCTATTTTGCCCTTCAGCTTTCTGGAGTATAAAGATACACATTGGTGTTTACACAGAGATTAACTCATGTTCAAACGGCCTGGCTGCTGATATTCCCACACACACTTTTTTTGCTGAAGCTTCACTAAATGACTTAACTCAAGGTGACATACAGATTTGCTTAATATTCTGCATATTTTACTTTAAACTATTTTAAATATCTGGTTGATAGGTACTGTAATGCAGGACTAGTATTTGTGTGGAGACTATAATAGCCGTGAAGCACATTGTACAGTTTTAAATGTCTCAAATCCTGTTTAATTCAATATCTACTGATTAAGCAATCTGGAGTAACTGTTAATAGCATTGCTGTTTGTTTGGTGATGTTTGTTGAGTCCAAATCAGATGTATGTTGTAATTTGAGACTGTTCAGTCATGTGTGAGTCATATAATGAGCTGGAAGTGAGCATCTTCATGTTGTTTCACAGAATTATTCTTAAAAGAAAAGCCATGAATTTTGGTCAGAGAAGCTGCTTAGCAGTGCTCAGTATACAGTATATAAGTAATTAATAAAAATAAAAATAATTTTATAAATTATTATAAATTATATATAGTTAATAAAATGAGGTTTATACAGAGCCCCTGAAGTGACCTGTGCAAAAAAAAAAAAAAAAAAAAAATCACAGAGACTTTCGCGTGCGCACGAGAAACGTTTCGCGTGTGCAGGCGTTACAGTTTCCGGTGAGTGTATATAGCTCTTTTCTTATTGCGTCATTGCCATCATTCATTTACTCAAAGATACTGAGAGCATGGATGCGCATGATTTTATAGAGATATATTTTAAACTTGGCCTTCAATACAAAGACATTACTGTCTATGACATTACTGTCATGTCTGAGACACGCTTTGATCTTCCAAAGGACACTAATCAAGCAATAGACTTGTGCTTGCATATAAGGAATGAGATATTAACCTCATTATAACCTGTGCTTAGCATGTTTCTTTTATCTGAGATCCAGATATAAAATGTATATATTCATACTTATGTAATATTTATGTGAAAGTGTTCACATTTGTTACAATTATTTCAAAATTTATTTATTTTATTTATTTATTATTTTTTTAAATTTAAGTTTGGTGAGCGCTAATGGGCTGGTTCAAGGGCAGTTTAATTCTGAGGTTCCTCTCTTATTATATAGTCCATTCCCTCAAGCACCAGCAACATAAATAAAGATGGTACGTAGAAAAGAAGTGTAAAATTGGATTGTGTGAAATGAATTAGAAGAATACAAATATGTACCTCTTTATATATTTACCTCTTTTTTGCATTTACAAAAGAATGTCAGGCTTATTTCTTTGACCGTGTCACACTCCTTTTACACGCATGGAAAATGTGGTTCTCATCAGGATTTGGATTTATGCTCTGTTACATTATAGAGAATGTAAGTATTATTAATCATTTTCTTCTACTGGAACATAAATCATGGCTAGTATTAACAGTGATTGTATATGCACGCACTTCACTTCTACCGAAATAAAAATCGACCAGTACATGGAAAAATTTTGCCAAAAAAATTTCTACATATAAAATACACTTCAAACAAAATGAAAATATAATCAAAATAATGAAGAGGTAAAAAAAATCATACCAAATCTAAACCTTTACCCTCTCAAACTTCTTCACAGGCCACTTTTGCAGTGACTTAAAAATCACTCTACGACAACAGGTAGAAAAATACCAATACAAATAAGACTATAAATACAATTGTAAATGTAAACATAACAATAATTTAAAAATAAACCTTGACATAAAAAGTTTAACACATATCTAAGACATTTTTGTTGCATAAAATGGCTATTTTCAGGTACAAGATTTGATGTTCCACAATATTTTCAGAGTTTGGAAATTAACTTTATTATAATTTCCAAATTCCAAATGTAGAATCTAAATGTTGAAATTTGTACTTTGCGCAGAAAACAGATATGTCTTAGCACAATGACCTATATTTCAAGAAAAAAGCTAATTGTGTTTTGCGCCACTTCACTACCATAAAACACACGCACAGTTTGCGTGCATACACCCACAGATAGTGCAAACACTCCCACCCATGCCCACTTGGGGTGGACACACACAAAAATTGCACTTACAATTTGGGCTCTCATGAAAATTGGATAAGAAGTAGCGCATGGTCTATACACATAGCACACACTCACGAAATTATAGCCCTATATTCTCTGAAAAAATAGTCTCATATCACATTTTGGCTGATCAAGTACATTAATCTTGTTTTATATTTAAATATTATACTGGAAAATAAGACCAAAATTAATCAAAATAAATTATCTTTGCAGTGTATGTTGACCTATTTCTCTCACACATGGAAAAACTAAGTATACCTGGGCCTTAAGTATTAAACTTCTGCAATTAATTCAGCCCAAACCGCTCGACATGTAGACACAAACTTTGTTTTGTAGATCATTTTGTATCTAATTTAATTTTTGTAAACTTTATACTAAGAGATTAAAAATCTCCGAATTACTTGCATTGATAGAATGTCTGTCATTTGAAATCCAAACAACAAAGATGATGTCATTGTAAAATTCTTATACTGAATTGTGATTAGCTTGTTCTTTCTGGCATCTATTTAAAACATCTAGTAACACACACTCTAGTAATGTATTGACATGAGTGGAGCATGTCAAGTACATCAACCAATCATAACACATAATGTAATTCATCATAGGCAACACAGTGCATCATCCTTTGAAACTCTTTCACCTCTATTTTTGCACGGATTATGTGTGTCTCTCCAGCTTTCATCAGTTCTAAATTCAGTTGCTGTGGTAACTGGGTTCCGTGGTTGCTGTAAACTGAATTTGTGTCTTTCCTCCTCCTTTAAGAGTGAGAGAGAGAGAGAGAGTTCTGGGAGAGAAAACTCTTTTCTTCTGTTGCCTCCAATGTAGTAATAGGATGAGAACTAGAGGACTAAATTACATGCTGTGGAGGCCTTTGCCCAAATTTTGGCAGGCAGTCTCTCTCTCAGTCTTTCTCTCTGTCTCTCGCTTGTCCTATCTTTCTTATTTTGTCTGTACTCTCTTAAGACAGTGCCAAGGGTGAAATAGGGTGAGTAACAGAGCAAAATAAAGAAACAGAGAATGACTGTTTGAGAAAGAGACAGATCTTTTCACTAATAATAGTAATAATAATAATAGTTCTTAAGAAAATGTAAGCGGCACTTCCACATGCAAAACTCGCCACCACAATCCTACAGTGGGGTTTTCTGGGATGATTTGCCAGGGCAAATTGCCAGGGTTCTTAGTGTTTTTAGTGTTTTGCTAGGTGGATGCTAGGGTGTTCTTGTTGGTTGCTAGGTGGTTACTTATTGGCGCAAGTCAAAAACGTCTGTATGATCTTGAGTGTCTATGAGATTTTTAGCCCATCCACCAAGCGAGGTAACAAATTTGCCAAAATGTGCCAAAACATTTTACAAATCTCTAACCCAAGTATAAGCAAAAATAATTGTAGACAGTCGGTCGAAAGTTCTTTAGCTGAAATCATTTTGTGCTTACTGAATTTTGAACCACTGCCCCCAGTGGCCGAAGCTGGAGGTGTTGTTGAATGTATGGGCATGAGTGAACTCCAATTTCCTCCGAGTGGTGCCAAAAGAGAGTTGTTGTGTATTTTAGCTGTAAATGATGTAATACAGTCAACAGGAATGTATATTTTAATAACCATATGTCCTAACCCCAACTCTCAGCTAACTAACTAATTGTCAGTAGAGTAATAATGTAGCCTAAGAGGGAAAATGCAACCTACGAATCAGGCTGATCATTAATTATTTGTACATGATTACTTGGTGGTTTCCATGGAACCTCCATGAGTTTCAGAGGCTGCTCGCGCATTGTGCTATCAGTAGCTTTAGAGTAAAAAATAAACACATTTGAATTGATGCAAAAAGTCTGATGGGAGATGTCAGAAACTCGGCAGAATGGGGTTGATTTCAGAGTACCGGCACATTCGGTAAGGTAGCAACATTTTATTCCCATGTGATCATGTTGGTGTATCACTACAGACACTGAGAAGTGTACAGGTGGTCAGCAGTAAGATGGCTTATCCTGCTCTTCATCTCTCTGCATGTGACTCCTCAACACACACATACGCATGCACGCACACACACCTTTATCTCTTTATCGATGATTGTAAGGCCAACTACTCTCTCTCCACATTTCTAAAGAAATTGTGTAAATCTCAGAACTGTTTCAGATGGTTTATGTCTTTAAATCACATTACACTCAACATGATTCTGTTAATGCAAGTGTAACTTAATGATTCCTTAAAAAAAAAGTGGTAATTACTTATTTATGTTTCTGTTTAGAGAACGTTAGTCAGTTTGGCCTATAAGTGGAGCACCAGAACGCTAGAGATTAGTGTCTAGATTGTGTGTGTGTGTGTGTGTGTGTGTGTGTGTGTAATTAGCTGAGCAGAAGGGGATTTATGCTAAAACTCACCCTCCCCTCTCCTCCACTCTTCCCCTCTCCTCTCCTCTCCTCTCCTCTCCTCTCCTCTCCTCTCCTCTGCAAGAATATTTGTGTGTTTATTGCACCAGTGTGCGTGAATGCCGGCACTGTTTCTGAAACAAACAGGAGAGACGAGATGTGTCTGCATGCAGCATTGCATCCGCTGTCTCTCTGGGGGTCCCATCTGAGCTAGGAATCCCTCTGAGACCAGAGCTGGACTACTGTAGTCTTCCCAGCATTCTCTTGGATCAGATTGTCCTGGCTTGGGATTTCCTTGGTCTTGCTTGATTATGGACTTCTTTTGTGTGGTCAGGACTGATTTAGCATCGGTCAGGACCAAATGTGGATTAATCTGAATTAGTTTTGGGCTCTGGGTTCTGGTAGGTCGGGAAGAGCTAGGACTGGTCGGGATACGTGTGGGCTCCAGCTTAAATGTCTCTACCTGAGTTTCACCGAGAGGGCCAGGACACCCCACAGCGGATTCTGTCTCGGCTCACTCAGCTTCTCTATAACCTATCAGCTACAGTCTTACAGGGAGTTGCATTCTCTCCTTTCACAACTGCAAGCCACAAGAGCTCCTGGAGGGACTGGAACGGTGAGAGAGAGCTGAAGATCGATGTATTTATGTGAAAAAGAGAGAGAGTGTTGGTGGTTTAGTTGCTTTCAGATGGTTACATTTTGCTGAGGAAACGAGATAGAAATTGCTGACTATCTCTGTTGATTTATGAGTAATTCATTGAGAAGGACATTGCAAGCAATGTTTGTCACATCTTTGAGTGTCTAATATACAGTGGCCCCAAAAAGTATTTGAATGCTTAAGCCACATTTTAAAATGTATGAATTAGGGCTGTTTGATTCCAGAAATGTTGTAATCAGCAACAATTACGATTTCAGGTTTTTGGAATCGATGGAATCGATTGAGTCAACTCCAGACTCAGATCACATCCTCCATCGAAAATGGAGACTTTAGAAAATGCTCTCCATTACTGAATATTTTAGAAAATGGTGACGTTAGAAAACTGAAAAACCTTTCAAACATTTTCGAACAAATGCATATTAGTTTGGACATGGCCTAATTTTATGTATACTTTAATGGGAGGTGAAATCTTAAAATAAATAGTGCAACATAAAGCATACTTCACACTATATATGATTGATAATATGAATTACAAAAGATGTTGGATCGATTCCTCTGAGTGGACTCCACTCTAAGGAGTTTACTTTCGATTCCCAATGCCTCGAAATGTAACAATTTATTATTTTTTAAATCAACTACCAGCCCTATGTATGTAATTGCATTAGATAGCAATATATCAAACCAAGCGCAATTTATATTAAAGAAAAATAACGCAAGCACACTTTTCAAGGAAAGAAAATCATAAAAAGAGGTTTATTAGTAGGGATGGGCATTTTGAGTAATTTTTTAATCGAGTACTCAAACACAAAACTCTAACACACAAAAAAGACGGTAAACGATTACTTGAAATTTCGAATTTAAGTTCAGATTTAACTTTGAACCTGTTTTTCTTATGAAAACATGAGCACTATGCATAAACAACAACATATAAATCCAAAAATGACAAAATAATAATGACAGAAATTACATTTTCGGACAACTATTCCATTAACAACATAATGCAAGATTGTTATGGCAGGATTGGAGTGAGAGAAACGTTTTTATAGTTGCCCATGGCAGGCAAAGGCATAAAGGAAAGTCAAATTGCAATATTCGAGTAGTGTTTTTACTGGTGAAATATTTAAAGCTGAACGAGTACTTGATTAATCGATTACTTGTGCACATCCCTATTTATTAGAATTTCAATCCTAAAAATGTTTGTGTGTGTGTGTGTGTGTGTGTGTGTGTGTGTGTGTGTGTGTGTGTGTGTGTGTGTGTGTGTGTGTGTGTGCATGCGCGTGCGCTCGTGTGTGTGTGTGTGTGTGTGTGTGTGTGTGTGAGGTTGAAAGGTGGTTTCCTCAAGGGATATCTCTCATCATTGAGATGCATGTAAATGGCTTTGTGCCCAGATCACATTGACACACATCCTCTCTGTCTCTCTGTCCCTCTCTCTCTCAGACACTTTTAGTCAAGTTTTGCTTTCACAGTAAACCAGTGCATCTAAGCACAGAACTAGACTGGTGTAACTACGGAACACACATGGCACAAGAGACTTACAGACATGGGCAAATAAATAAATCATCACATCTTCTCAGAAAGATAATTAGCTAACAGTCATACACACACATACACCAGTAACACGCTGAACAAGTGCACTTCTTTGCATAGTACATAGTGGACTGGTAAGGGAATATACACACACACACACGAACAAGGGCAACTTGCTACAGTATCTGTGCTGGAGAACAGATGTCTGAAGTCTTAAAATGTGAGTAAATCTCTGATCTCTTAAGCCTCTCTCTCTCTCTCTCTTAACAAGATTCTGCTTAAGTATGTGTGTATTTGCACTTTGATGTTTGACTTTCTGTGTATGTGGTATGAAATTGCTCCCAGCATCTTTGAGATGTTGTCACACTGTATTGTTTCACATCAATGCTAGGCAAACAAGTTTATTTTGGACTTCTTCATCTGTCATATTTAGTTTTATGGCTCCACATCATAGACAAGCTTAAAATAAAGTATTCAAAGTCCTTATTAATCCAGAGCAGATGCTTTTGAAAATTAGAAAATTACATTTATATGCCCTATTTAGTGCTGAGTGTACCATATATATTGTGGCATCTCTTTCTTCTTTCTTTTTGCTAAGGCAAGCGTCACTACTAGTGTTGCTCATACTTATGGTTAGGGATTTTAACAAACCCCTTACCTTAAGTATTAAACTTTGGAATGTAACTCATTCCACATTGTTTGTGCTATTGTCATGAATGATACCTCAAATCAACCGGCTTATTGAAGAGGGGTGTTCTTTTACTTTTAAGTCATCAAACTTACAATTGTTGTCTGGTGGATGATAAAATGGATGAAAAAATCCTATAGAATTTTATTGAAGGAGGAATCTGAGCCATATAATAGAGACCTGGTTGATGGCTCTTTTGACTTGGGCTAGTAATGAACCACTTAGCAACCACCCAGAACACCCTGGCAATATCATATCAACCTGCTAAAAACTACTCAGAACACTTTCGAGACACGGGTTCTGGTCCTCCAGAAACCAGAATGTAGCTGTGTTTACACAATCAATGTAGAGATTGTATTTTTGTATTTAAACGCCATTCAGAGGTTGAATGTTTCCTCCAAGATTACATTTTTACTCCGCTGATGGTTAATAAAATGTGCATTCCTATTTACTGTTTTACATAATTTACAACTAAAAGCAACTTGTGACTCTGTGGACATTTCATCCCCGAAACTGGAGCTCACAGATGCTTATACATTCAAAAACACTTCCAATTTCACCATTGTATTTTTTATTTAGCTGCCATGATCAAATTTAAATGATAAAATCTATTCTAAAATGTCAAAATTTCCTGTTGATATGGGCATTTTGATGGACATTTTGATGGGCATTTTTGAGTACTCCAACCTACAAAAAACTAAAATAAATTAAAATGTCATTAAAATTACACATATGTGAAATCTATATTTTGTTTTATTTACAAATGTTACCAAGAACGGTTTCAAAATAAAGTATCAAACTATACTGAAATGAACATTATGCATTAATAAAAATTTTAATAAATAAAAACAAAAAAGAGAAAAAAATAGATTTCAAAGTAAAAACGTTTGCACTCACCACGAGTTTAGAAACCAATGCTGATGGCCTAAGAGTAATGAACATATATAAACTCTGAGTCTACATAAAGGCCATCACATTTTTATAATTTCACATGCTATTTATTCAGAAAAACAAGTGCTAAAAGTTGTCTTTTTTTACAATGCACTCTACCCGTGTTAACAGATTTAATGCACATACTGGTCTAAGCTTCAGAGTTTCTTGTACCGCTTCGCAGATTCTTTCCTTCATATAAGCAGATCCTCATTCCTTGGTTTGCATGGCTCCAACAAGAATCAAATATCAATAGAGTAAAATACAATAAGAATCACACAGAATATTACAATTATTGCCATTGCTACACCAGACTTTGTTTTCATAAGCACAGAAGCCATCATATCATCTTCTGTCATCAACACCATAACGACACACATCCATTTGGTGAGAGATTCAGAGGGAAAGAACAGTATACAAGGCTGCTTACAGCAGGCAAATGCCCAAAAAATTGCAATGTTAGAGTAGTGTTTTAGTAGTCGACTAGCTGGTGCAGAACTAGTCCTTGATTTGATGACTACTTGTGCACATCCCTAATTTTCATGTTTAGATTCGATGATGTGATATTGCATTATCAGACAAATCTTTATGTAATATATTGTACAAAATCATGCATTACAAACCATGGCTATGTAGTGCTCTCCAGGCTGCTGTATGACTCTAATGTAATGGAGTCTGGTAATCATTAACTACACCTGCAGATTTGAGCGGTTCGTTTGAGGTCAAAGTATAATGGAGTATGAAGCTGTGCTGGATCCATTTTCTCGTGCGTTTGTGTTTGCAAAGACAATCCTAATAGACAGAAATGGAAACATTGTGCTGTTTGCTCTCCAATCCTAGGAAGAGTCAAACCAGGTACACTCAGACCCCAAAATCAGGTAAATGTGTTTTATTAAATAATCTCTGAAACCTTGAAATAACCTCTGTGAACTTCTTTATGAGACTATGAACTTCACTACTAATCTTTGTGACCTACTGAAATTGACTTAAAATATAGTTCAAATAAAACATGAATGTGATAAATTATGAAAATGGACCAGATAAATAATTCAATGTCCATAGATGATAGGATTTAGGAGCGAAAAATCACAAATAAGACCTCTTGTTTGTCCTATTTTACTCTCCAAATGCATTTTAGGAGAAACAGATGAGTCTAAGTTGATACTCAAGTGTACTGAGCTATAGAAGAACACTTCTGAGCAATATTGTTTTGTCTTCTGGGTCGATATTGTTCATTTGTTTGAAAAATATGATAAGCCAGATGATCTGATATTGCCTAACGCAGACAGATCAAGGTGAGCGGGACGACAGATGTGTGTGCAGTGCGGCTTTGTTGTGAGGTGATACTTGCATTTGAGAAGGCGTGACTGAAAACAACAGCGTCATGTTCCAGACTGCAGCACTCACGCCTCACACCTGAGAGAGAGATACAGCATAGAACAGACTCAGAGAGAGAAAGGCTGACAGTGATATAGTGAGTAAGTGAAAAGTGAGGGATTTTTTTGCAAGGTTGAGGAAAAACAGGATGTGAAAATAAAAGACAGAATGACTGTGAGTGAGAAAGGTATGAACAGTAGGGTGGTTTGAGATGCTCTAGTGAAAGAGATCCACGAGGTGAATTTGAATGGATACTCAGGCAATGATATTGATGGAGGATAATGGGGAGGATCTCCAGCCTCTGGAGAACTACAGTTGCTTGGTGAAGATCCCTTTAGAGGAAGTGGAGAGCTTCTACAGGTTTACTGTCTCCTGTGACTTGCTGAACTGTAAGTTCCACTTTTGTCATGCTGAGAAGAAGTGTGTGTGTGTTTTGGAGCCTATATTATCACCCTTGTACTGTAATGCCATAGTGGTGGTGGTTTATCAAGGGATGTTCTTGTGGTCATAATACATTTGGTACTGTGTTTTTTGTGTAAGAATCTACTTGCTGTGTGATACTATCTTGTCAGATTTGACAGATACAAACTGACTGTATATTAAAATTCTAGTGAGCCTCAAACCAGCCTTCTTCCACTCTCTAGCCCTGAGCTTCAGCCAACAGATCTGTTCAGTCAGACTGACCTCACTGTGAATTCAGCGACAGTAGGTCGAAAGTTCTTCAGCTGACCCCCTTCAGTGCTTACCTAAAATGGAACCAATTCCTCTTGATGAGCTCCATTTTACGCATGAAATGTCCATTGAGTGGCACCAAAAGCAAGTTTGAAAGCGAGTTGTGCATATTTGAATAACTATACACCCTAGCCCAGACCTTCACCCTAAACCTAATTGTTAGTGCTATAAAATGTAATCTTAGAGGGAAAGTGCAACCTCCGAATCGGCCTCAACATTGATTATGTGAACACGATTGCTTCCTGGATTTGACGGTACCAGTTTCTTAGGCTGTTCAACGCTGCACAATCAGTAGCACCACAAGAAAAGGTAAAAACATTTGAATTAATGCAAACATGTCTGATGGGTAGCAAAACGTCAACGTCCTTTTTTGATCATGTTTTCTGGTTAGAGTTTGTTCTAAACCCCTAAATCATTGTAATTAACATATGCAAGTAATTCAAACTGAATCGTTTAAACTACAAACTCCATTGTAAAATCTCCCATTGACTTCAAAACATAACCAACATTGATGGCGTCATCGTAATAGATGCATACTGAATTGGGATTTATCTTGTCTTCCCTTCATGTATTAAGCCATTTATTGCCATCTTTACACTGCTAAAAAGACACATGCTGAGAGTCATGACAACGTCAAAGTGGCTGCTATGCTACATTTTATTTATGCAGAACCAAAGCTTATCTAAAATGTAAAGTGTCTTTTACAGTCTAGAATTCCATGGAAGCATTTGGCATTCCAGTTTTCATAGATCTTTTGCAGGTATGAGAATGGGCTCATTGAACTAATTAGATACACCTGCTGACAAGTTCCTCTGTGGGTGTGGTTGTCTAGCATGGGCTTCTGGCTGTCTATGTGCTGTTTGAGAGTTTTGCATAGCCTTTGCAGTGGGATAACACAGTAAAAATCAAACAAGGAAAAACTGAACTCTTCACATGCGTCACTGAAGTGGTAAGAGGATACAAGTACATGTCTTTATTTGCATATGGGGCTGGTGAGGTTTGCTTATACTGTTATTAGAACACAATTTACAAGGCATGGTTGATCTTAAACCACTCTCTAGGTTTGGTGTACACCTTATTTATTTATGATTAGCTTGCCTGGTTTATGTAGACAGACCTTTAGTCAATCAACACAAGTTAAACAGAGTCAGCCATTTTGACTCCGAGCTAACAGTATGTGGTTGTTGTAGAGTTTTGCTGTTTCTGCCAACCAGGTTTGCATGTGGTGTATGCAAGAGCATTAATTTGTACTGCTGATCACCAGAGAGACTGATGCTATGGATTCATCTCTCAGGGGAGCATAGGCAATGCAGCAACCTTCTGAAATGCTTAGCAGAGAGCTGCAGCTACACGCATACAAGACCATACTTTGTTACATCAACCACTGCAGAATTATATGAATACCTGAATATATTAATTTGATCATGTTCGACCTGATTTTAGAACTTTTTTGTGCATACATCAATGACATATGATCAATACTTATACACAATATTGTAAAATGTATAAGAAGTCAATATGAAATCAGAATTGATTTCTTGACGCACATTTCTGGTCGTATTGTGCATGATTTAACGTGCACATTATTCTAAATAAAAAAGGTTTTCCATGTAATATGCTTGCAAAATATAATAAATTGATCTGCCTTTGAAACACTTTCCCTCCAATCACCTGGCTCCATTCTGGAATGCAACACCAACTTTTCATGATTCAATCAATTCCTAATGGATAAAAACACGTCCTGCCCTATATTCTGGTTCACTTAGAAATGCATATTATGAGGGTAAAATGGTTTCTGAATGGCTTTTTGTGTTTAATTAAAGCGTTTACTAAAAGGACAACAAAATTTAGCTTTGTACCAATGACAAATCATGGCCTTGTGGTTTTGCTTTCAGAATGTATTCGAGCCATCAGCCTCCATTTCCTCATTCATCACAGACATAAATGTCTGCCCTTGCTGAGTTCATACAGTATATACTCAGCAATACTTTGTTTTGTAAAAACAGCCCATGGTGTATTGTTGTGTGCTCAAGCAAATATCTTTTTTTGTGGGTTTTAATATTTCCAGAGGCCAGCATTTACAAACCAAATGCAGACTCTGCAATGTATTTACAGCATTCACCATAGCTGTTATATGTTCTTTTATTGACTTTAAAATGAACTGACTTAACTCATGGTGTTTATATAATTTAGAGGGATTCGTCCTCTGAAAAGTTGTAGATTTAATTTCAGTTTGAGTTTAAGGGAAATGCCACTTTGATCCCATGTCTGGTTTCAAGATGTTGAAGAGGATACTGTACGCTTGTGGTCTGGCAGAAATGAGTATTTCTCTTTCTGGAAGGTTTTAGGAAATGTTTGTATTGCTTAATATTTTTTTTTTCTATGCTTTCTGTTATTGTTTTTGGACATCACAGTTATTCTGCTGTTTACATGCTGTACTTGAAATCTTGTTGAAAATAATAACTTTTGCAGTTGTGTTTGGTGACGCTAGTGGCGCAGAAACTACACGCCTAGAGGCTGGTCACACCAAACGAATTTTGTGTCTGTCTGCGTTGTATTTCAGTTGTTTAAATTCCAAAAACACGTCTCAAGACACCGACATTCGGTTCCTGTAAATTCCTTTTTTGAGTGCTGCGTCAAGCTTTTATTAGCGCAAGACTGCATTCAGTCTGAATGTTCGAACAAAATGCAGGGGACGGGGAATGTGTACAATTCAATGAATAAGAGGTGTTTGAGTTCCACAGAAATCTGTGAGTATTCTGTGGAAATCTGCATGCATAGTTTCCATGTGGGCCTATTGCCCCATTATCTCCTCGCATTGTTATTTTGACTTTATTACCTCCGCCCTTTGGCTTTACTGTCAGTAGTTAGCCTTCTAGAGTCATCAGTATCCGTTTCCTCATGGTTTCTACCAGTGTTGGAGTGGAAACCAGAAAGAGTCGAGTCGGAGTCGAGATCAAAACTGGAAGAGACTCAGTCTGAGACAAGACTCATACAGACCTACTGTAATTCAATCTCAAAGAATGGTTTAAATTTACAGTGTAAACAACAAAATTGGCTCTAAGCTCTTATATCAAATATACCTCATGTATTATATGCTTATGCTTATCTTGGTTTAAATAATATTACCAGTCGAGTATAACAATTTGTATAAATGCCACGTCCCAGGTTATGTGAACACAATTTTGAAAAAAATAAATAAATCAAAAGTCAAGTAAACATGTTTGTATACAAAATACAGTATTACTGTACTTGACTAAAACTGAAAAAAAAAAAAAACAAAAAAAAAAAACATGAAATGCATTATTGCAGACTGTATTGTTTTAAATGCAGACTGTAAATGCAGTAAGTGAACCGAAACATTTACTTTCAAAATGTTAGCAAAGTAACCATTTCTTATGAACAAAATACAGTCTTAGTGTTCTATAACTTCAGGTGTTTACAGATACAGCAGGGAAAAATTACTTAAAAAAAAAAAAAAAATGAGACCACTCTGTTACACCAGGCACTAGATAGTGTCTTAAATTAAAGCCATTTATAATAAACGTGTGAATGTTGAAGTCAGAAGTTTACATGCACCTTAGTCAAATACATTTAAACTCAGTTTTTAACAAATCCTGGTATTTTAATCGAAGAAAAAATTATCTGTCTTAGGTCAGTTAGGATCACTATTTTAAGAATGTTAAATGTCAGAATAATAGTGGAGAGAATTATTTCTTTCACCTTTTATTTCTTTCATCACATTCCCAGTGGGTCAGAAGCCAGAGATTTGGAGGTATACTTGGGATTGTTGTCCATTTGGAAGACTCATTTGCGAAGCTGCCACCCTCATGCTTCAAGGTTGGATGGTGTTCTTCGGCTTGCAAGCCTCACCATTTTTCATCCAAACATGGTCATTATGGCCAAACAAAATTTGTTTCAATTGTCCAGAGGACATTTCTCCAAAAAGTAAGATCTTTGTCCCCATGTGTACTTGCAAACTGTAGTCTGGCTTTTTTATGTCGGTTTTGGAGCAGTGGCTTCTTTCTTGCTAAACAGCCTTTCAGATTATGTCGATGTTGGACACGTTTTACTGTGGATATAGATACCTGTCTACCTGTTTCCTCCGGCATCTTCACAAGGTCATTTGCTGTTGTTCTGGGATTGAGTTTCACTTTACGCACCAAACTAAGTTCATCTCTATGAGACAGAATGCATCTCCTTCCTGAGCGGTATGATGGCTGCGTGGTCCCATGGTGTTTATACTTGCATACTATTGTTTGTACAGATGAACGTGGTACCTTCAGGCATTTGGAAATTGCTTCCAAGGATGAACCACACTTGGGGGGGGGGGGGGGGGGGGTCCACAATTTTTTTTCTGAGGTCTTGGCTGATTTCTTTCGATTTTCCCATGATGTCAAGCAATGAGGCATTGAGTTTGAAGGTAGGCCTTACATGGGGTAACCTCCTCGTGGTCGCCATAATGTGGTTCTTGTTCTCGGTGGGGCGCATGGTGTGTTGTGCGTGGATGCCGCAGGGAATTGCATGAAGCATCCACATGTGCTATGTCTCTGCGGAAACGTGCTCAACAAGCCACGTGATAAGATGCGTGGATTGACATCTCGGATGCGGAGGCAACTGAGATTTGTCCTTTGAGGCATGTCACTACGCCTCCACAAGGACTTAGAACGCATTGGGAACCGAGCATTCCAAATTTGGGAGAAAAGGGGAGAAAAAAAATCTGGGTTGCAGTGAGGCATTTACAATGGAAGTGAATGGGGCCAATCCGTAAAAGTTAAAATACTCTTGGTTTAACATTATAGACACAATATAAACAATATGCATGTAAACTTGGTTTTAGTGTGATTAAATCAGTTACTAACCTTTTCTGTATAGCTAAAGCCAATTTTACAACTTCATTGCCATGAAAATATAACACCATAAACACTAAAACATCCGTAAAAACTGTTTCAAACAACTTCACAGCACAAATAACACATGAGTTTTAACAGAAGAATTAATTTAAGTGCTTTTATAAAATTATAGGCCTCACGTATCTGTGTAAACCTTTAAAAAATTGGCCCCATTCACTTCCATTGTAAGTGCAATGCTAGTTTCCATCCACCTTTCGCGCTATTTTGTTATCGACAAAGTGAATATGCGGGGGGAAAAAATTGCGGCATTTGCCGCCTTCTGCCCGTTTCCATTCAAATGGTATTTTATCGATTAAAAATGTTGTGCGTGATGACGTCATGCCTAAAAAAAACATCGCATAGGTTTTGGTTTAGCCCAAAGAAAATCTGCCCTGAAGCCGTTTCCATTTAGAAATGTGTTTATCGCTAATTTGCCTCCCAGATGTCCCTATTTTTTTTTCCTCTGAATTTTGTGTAAAATGGAGAGAGTATTGAGACAATTCATTGAAATTATTCAGCTTACTATCATTTTATTTAACAAATAAAAGCAATCAGAATAGGAGGGATTGCAATCAAAAGGGAGCAGTTGCCCTTCTGATAGGACTGTAATATTGGTCCTTATGTTGCACATATTGCAGGTTGGCACCGGTTCCGACCCGAAAGTGGATCGTCATGGCCCTGTTCAAGCTGGCAACCTGCCGGGAAAAGTAGTGGGGGAAACTTTCTGTCTCAGTCAAGGACCATCAATCGATGTGTATATGCTGTGTGCACAGCTATTAAAGAAAAAAAAAAAGATACATTCCTGATATTTGAACAATCATCTAATCAAAAGCATCGCCATCACAACAGCATTATGTCCTGCATATTTGTTCAGCAACTTTTAATGACCAACTGAACTGGATTATCATCTAAAATGTATTTTAGCTTCATAATGCAAGTTACATTTTCTGAAGAAGCAGTAAATATGATCCGAGGTAAATATGGTTAAAATATTTAAACATTTTAAAATATTCAAAAGCTCATTTTCTGAAAGTGAACTCCGCAACGTCATTCAGCGACTGTTCACATCTACAGAACAGGGTAAAACTAATTTTAATTTGTGTAAAGAAAAGGCATATATAGATCTAAAAATATATCTCTTTTTTTTTTTTTCTTTTGGTAATTTTTTTTTTTTATTACATGCTTTTTTTCATTTGGTAACGTATTTTTTTTTTTTTTTTAATTTAATGCTTTTTTCGTTTGGTAATTAATTTTAATACAGAGAATTTTGCTGGCATTTTTTGAAAAGTAAAACTAAGCAATAATTTAATAGAATTGGGCTGTAAGTGTCGCCCCCCCCCCCCCCCCCCCCCCCAAAAAAAAAAAAAAACACGCTGAAGCTTTTCACCTATTATTGTGTATTTATTCTTAATTTAAAATATCTTTATTCACAGAAATTATATTTTATGTTTTGTGGGCTATTTCCATGACTGCGTCTATTATTTGGAATGGTGCGGAAAAGAAAATTTAATAAATAAACAGATGGATACTGCAATTACATTAATCGCAAACAGTGGCCATTCATTTGTTCAATGTGCATGCGATATTTGTGTTGGCACTCCTGGAAGTGTCACATTTGCAGATCGGCTCTATATGCCATAAAGATAAATCCATAATCGCGTACAATAAATTGGCATTCAATACTGTCGTCATGATTAACACAAGCTAATGATTGGGGCAAACTCTGTCATGTGACACACTATTTTTGCATCAATGGCAATTTTATCGACAAAGTGTTTCCAAACCAGTTTTTCACAACATTTGATGTATCGACGTAGAGTTTATGCTCGAGTTAAACGGAAAAATCTAATGTCGATATTTGAGCAATAATGTGCGTTTCCATCTTTATTTTGATGCGCTAAAATTTTTTCTCAAAAAATTCTTGGATGGAAGCGGTTACCTAATAAATATATATATATATATATATATATATATATATATATATATATATATATATATATATATATATATATATATATATATATTATGTGTGTGTGTGTATGAGAGAGAGAGAGAGAGAGAGAGAGAGAGAAACACGAAAAACGCAATATCCAATTACATCGGCAACCTCTGGGCTGAGCGATTGGTGAATATTCTTGCTTAAGTGATTTTACATTGAAAATGATATTAATTAATTTCTTTTTTTTTTTTTTTTTTACTTTTTTTAAAGAAAAGGAGAAAGAGTCAAAATTGTTGTGGTAATCAACATTATGCCACAAATGCATG